>WEKY01040218.1:186010-223329 GCA_013390045.1 Picathartes gymnocephalus | reverse complement strand
TTGTGAATATATTTTCCTAACAGTAGGAGAAAAAAAATGGGAGGACAAAAGCTCCGTAGCAGCAGTGAATCCTCCAGGCAGCGACCACAGACTGGCTGTGCCTCCTCCGATGCTGGGAGCGAGAGAGGGAGCTGGGAGCTGCACCCACCCCCTTCCCCCCAGCCAAAATCTCGTGGTATCTCTGCCCATCCCAAGAGAATGTCCCTCAGGTGCGATAGTGCAGCCAGCTGCACTCCTCCCCCTTCTCCTTGGCTTTATCTTTTGTCTGTCTTAAGTACCAGTTGTTATTGTCTTTTAGCAACAAATGAGAGAAAATTCCCTGAGAGAAAGAAACAAAAGGAGAAATCCTGACCCCCAACAAGAATTTTGCAAGATGAAAATGAGATGAACATATTTAAAAGGTTAATCTCCATAATTAAGTCAAACTGTACCATCCAGGTTACCTTTCAGACCTTGTGTTTATAAATTCCATTCATCCGTGAAGAGATAACTTTCTCTCTTTCACAGCTAGCACACCTTGTAAACAAAGTTCCTTGCAGCTCTACAGCTCAGCACGGACAAGGGCTACATATTATACTCTGCTGTTTATTAAAAAGAGAAGGGAAGAAAAGTGTGCATGACTGCATGAAATGAACAGATCACACACATAAAGCCACAGACAACAGCAGGAATACAGTTGCTCCCATGATCTGCTAATGTTTTACCTTAGAAAGCACATTAGGAATACCCTTAAGGAAATGCTACGTGCCCACTACTATTGAATCTATAAGTTTAGCATTTCTTAAGGACAGGCCTTGAAGACTACAATTTCTACAAAGGAGCAATGGAAATCAGTTATCTAATTTTTTCAACCACAGTAAAATGAATTACTATATCTAACACCAGTCAAATTGCAGCAGGTCAGATTCTCCCCTCTTTTATTGGGCAAAAAACAACCCCAAAAAACTGAACAAAAACCAACTTGTGGTGATTTCGGCAACAAGCAAACAAGATACTGCTAAAGTTAAAAGCATGTTTTTTCCTGCGTAACAATGCAGGTTTTTTCTACAAATGCTAATGGAAATGACTGTTGTGGTCAAACATACCCTCCACTAAGCCTGTCTGTTTTGGAAAGGTGTGAGTAGAGATGTGGATGGGTCAGCAGAAATGCTGTGCAAGGTAAACGCTCAGCCTTGTTCTAAGAGTAGCACAAGAAGGCTTCAGTGAGACTAAGAACCACAGGATTGGTGTCCTTTTGGCATTAACAGTTATGCACAAACACCTCTCTTGCAAGACAGATGTCAGCATTTGCCTGCAGAGGGTCATGGTGGGCTTTCTCCCAGCCCAGCAGGATCTGCTGGATACTCACAAGTAGTCAACAAAAAGATAAGGCAGGACTGGAGCCCAATAAAGCCAAGACCATTTACCAATCACTCATTCCATGGCTTCCAATCTTGCCTCTCCTCCCATTTGCCTGGGGCCTCAGGCTTATTTCATCAAATACTGAAAGGTAATAATCTAGATCAAGAAAAAGGGAGTGAATTTTACTCCTGAAAAGACTACATGAGTAAAAACATCACACACAAAGAAACACAGCTAACTGGAAAGCTGAAGAACAAATACCCTTCCTTTCCCTTCCTGCAGAAAGTATATATCCCACACATGCTGCTATCAACAAAAAACCAATATTGACCAAAGCCAGCGTTCCCAGGGAAACACTCTGCCGGCCAGGTTACATCCCTATCTCTGCACTCAATTTCACCTGATTGCAAAGGGTAATATTATCTTTGTTAAGTGATGGACACAAGGTCTGTGCAAATGCAGTATCTGGTTTTAAAAATCCCTTCATTGAGATTATATAATCTACAAATGTAAAAACAAAACACATGTCCCACTAACCTCATGAAATCTATGTTTAGAAGGACATGCAGAACTCCGGCACCGTATTTATGATACTGGCTAAATCAACTGGGCGCTCTCAAGGCCAAGTTGTGATCCTGGGACCCGTATTTAGCTCCCAGAGCACAAACTACAAAGCAGCAGCCAGGCACTGCTGCAAGCTCACACAGCCAGCAGCAAAGGAGGAAACACAGCAGCGGTAGTGCCAGTGCACTGCAGAGGGACGAGAAGGTCAGTGTTCCACAGCCAGGCTCTGCATACAGACCTGTGTAAACACTTGCAGGGAGTTTGTTCCCTCCCCCGTGTGCTGCAGGTTGTTTTGCACATACAGCTCTCTGTTTTCTGATGGCAAGCCTTGAGAAAGTACCAATGGAACGCACCCCCTGGAGATGCATGGAATTGTTTGACTTGTCCATATTCTACTTTTTCAAGCTTTGGCACACAAGTTTCACTTCCAGAAAAAAAAAACAAAGGGAGCTAAGACATAGGGAACTGATTCGGACCCCTGTTTCTGTTGTCAGCACACTGTTAATCCCTATATCTGATGCTGCAAAGACTTGTTTCTGTCACTTTCTACAAGAAAAGCAATAGCTAAGTTGGCATGAGATTCCCTATGCCATTGACAATTTCATAGTACTGGAATCAGGTGGACTTTCGCTGTTTCATCTCTATTCAGCTGTTTGCTTTGTAATCAGTCTATTTTTAAAATCAGAATCATCTCTCATGGATATTTGGCTGTGTCTGAGTGCAGTACATGAATTAACCTTCAAATGTGCAAATGTAACAGCCTGCAATAATTGCAGTCATCTTTCACTACAGACCCTTTTACACAAATAGTTTTTTTCCACGTAGGATAAGCTTCCTCAAAATTACCAAACCCAATACCACAGGCATCAAAGGAAGGAGGCACCAGAGGCAGAAACCAAGAAGCAAGGTGAGCCCTATCTATCAGGGATGTGCTGAACACACGAATTGAAGCACGTTCCTGATGTGGTCAGGTGAACTGCAGCCTCTGGAGACTGAAGAGCTATTTCAGAAGGTGGCCATGAAAGGTAAGTATTTTCCAGAAGGCTTAACATAACCCCCTCAAAAATAGGATGCTTGGGGTCACTGTAAATGCACCATAAACCCAGGATTTACTGGGATCATATTTCACTAGAAGTCAGGGCGTATGTGCAGGGAAGGAAATATGGCAAAATGGTTTGTAGAATTTAAAGAATATTTTCTGGTACCTAATACAAAATATTTTTAGATTTCATGCTTCATCACAGTTTTGACTTTTTGTTTTGTTTTGCTGCTGTGATTGCAGCATTCTCACTGCTTTGTAAAATGGATTCATAGCACATCTCAATTGGTACTCAGGCATACTTTTTGGTTTTGATTCTTTCCCCAACAGGCAATAGAAATACTTATTAAAGTCTCAAAATAGGTGATGAAGTCTCCTTCCTGGCAGTTAACTGCTTTAGAGACAGTTTTATCAACATACTCTGCAATAAACTAACATATTTTTAAAGAGGCAGAAACTGTTTCCTCTCTGGAATCTGGGAAAGGAGTTCTGTTCTCATACCTAAATGTACTAAAGTGATGGAACACTGCTATCTCAGCTTCTCGACACAAACAGCATAGTCATATTCTCTGGTGGCCCTGCCCTCAATTTCTTTTTATTTAGCTTAAAACAGAAAGCTGGAATTTGTTCTGATTTACACAAACCGTAGTAGATTCTCAGACAGATGTTCTCTTCGGGACAAGAGTAAGGAAGTTTATTCAGGGACTATCCCAGAATTATCAGGCAGACACATCACTGCCTGTGAACCCATCTCAGAGCTCAGGCACAGCTCCAGAAGCCCGAGACCATTTTTGCCATCTGCAATGCCCGTCATACCCTGGCAGCTGAGAAGTGCCCACACTGCTGCTTCCTCCGCTGGAGCTTTGGAGGCAGTACAGAGGGAAGCACTGGGAACGTTTTGTATTCTTGTGTTTGTGCTATGCAGAATAACAGGCTCTTTGGTGGTGTTTCAGGCACCTGGAAGACAATGACCCTTGAGCTAGTACAGGTCCTCACACCTCTGTGAGTAGATCTGATAGACTGACAGTGACTGCTGGCACTAAAAAGAATGGGCTATACAGCCAATGTCTGCTGAACTAACAATTTTTTCTAAGCTTGCAAATAACAATATCAGCAGGCATTTCGGAAACGGTTCATGGGCCTCAGTGATACTAAAATATTTTGTTACAATGACCTTGGGGCTTATAGCATCACCCGTGTTTAACTGGATATCCCTTAACAGACTGAATTAAGAGGGAAAACAAACAATTTCTCCTGTAACATGCCAAACAGCAAGAGGACAGATTGCTTATTGACTTTCCTCTGCTCTTTGTCTTTCAAAACACAGGAGCATGCCATGTGTGTCTGTCCCATTGCTTTGTACCTTGTTTAACCAGGGGCAACCCTGACACTCTCTTTCTGGTGGTCAGGAACAGCCAACAACAAAGCAGACCCTGGGGTCCCACAGCCCAAATCTGCTATTCCTGACCATACACAGTGAAACTTCATTGGGAAAATGCCCATTTGCCCTCCACTTGGCTGAGTAACCCCTTATTCTAAAAAAAAAAAAAAAAAAAAAATTAACAAGCTAAATACTCAGACAACCTAATCTCTTAGTAAATGATATGAAAATACATTGTTTTTAGTCCCTAAACTGAAGGTTAAGCATAGCAAATAAAGCTCAAGAGTTTAACTTCAGCATTTTGTGCAAGGAACTGCACTGAAGAGTAGAGAGAGAAACATTGTATTCCCAAGGCTCTCCCTCTCCAACAGGGTATTACAAGAATATACCTCTCCATTTTCAGTGTAAGAATCAGCTGCCCTTCCAAATGCTCAAGGCTGAAAACTGTCAGCTTCCATCTTCTTATCTGCTAGTGCTTCCTCCTCCTTATCAGGTGCTTACAGACAGCAGCATTATGATAGGGAAGCTACTGCTTGTGCTGCATCAGAAAGCAAAAAGCAGCCTGGATGTGCACAAACACAACCAAGCCAAGCTCCAGGTCCTCATCTGCTTGTATGAGGCCAATAAATCATGGGGATAAGTTGGGAATACACTTACCTAAACCTTCACATTTAAATTGTTCTCCTGCCAGAACACGCACCTACAGAAGACTCGATTAGCTCCCACTCCAAAAAGGGCAATACAGGCTTTCAAAACCTTTTCAGTTAATGAGGACAGGTTACAAGAATACTTTAAACATTATTCAGCTACTGAGATGGTGCTTTCCTTTCTCCAATTTGTAGAACATACTTGTCAAAGAAGAGCTCACACATCACTTAGAAAAGGAAAATGGTTCCCAGAATGGTGATAATTGAAAAAACACAATCTGCACATGCAACTTCAAGCACAATTCAATGTGTGACCACCTAAAATCTCAGAAACATGCGTAGAAAGTCAATGTATTGGGTTTGCATGGCTGGGTTTTGGGAGCAGGGCAGCTACAGGGGTGGCGTCTGTGAGGAGTTGCTGGAATCTTCCCCATGTCCAACAGCCAATGCCATCTGTCTCGAAGATGGACCTGCCAGTCATAAGTGTCTTCCTACCATAGATAATGTATTTTTTTCTCTTTCCTATAACCTTCCATAGGAGAAGGTTATGCCAATACCACCAAATGCCAAAGAGCACCTAAAGTCCAGCCTCAAACCTCAAATTCACTTCTGCTTCACAGCCAGGAGAAAAATTCAGGTAGTGATTGTAATGCACTGTTATTTTTATTATTATAGGACTCATAACAAACATTTTCAGTATTTTTTTAGATGCAAATTTTCATAAGACAGCAATGGCCTAAGCCTTACCTGTAGCAGATTAATGCTTAGTTTATCTGGGGGGGACTTCTTTTGTAAGCAAGATAATAAGCACATTTATCACATATAAACATAGCATTATCTTGAAAATATGCAATAAGGCACACAACACTAACCTAGAATTTGTAAGATACATGCTTAATGTTGGATGTACAATTTACAAGCTTCTGTGATACTTCTTTCACAACAGCCAAGAAGTGGATGAGATACAGAATCAGAGGCTATTCAAAAGATTATTATTATAAGATAAATCTTAGTAGCAGCATTTCCTCTTCTAGCATTAGTGATAATGGTCAGGGTTCTGACCCTGGGTTTGGTACGTCAGCTGATTTGCATTTGCAGGCATGTATTTCACATTAATAGGAATCATGAACTCCTGATGGTGAACTAAGACACAATGTAGCAGGAACAAAAGATTGTAAACCACTGCTTGAGCAGAAATCCTGATTCCTCCGCAGTATTATAGAGCAGTAAGGAGTTTGGTCATAGACAGAGGTCTATTCATTGACAAGTCCTGCAGTTTTGGGGTCTATAACATTGTCCAGAATAGGCTTGCAAATTGTCAGAGATTTGACTCAAAGTACCTTGGCATGTGCATCAAATGATTTAAACAAGGGACTTGGAGGAAGTACTCGACTCTCATTTATAGCTGACAAAGATTTTCCTGAAGTCTCCAATGTTTACAGTTAGCTGCACCAGTCTGCATCTGGGATCCAATTAGTGGAGTCAGCTAGTGCTTCTTACAGGGAGAACGACTTCATCAACTCTCTACCTTTTACCCTCTTGCAAAATTCATTATATACATGAAGTCCATAAAGCCTCCTACTACTCACCCTAAAATCCACTTGCCTTGAAACACACCACTGCTTCAATCCACACGTGCTCATTTGCAATGCTTGAGCTGAGCCTACATATTCTATGTGAGGATTAAGTACATTTCTAAAATGTGCATTTATAATGCATCAGACTGTCATATCAGCTGTCAGTGGGGCAAAACATCACTGCAAGTTATTGCGACTGCTTATTCACCAGCATTTTGACGGCAGCAATACAGCCACGTTTGGCCAGGCAAACCATTTTAGTTGGCTTTAACTGAAGGAAGATTACTGATGAGTGGAGTCTCAGGGCTACATTCAGACCCAATGACTAGGGAAGAAGGTGTAAAGCTCTGTCTTCTACCCCTTGACCACATGTAAAACATGTGCAGTGCAAAGTGGGAGGGATGTTACAGCCGCCACAGACAACAGTCAATACCTCGCTCATGACATGGTCAAAAAAACCTCAGCACTTTCTCCCGTGCTTTCATTTTGTTTATATATTTACATATAAACACTCCCTTAAAGATGTATTTTATCATGTAACTGAACAATTTGCAACTGCCCTGAGTATCTTGGAGGAAAGAAAGCCTCACATGCAAATGCCACTCTATGCTTTAACAAGCAGTTGGTCAGGAAAAGCAGAGAGAGGGAATTAATTTTTGAAAAGAGGTTATGCATTTATGTCCACACACTGTGCTCCTTGGTAATCTAGGCAATATCACATTATACTTGTAAACCAGAATTATTTTGAGAAGTTGGTATAGGACAAGAAAATGCTGTAGAATCATGCACAGGAAGCTAACACAGCCATGCTGTTTGGTATCACCAGAAGATGAACAAAATCCTTTACCTTTGCCTTTATTCAGGTCCCCAGCGCAAGGGAAAACACAGGAGAGGGACCTGACACTGTTGACCTGGTAAAGCAAGGTCTCCCCAGTGATTTCTCTAAGTGTATATTTGTGTCCAAAGCACAAAGGAACAGACTCGTTTTAAGTACAAATCACCCATATGCTGCGTGGAGCTTAAACATGGGACAGTAACTAGGTTTACTTTCAAAGTAGCTAACTGTGTTTTAAACTGCTTCATGAGCTTAATGAGCCTGGAGTTTGAGGAATGAGTCTGTTCAGTATAAGGAAATTACAGTGGAGACATTAGTTACAAAACGCTTGTAAATTGATGACATTTTACAAAAACAAACAAAACAAGAAACAGAAAGCAAACATTGCAGATTTTCTGGAATATTCCCCTAAAGAAATAAAAAGGTGATTTATCAAATTTGAGATCCCTATGAAATTCTAAAGAAAGCTACAATTAGAGAATTAATGATTCAACATCCATATTAGCAGCTGTCATGTTCAGTGTAGTAAATAAGCAAATCAAACCTTTTGTCAGAAAAGTATCAATGAAAATATCAAATTTACAGGCAGAAAAGGAGTGAGTAAGTTAATCAGTGTCATCACCTAAATAGAAACTCAGAATTATTTGACACCAAGTTTTATTCTCATTCCTTTGGATGATGCTTACTAGATCAGTTCCATTAAATCTCTTTTACATTCAGGACACACACAGAAGAGCAGTGAGCCTGCAAGCTACCTGACTGTACAGCTACTGCACAATGCACCCGGTGGGCACCCGCGGGAAATAAATAGGAATTCTATCAAAATACAATATGAAAACATATAAGTAGAATACATTTGCCAAAATATTTTCGCTGAATTCAAAAGCCGCTACATTTTCTGCACCTAGCTGAAGGCACTCTCATTGTCCTAGAAGAAGTCCGTCACATTTTCACCTAACTTCCTGGCCTGTCAGGAAGTGGTGGGATGGAAGCTGTGAATTCAGGCATGAAGAGCAAAATCTAACAAAAGCTTATTGATAATAAATATGCTAAATCGATTAAGGAGGTACACAGAAATCAGCCGTAGTATGGTAAAAAATAGATATGCAACTTTAATTATAGCTCCTTCAATACGTGCTAGATACATTTCCTTCTTTGTCTTGGAGAAGCATCCATAAAAAGAAGAAACTATTTAAGTTATCATAAAAAATAAAATTAGAATTAGTGATGACACAGATTAAATATATAATTAATTAAAAATTTAGTGCCAGAACCATCCATAACTATCTGAGTCATCTAAAGGTGGAAAAAGGGATTTTACAAATGCTCACAAGAGCTATCAATCTGTGACTTTTTTTCATTAAAATATGGTTTATGCTGCTTCTCTAGCATATGCACAAAAAAGTCTAAAACGGGTAGCATCACTCCTAAAAACAAGAACAGATACTAGAAAGCCTTACAAAAAACCTATCTACAAAAGAGGTAAAGTTCCAGACTCTGGTTCTGTTCTTGCTGCAATCCTGACATTCAACACTGGGAAGGAGCATGAAGGTGGTCAGAAGCTTATTGCTATTATTCTTCTTTATAAAGGCATTCAGATACATACTCACATAGATACCAACTGTTCTATCCAAGAAACTGAATGTTTTAAGAAAAAACCCACTAATTTAAATAATGCAAGGGACTTTGGCAGCCTTATTCCAATAGTTGTGTATTCTGGTAAAGAAACACCGATGTTACAGGTCTAGGCACAGACCAAGTGCTTATAATCAGCCTCCTAAATCCAAATGTATCCCTAAAATCAAATTAAATCTACAGGCACATACAAAAGACTACGTTCTGTCCAAATTTAGCCACAAATAAGAGAACTGTATTTACCAACCTGCGGCACATCTGGAAGAGTTACAGCCACGACCCAGATGGGGAGTAAATCAGGACAGAATTAGACCTCTGAAGTGCATGGCTCTATGGCAGCCAGATGTGCTCTCTGTCAACAAACATAATCCCTTTTGAGTCACTGACTCCATCGCCAGCAGAAGGAGCGTTATTAGCCAGCGTCGTGCATGGAGCTTCACTGATGTACTCCCTTGGTTTCAGGGATAAACACATGCAGAACCCTGCTATGCACAACTCCCACACACTAACAGAGTCAGGCAGTCTGGTCAGACCACCCAAGCTGAAGGTCAAACTTGTAAAATGTCCAGACGGCAATTCCTGCACTCATACTGGTAACAGTCTTCTTGTTTCTAATTCACTGAGTCAGCCTGCAGGTGACTGCTTGCCAGAGGATTTGCAGCTTTGCCTCAGAATAGCACGAGATACTTTTATCTTAAGAAACACGAAGTGATTGCCATAGTGTGTTTGAGAGTGAATTGAGGCAAAACAGAGAGAATTCTTAGCCAGAAATGCCACAAACATCTCAGGAGATTTGTCTCTGATAGCTACCTACCTTCGGATTGCAGAAGATATTTGCAGAGCCTGGATCATGCGCCATGTTTTCTGATTAAAAGAACAATGATTCTTCTCTGAAAGATGATGAGAGAGCAGATGACCCAGCAAGCTCTTTCCTAGTCTGTATATGGCTTGATAGATGCTACTTTCAATTTTCCATGGCTACATAATGCATGGAAAGGAGAACTAAAGTTTTACTACTTCATATGGATGAAGAGTAGAACAATGAATTGCTAAGGGCAGATTCCCGTAGTGATAACCCAGGTAATCAACATTTGACTTATGTCATTGATGTCACCAGCACTATTCACAGAGACGACCTGGTCTGCCTAAGGATGACAAAACACAACTCATGGCAACTTTACAGGCAAAAGGATTTTAGCCCGTGAACTGGCGGAGGTCATTGAGAGGGCCTTAAACCAGCTTTGAAGGAGGAAGGGCATGCAACTGGGCTCTCCAGAAGCAGGCCCAAGGGTGGTAAGTCAGAGTTAGGAGTGAAAGCAGCAGCCTAGCTCAAGTGCATGTATACCCATGCACGCAGCATGGATAATAAACAAGAAAAGCTGGAAGCCATGGTACAACAGGAAAGCTATGATGTAGTCGCCATCACGGAAACGTGGTGGGATGACTCGCATGGCTGGAGCGCTGCACTGGATGGCTACAAGCTCTTCAGAAGAGACAGGAAAGGGAGAAGGGGTGGAGGAGTGACCCTTTATATTAGGGAGGCTTTTGATGCCATGGGTATTGAAACTAATGACGATGAAATTGAATGCCCATGGGTAAGAATTAAGGGGAAGGCCAACAAGGCTGATGTGGAGGCCCAGAAGGCCGCCCAATTTTGTTTTAGGCCTCTCTCATGGAGAACTAAGGACCCCAATGTCAATCACCCTTGTATCCCCACCTACTGTTTTCCTTACATGGTCGGGTTTGTGTTCTTGTATCCCTAATGGTTGGTAGGCCTGGTGGCCTCCCCTCCCCCAGCTTAGCCTATATGGCCCTGCCCTGCCCCTTGAGCCCCTGCTGGGCTGTCTCCCCGCCTGTTTTCCCATATTCCCGCCTACACTTCTTGTTCCTTGGTTGTAACCCCTAAACCCTGCCCCTTCCTGTGTGTCCTTAAACCCACTTCCCTGAGACTCCGGGTTCTTCACGCCTGCACCCTTCCAGTGCATGGTTGTAATAAATCTGGCTGGGAACGCATGCGGAGAAACCACTCCTGCCTCCGGAGTCTTACTGCCAGCAGCTGTGGGCACAAGCGTGGTAAGAGCCCCTTCCCAGAGCAGACGCTTCCATGAAGGTTGTGGCATTACACCACTGCCCACCACAACAGGCTGACCTCCTGCTGGGAGTCTGTTACCGAGCACCCAACCAGGAAGAAGGTGGGCAACTTATTCTCCAAGCAGCTGGAGAATGTTTCAGGATCACAAGCCCTTGTTCTTGTAGGTGATTTTAACCTACCAGACCTCTGCTGGGAACTTAATACAGCAGAAAAGAGGCAGTCCAAGAGGTTCTTAGGGTGTGTGGAGGACAACTTTTTGTCACAGCTGATGAGTGAGCCCACCACGGGAGGGACTATGCCAGATCTGTTGTTTACAAATAGAGATGGACTGGTGGGAGATGTGCTGGTTGGAGGCCACTTGGGGCATAGTGATCATGAAATTGTAGAGTTCTCAATATTTGGTGAAATGAGGAGGAGCATCAATAAAACTTTCACACTGGACTTCCATAGGGCAGACTTTGGCCTATTTAGGAGGCTGAGCCAGAGAGTTCCTTGGGAAGCAGCCCTTAAAAACAAAGGAGTCCAGGAAAGGTGGAAGTGCTTCAAAACAGAGATCCTGAGGGCACAGGAACAGACTGTCCCTGTGTGCCAAAAGATGAGTCAACAAGGCAAATGTCCAGCCTGGATGGGAAAGGAGGTTTTGAAGGAACTTAGGAATAAAAAGAGGATGTATCATCTTTGGAAGGAGGGTCAGGTATCTCAGGAAATGTTTAAGGGGGTTGCTAGGGCATGTAGAAAAAAAATTAGCGAGGCCAAAGCTCAGTTAGAACTTAATTTGGCAACTTTGGTGAAGGATAATAAAAAATGTTTTTACAAATATATTAATGGTAAAAGGAAGGATAAGACCAACCTCGGTTCTCTACTGGCTGTGGAAGGGAATTTAGTGACTACAGGTGAGGAGAAGGCAGAGGTGTTTAACACCTGCTTTGCCTCGGTCTTTAGTGGGAAGATGGCTTGTGCTCAGGACAATTGTCCCCCTGGGTTGGTGGACGGTGTCAGGGAGCAGAATGGTGCCCCTGTTACCCAGGGGGAGGCAGTCAGAGAACTGCTGAGCCGCTTGGATGTTCTTCAATCTATGGACCAGATGGGATCCACCCCAGGGTGATGAGGGAGCTGCAGACGAGCTCGCGAAGCCGCTCTCCATCATTTACCAACAGTCCTGGCTCACTGCTGAGGCTCCAGGTGACTGGAAGCTGGCCAGTGTGACACCCATTCCCAAAAATGGTAGGAAGTAGGATCCTGGTAATTACAGGCCAGTTAGCCTGACCTCGGTACCTGGTAAGGTATTGGAGCAGTTTGTTTTGAGTGCCATGACACAGCACTGCAGGATGGCCAGGGTATCAGACCCAGCATGGGTTTAGGAGGGGTGGTTTGTGTTTGACCAACCTGGTCTCCTTTTATGACCCAGTGACCCGCCTGGAGAGGTGCAACCACTATGCCTTCCCTGGATATATCTGAGCAAAGCATTGACTTTTCAGACCATTGACTGTCTGCTGGTATTTCCACAATATCTGTGTTGCAGCCATGGTTTTGGCTCACGCTCCAGGACTGAAGTGGAGGACTCCAGACTAAAACAATGAGTGCCGACAGCTCCAGTGCAAGAGCCAAGCTCCTGTCGTGAGTAGCTGTCAGGACACATATGCTTTGCGTGTGCACCAGGGGACAGACTTGAACAGTAACGCTGTGTCTTTCTCCAGACATAAAGGCTGTCTGTAGGCCCTATCAGAACTACTTCTTCTGGACTGGAAACAGCTGTGGGGTCTTTGTCAGTGAGCATGCTGTGGAAGTGTCATGCTGGTGACTGCCTTTAACTGAAGTGAGTGCAAAATAGCTGCCTGCCTCTACAGCAGAGCTGCAGAGTTGCACTGACACAGCTGTGTATGCACTTACCTTGCTAAACTTGCTTGCCCTAACTCTAACCTTACCCTACTGCTAGTCCCAATTTGGAATAACAAAAAGGAATTAAATTTGTTAACAAAGTATTAAAAGTTTTCTATGTCTGGAAACATTTTCACAGCCCTCAGGTACTTGGGTCATTTGAGACAGTCTTGGCTGGAGCAAAATGAAGCTTGACATTTCTCACTCGGCTTTGGAGAAGTGAAAATGGGTTTGCACTGGGGAGAGGTGTGCACATTTGTGTCCCTTAGGGGGTAGCCACAGCACGACAGACTGGGGTGTGGGATGCTTCATGTTTACTTTCTGTTCTCACTGATTCAGAGTAGAGTTTTCTCATCCTGCATAATTTCAAATGGTGACACAGGGACTAAAATGAGAATTGCCCTGGTCAGTACACCCTGATAAATTTTGCCCACCTTCACTAGCCTGAATGCTGTTTAGATGACACTGAGGATAATGGAGGAGAAGGATGGTGGGTGTTGGATAGGAATAGAAAAAATAATGGTGAATTACCAGACCAGGTAAAAATATAGAAGTAACAAACCTGAGGTAAACTGACTACTGGTTTGTACAGATTTTTTTTATATACATAAACTCTTGCTGAATGACCATGTCTAGCACAGAACAGGGAAGAGGAATGGAGGGGAGGTAAACAACAAACAATTCTGTAACAGTTTCTAGGTTTAGGGTTGTTTGGTGTTTTTAATAGTACTAAGAAAGCAAAAGCAGCAGAGCAACCCAGAATCTGCTTTCTATAAGGAACATACCTGACTATAGCCAATCTTTTGGTCAGATAAGATAAAAAATATTGTACATAAGAGGGTGGTCGATTCTGTGACAATGGGTGGAGGAGCCTTCAGGTTTTCTTTTCTGATCATGAAAGATTTTTTGGGGCAAGAACCATAGTGGACAGCCGCAAAGCTAGTTTTTTATATGCTTTCCAATGTCTGGAGTCAAGAAGATCTTGTTGCAGGCTTCTAGAGTGGTTAAGAAATGAAGGCCTCTGTCTCCCTGAGAAAGATTCCTATATTTCCTGGTTCACCAGTTGCATTAATTTCTATCTCTGGGATAGCACTTTTTAGAGATTTAAAATACGTGAAAACATTTGCATTTTTGGACAAAGGTATAATTTTTGTGTTAGTACTCACTGCTGTGGGAGAACAATCACTCATATATTTTTTAAATCAATTTTTAGTCAAAATTTATCTCCCTTTAAACATCTTTATCAGAAACCAGTGTAGCACAAATCTCTCCATATGAATATGACTTTATTCAAAATGTGCTTAAGCATGGAAACAAGCACAAACCTCGCCAGGCTAGCAGTTCTTGTAACGTAAGCAGTGGTGTTTAGTGGGATAAATAAGTTTCAGCCAGAATCAAGCCCTCTAATTACTGTCAATAAAAGAGCTTTGGGCTGGGCACTGGTGAAAGGCAATGCCGGCCCTTTGCAGGGGACACGGGGGCTCTGCCCACCCTCTGTCCCGAATGTGCCAATAGGAGTGGCACTTCTGGTTATGTGGCTTATAAAAACATAAGGCAAAAAGAAACCCCTTGATTGCAGACATCTCTTGTAGCACGAGGTGGCAGCAATGCTCTATGATTTTTCATTCCCCCTCCTGATGCTGAGCAGATGAAGTTAGAGCAGCAGAATGCAAAGCTGAGGTTTTTTCCTTGGATGTTACTTTATCCCCCCTTTTCCCCCAACCCCCATTTTCCCCTGATGTCTGTGAGTGGATGGGGTGGAACAGAATGGGAAATGCTTGTGCCCTGAGTTTCAGTCTGGGGTCTCCTACCTCAAAAACACAGAGAACTGAATCAATGAGAGGTTGGTGCTACAGGAAAATGTCAGGGAGTGGGTTCTAGGGTTAATTAAATTGTGCTCACTAACCCAGTGAACAAAGCCTGTGCTAACTGCAGGGCCCACAGAGCCACCCAGGAGTAGCACTGGGTTGAGATCTAAAGATAAGGAACACTCAGTCACACTACAACACAGAGCTAATTCTCTGTTATTTACTGCACAAAATTATGTTTTTCTTTGCTGAACTCTCTAGAAATCTTCAGAACAGATGTGTATATTGAACTTCTTGTAACCTCTTCTCGAGACTGGCACCATGTTGACCACAAACAAATTATTTTCAGCTGATGAAAGTTTCAGCAGTTTTTATTTTCCTTGTGGCTGTGTTCTCTGTTTCACTTCTAGGGTGGTATCACTGTCCCTGAAACTCATATGGGACAGGTTTGGGAAGGATTGCAGTGAACGCCTTTGACCTTTTGATCTCTGCTTTTTGTCTTCTTCACTGCTCTGAAGTGGACGCAGTTGTCCTTTATTCCTCACACAAACATTAGCTGCTCCTTTTTGCTGCACAGCTGTGATGTGCTGTGCCACTGTGGTGTGATGTGGTGTGATGTGGTGTGATGTGGTGTGATATGGTGTGCCATTGTGGTGTGATGTGCTGTGCCATTGTGGTGTGATGTGCTGTGCCATTGTGGTGTGATGTGGTGTGATGTGGTGTGATGTGGTGTGATGTGGTGTGATGTGGTGTGATGTGCTGTTCCATTCTGGTGTGATGTGGTGTGCTATTGTGGTGTGATGTGGTGTGATGTGGTGTGATGTGGTGTGATGTGGTGTGATGTGGTGTGATGTGCTGTGCCATTGTGGTGTGCCATTGTGGTGTGATGTGGTGTGATGTGCTGTGCCATTGTGGTGTGATGTGGTGTGATGTGGTGTGATGTGCTGTGCCATTGTGGTGTGATGTGGTGTGTTTCGTGTGGAAGCCTCTCGGCTGTGGGGATTCCTGTGCAGTGTAGGCAGTGGGCTGTGGCTGTGTGCACACGAGGAGCTGTGCAGAATAAAGCCCTCAGGGCTGTCAGTCAGTGCTCTTGGGGCTCCTTCGCTCCCCGAGGCCAGGCCAGCCTGGATCCCGGCAGGTGTCACTCTTGGCTCACGGGAGAAGCCGTGTGTGGCCCTGCCTCACTGCCACTGAGCTGCTTTCCCTGGTGTGCTGCTCTGGCCCTGCCGTACTGTGGCTGTCCTGCGTTCTGGTGCAATGTTTTGCCTCTGCTGCAAGAATTATGAGAGGGAGACAGGATGGTGCTCCCATGTCTGAGTGTGCAATACATATCTGCCCAACATTCCTGCTGCTGGGGAGCACTAATTCAGTACAGATTGTGGATATAGCTGTTTTGGGTGCAACCCCACAGTTAAAAAGCATCTGTGGTTCCTGTGTACCTGTACTTTTAGAGTAGGTAATTACATTTCTGCAGTTGTTCTGGTGCACTGGCAACAACTTGATGTCACCCTCATCCTTCTGGGTGGCACGTATTGAGGACCAGAACTTGGATTTCTTGTCTTGGGTGTTATTACTGAGGGTGAGCCTAACCTGCCTAGTCCAGTTAGTGACAATTTTTTAACTGAAACGCAGATGAAAAATTGCCCCTTGTCCTGCTGTGTTCCACAGATCTTTACAGCTGTATGAGTGTGAGGGATATATGGGTTATGGGGTGATGTTACAGCCATACTATGGAAGGACCAGAGGCTCACTGGACCCTGGTTGATTGTGAAAGAACATCTTTCTCATAATGGACAGCTTTTTCTTTTTTTCTAATTTTTTTTTTTTAGGACTTTTTTGAGTTCTGAGGAACTGGGACACTTTTTACCAGCTTACCTCTACACTGTTTAATACAGCATAAAGCATGATTTGACCAAGGATCATATGTGTTGTTGATTAATATCAAAGCCTGCATGGGTATTTTTGACATACATAAATGCATCCACGTGTGTTTTTCTATACAGTAGGAAAGTTGTGTCATTGCTCAAAAAAAGCACACTGTAGCTTTTAAACATATGCTAAAGCTCAGTGTTTCCATTAATTTAATATGCCATGAGTAGCTGGAGAATAGACTGTACAAACAGGAGATTCCTGCTGTAAGTGAAATTAGGATTCGGGATCTCATATGTTTTGTATCATTTCCATGTCTTGACTCCAGCTTAAAAGTACTGAAGTTCTTTTTGATGAAGTCCCCCAAGTTGCTTTTTGCTTCCACTCCAGACTTTCACAAACTATTAGCTTCAAAATTGATGGCATGGTCCTTCTAGTGCCAAGTGAGATGGAAAAATGAGATACTGGCACTACAAGCTGTTGGAGAAGTTCGTGCTGCCCGTGCGTGCTGTTCTCTGGTGTGCAGTCTGACCTGTGCAGGTTCCTGAAAAGAAGCCTCTCCTCAGAGCTTTGTTTTTCGGACCAGGACCTGTATGGGTTGTCTGGGTCAACAGGTGGGAACAGTGACCCAGAGAACCGTTCATTGGGGTGCAGTGACTTTGGCACGAGCTAAGGCTTCCCTGATACCGCAGAGCAGGCAAAGGCGTCAAGGCTGTGCCTGTGCCTTCAGAGGGGAGTCAGACTGCAGCCTGCTCTGGAGTGAGCAGGACGTGCCTACCAACCAGAAAATGGGGGGAGGATGTAGAGGAGGGCACTTCTGATTGCTTTAGGGAGTGTGTAGCCTGGTCCTTGGCTTGTTATTGTCTTTTGCTTTATTGTTTTCTAACACAACTGGTCAGATTACCAGGTAAACATGGTAGATGAACCATGTGCTAAGAAATACACCTGCTTGAGGCTATCACCACACCTTTGTTTCCTTGAGAGGACATACCTTGGGAAATCACTGGTCCAGGAATCTTCAGGTGTGTGTGTGGTCCTCTGTACCTAGCACTGTCATTAAATTGAGACTTTTAGGTCTGAAAGGTATCACAGTAACTCTGTTTCTTTGTTGTGCATTGGACAGGCAGGACGTTTTCTCTCATCCCTGCCATGAATTGTGACTGTTGCCTCCTGAAATGCTTGCACCATTAATTGAACATACAATTACTGAGCATGTTGTTTTCGATAGACACCTTCTGTACAAGCATTGTCAGGACAAGGCAAACTGTGTTTGTTCACTCATGCAGACCTAAGCATCCCTTCCACCAAAACAATTAAACTCTAGAAGTACATCACAACTGTGGTATCAGTCAGCAATGTCAAAATCTGCTCCCGTAGCACTGGGTAAACTGTTCTTTTCTCTTGTGCCTTGCACGTGTGCTCTCTCTCCATATCCCTTTCTCTTGGTGGAGACATAGAGCTGGCTACTTGTCAAATACTATAATGTGTAGTTAATCATGTGACTTGGGGAGAATGACACATTGACACTTCTCATAATAACTGCTTCCTATACTGGAAACCTCCAGCTGTTTTGATGGAAATAATGTGATGTGACTGTGACAATACAGTCCCAAAGCCTCCAGACTGAAAATTTTAGTCCAATTTTAGTTGAAAAGTAAGTTTTTTAATCTTTATGGCACTGACCATCAGTGACTACATACACAAATTAAAGGAATCCCTTGGAATTTCTTCTAGTTGTTTGTAAATATACATAGGTGTTTGTTGAATGGCTTTATGGATTAGGATTATTTTTGTGTCTTTGCAGCAGTAAGTGGTAGAAATATCCTTTGAAGAGGAATAGATTTTTGTTTTGGAGAGTTCAAATTGCAAAATCTGTACTGCAAGATCACTCTTTTCAGTTCTGATGCTATGCTAATGTGGCCAGCAAAGGACTCTTGGAGGTTTTTCCCTTGGAGGAGAATGTATGACCAGTCCAAGTGGACTGGAAAGTCATGTAAATGTTAGTCTGCAGTGAGAGAACTCTGGAGTAGCTTTTCGTCCTATAAGGAAAACTACTGATGTAAATAATAGTCATTAAAGTTAGAGCTGGATGGGGAATATTTATTGTTAATGTTTTTTGCCCACATTTGGACAGTAAGTATACTTTTAGTGAGACATGTAACTATTCTGTGAAAGGATAAATATGGTCAACTGTATTTCATTTTCTATTTCTTTGGAAGTAATGCTTCTGTATCTCCTCCTCCCTCCCCTAATCCCCCCACTGCCCTGATAAAACTAGGATGAACATACAGCTGCTAAATCTGTAATGTCTCTATTGACCTCTTGATCATTTGAATTTCATATCCTGCAATCTTGGAACATGCTAGTGATTGAAGCGGAAGGTGCTGATTATCATTACTTTTTTTGTCCCCCTCATTCAGCCCTAGGATGCAACAGGTAAAACTGCTATGATACTACAGGAGATTCACTGCTGAGATCTCAGCATCAAGAAAGTACAGGTTCTGCTTAATTGTGTTCTAAAGGGAATATGCAGTTATGCATCTTTCTTTTTGATGACAGTTATTCTAAGAAATCGTTAAAAAGGGCATTTCTTGAAGACTGTGGAAAGGCAGGTAGTCAGTAGTGTAGTAGCAGTCATTGCCCACTGTGTTTAAAAGCTGATCCCAGAAATCTCATCATGTAACTTTATTAAGAGATGGATTTAAAATCCCTTAAGTTCCTTGCGTTTTGTCAGTGGTGACAGATCCATTGATGGAGCAACTGCTGGAAAAGACAACTCGTGGGATGGAAATACATTATTAAACAGCAGTCTGCTTTTAGAACGTATAAAGTACAGGAACCTGAGTGTAATTTAGGCTGTGTGAATATGGCCCTCAGAGGGACCTCTGCGTAGAACAAGTTACTTTTTTCACCTGAGGTTAGTTATGCCAAATGTCACTAGAAAATACCAAATCCAGAGATAGCTTTACAGTAGCCTTGTCTGGATTGAATTCCCTGCATCTGCTGAAGAAGACCTGGAATGTAACTCACTACGGCAGTTGATTTATTTTGACTTATGCCAGTCACTGGGGTATATACTCTGCTTTCAGTTTTCAGTAGTAGATATTGCAGTTTCTTTTCTTCTAGTCAGCTTTGTGGGAGGTACCTTAAAAGGATGCTTTTCCTTGAGGCAGGAAAACAGATTTGCAAGCCATTTGCAAAACTGTAGTTATTTGCATCTGGAGGTCTTATCTTCTTGTAGGAATACCCATAGATACTGTACTTGGTTAAAATTTTTTCTCCCAAAGTAGCAGTTTTAATCTTTCTGAGCACTACCAGATTCTGCCTCACCTTTCTTGAGAGCCTTTCCATATTATTATATTACGTTATATTATGTTATGTTATACCATACATAAAATATATTTTATTATTTTAGACTCATTAATGTTGAAAAAGACCACTAAGATCATCAAGTTTAACTGTTATTTCTGCTCCTTCATGTTTCAATGAGTGTAAGGCCACTGAAGACTGAAACTGGTGCATATCCAAAATAAAACCTCTGCTCTTATTGGTGGGTGGAACTAGATACTGGATAAGTAGATATCAGATTTCAGAATTTGCTAGTTGTAGTTCGAAGAATGCAATAACTATAATATATAATGCTATATCCCCTTATTTTCCAGCTTAAAAATGAGACTGCAATGAGTACTTTCCTGCTACATAGGATATTTTTTTAATGGTATGGTGATTCAAAACTCTCAATAGCTTTCTGTGTTTAGACACAACATTTTGAAGTGCAACGCAAGCTTTACTCCAATCCCTTTCATCTTAAGGAAAGATACCTGTTATTTACTGCTAAACTGTCATTGCCACTTCCAGTTATCATGAATCACTGTTCACTGAATTACTGCAGGAGGACTACAGGTAGACTATTCAAGCACCTCTCTCACTGTAGTAGGTCAAGGTGGATGCCAAGCTTGCCAGACGGGTTTATGGTACACATACCCTCGTGTTCTAGAGCAGGTGTGTATGCTGATTCTTAACCTGCAGCCTTGATTTTGCTGCCAGTGGTCTGTTGGATCCTTGCAGGGATAGATTAGATATCCCTAAGTGTGTCTGCTTTCCATCCTTTGAAAAAACGGAGAGTTTCTGTGTGAAGGCTCATCTGCGCTGTGGTGGATACACAACCCACCTTGACATCTTTGTTGTTCAGGGCTGTGAAGTGATCTGAACCGCAGGGAATGTGGATGCTGTAAAGCTCCACTTTATTTGTTTTGTTGATGACACAGACATACAGGTTGAAAGTGGCCATTTGCAGTGTGACATAGAGGGAAGCATTCAGCAGAAATGGCCATAGTCATTGCGTGAAAGGTGTCTGCATTTTCTCACTGTAACTTAAAATCTGGTGACTCTTTTGTGAGCTGAGGTGACTTGATGGTACTCCAGCATAGCTCTTCCTCTTCCCAAAGATTTGTTCTTGTCTGTAAAGTGACTGTTTCTGCAAGATGCAAACTGTGTTTGTAATATATACAATATCTGTTTTGCAACTCCCACTGGATTTTTACAGTGCAGTTTCCTTGCAATTACAGTTTCCTGGCTATTGTGTCTTAATTTCACCTGCAGTTAAGTATCTGTCCAGTCCAGCATGTAGCTTTTTGATATCTTGTGTTCAGTGTGAGTCCTGTTCATGTACAAGTATGACCGTGGTGGTCAGGGCTTGTCTTGTGTATGATGCCAGATGCTAGCACAGGAATGAGGTATTAGAGGTGACTTTGAGGGTGTTCTGAAGAAGAGCAGTTGGCACTTTATGAAGACAGAGGTTTGTTAAGGTGTCTGACTATTGACATGAGAGGATATGACAGTCCTTGGATGGGTGCGACTCCATGTATTTCATTCTCATTAAAATGTGAAGGACAATAAACATCCTTTCTCACACTGTAGATCTTTACTCTTAATAATGTGAACTTGTTTAGTAAAAGAACTCTGCTTTTTTTCCTCATACAAGACTAAAGGAAAAAGTGTTTCAAAAGAATAAATAAACAGAGGTCAATGATCTCTTAGTGTAGTTCTGGTTAACTTTGTCTGCCAGTTTTTCTAAAATGTATCATCACTTGCTCATTTTAAAAAACTCTTCACATCTGAACAGCAATGCAGATGAAACAGAGACCATTTAGTACAGGAATTTGATAGTTTCATAAATGTTACTTCTTGCAGAATCTATATTAACAAAATATAGTCAACAACTATTTTTCATGTCTTTTTGTGTCTCTGTTTCTATAACAACCTGGTTTTCCTATACTGTATTCCATACTTCAGTACTTAAGACACTCACTTTATTATTATTACTGAGCAACTGTATCCTAGAGGGTTTCTCTGATGTAGTACATCTTGCTCAGTCTCTTAAACCAAGACCTTCAGAATGCCTGACCACAGTAATCACATCATTTTTTCATCCCTACTTCCAATCTTTGCTTGGTGACTCCTACGATACATCATCACCATATATTCTCATTTGAGCAGTCCAATTTACATATTGTTGCGATCACACCAAAAGTTCTAATCAATTTCCCTCAGTGACAGGGATCTATGTGAATAATGGCTGTGCCTTAAACTGCCATCTTAATACCTTTGAACATGTCATCTTCCTGGAGCTTATTACTCAAGTTTTACCAGTGCCCTGTAACTCATGTCCTGCCTGCGTGAAGGTCTTTGAAAATGCTGTGAACTTTCCATTGCCTGTGGTGACACTGCAAGTACTTGCAGTCCTTTAGGTCTTATGTAAGCAAACTGAAAATGACTCTTCAAGTGCGATGTACAAGGTGCTGATCACTTTCTTCCATGCCTTCATGGACCTTTTCACAGGAGAGAGCTTTTTCTTTTGTTGTGGATTTTATTACAAAGACTGTCTTGGAGCACCATATAATTTACAAATCATTTATGAATGGGGTGACATCAGGCTGGTGACTGGTCACTCGTGGGCTTTCGCAGGGCTCTGTCTTAAGCCCAGAGCTCTTCAGCATCTTCATAAAAAATTTGGACACAGGACTTGAAGTTATACCAAGTAAGTTCACAGACGATAGAAAGTGGGAGGAGCTGTTGACTCCCTCAAAGGCAGCGAGGCCCTGCAGAGAGACCTCGACAAAGTAGGGGGCTGGGCAATCACCAGCTGTATGAAGTTCAACAAGGGAAAGTGCTGGATTCTGCACCTGGAATGGGGCAACCCTGGATGTGCGTACAGACTGGGGAAGGAGATGCTGGAAAGCAGCACCACACAAAGGGACCTGGGGGTCCTGGTTGATGGCCAGTGGCATCTGAGCCAGCAGTGCCCTGGAGCCAGCAGGGACATCCCTGTCCTGGGGGCAGCAGGCCCAGCAGTGCCGGCCAGCCCAGGGAGGGGATTGTCCTGCTCTGCTCTGGGATGGGGTGGCCTCACCTCGAGTGTTGCTGGCAGGTTTGGGCACCACAGTATAAAAAGGACATTAAACCATTGGAGAGTGTCCAAAGGAGTGACATGAGGACAGTGAAGGGACTTGAGGGGAAGCCGTGTGAGGAGCTGCTGAGGACACTTGGTCTGGTGAGCTGGAGGAGACTGAGGGCAGACTCACTGCAGTCTGCAACTCCCTGGTGAGGGGAAGAGGAGGGGCAGACACTGCTCTCTGCTTTGTGTGAGCAGTGATAGCAGCTGAGGGAATGGCCTGGAGTTGTGTCAGGGCAGGGTTAGGTTGGATGTTAGAAACAGGTTCTTCCCCCAGAGGGTGGTTGGGCACTGGAACAGGCTCCCCAGGGCAGTGGTCACAGCACCAAGGCTGCCAGAGCTCAGGGAGTGTTTGGACAATGCTCTCAGACACGTGGTGGGATTCTTGGGGTGTCCTGTGCAGGACCAGGAGTTAGACTTGGATGATCCTTCTGGGTCCCTTTCAACTTGGGATATTCTGTAATGATGTGTGATCCAAGCACTTGTCAGTGAGATTACATTCTGGCCAATTTCTTTGCTTTAATCGACTTTTCCAATTCAATATTTATCTATATATTTTGTACAAAAGATAGTGGAACTACTGGTGAATGGGGGAAATAACTGGATCCACATGGAAGAACTGAAGAGGTATTTAGGTTAAGGTTTGCTTTAGCTGTGGGGGGAGATGCTACGAGATCATGAGTCAGGACTGAAAGTTGCTGAAACAGCAGTTATGGGAATGTGTTGCGGCGTTGGGCTGTTGGTACAGTGCCGCAACCTTCCGAAAGCGTCTCCAGCAAAGAGCTGCTCGGCGTCACAGACACTTCCCCACGAACTCACACACACCGGATTGCTTCGTAATCCTCTGACGAAGAGAAACGAGAAGGGTTCTCGTACGGAGTTCCACGGGGTTTACTGCAGCCACACGTGAAGGGGTCCAGTGACGGAGAACCAGACACTGGGAGGGTCCAAGGGTTTTATACAGGGAAGGTAGGGGTGGAGAGAGCATCAGGGCCAATAATCTGAGGGTTCAGGGGCGGCACACAGCAGGGGCAAGGGTATGGGAGGACAGGGAAGGAGTGGCTAGGGGACAGGACCAATGGGGAACCGAGGAAGGGAGAACAATCTGGAACCTGACCTTGTAGGGGAGAAAAGGGGCAGGGAGACAGAGAAGCAATCAGGGAGGTAAAACTGGGGTATATTTGCATAGACCTGCAATGTATCCTGGGAGAGGCTTTCCTTGTCACCACAACCTGCGGGAGAGTTTGCAACCTACGGTCTGTCCCTCCATGGACCCCAATGGACCCTGGGGCTATGGGCCCTCCGGCCTCCACGGGAATGCGTATGTGGCTGGGCTTCCTCTTTTACTCAAATGCACTGTAGGTGCAATTACTGAACGAGAAGTAAATAGCTGTTTGTTCTTTATTTTTCTTGTAAGTGTGCCATCTATCTTAGTCTCCTCCGCTGTGCGGCCTTTATTTGTTTTTACTTGTCACATTTGAATGTGCTTTGCACCGTCTGACTTGACTGATTAGAAGAAGTGTAGAGAAAATGAATGTTGGGGCAATCCATTGCCCTAGGACTGTTTTATGAAGACAAATCACTTGCACATAATAGAGGGCTTGAAGTTTTTCCTGTTAGCGTGCTAGATGAGCTAGCTACTCTATAGCCAGAAAAAGGGCTATTTTCTTCTATAGAAGGAACACAGTCTTTGAATGGATCAATAGACAGACACATAGTAAAAATGGGTGTGACAAAGGACAGTGCACTGCTACAGGGCTGATAAGATCGCTCATGTGGCAGTGCCATAGTTGGAGGAGCATAGTGGATATCTGTTGCATGTGGGGTGTAACTATTACTATAATGTGATGGTGATTTTAAAGCTAAGCAGTCTCTAGGATCATGAGAGATTGGGGAAGGAAAGCTTTAGAGTCGAGTGGGTTTGGTTTTGGGTTTATCTGTTGGTAGTTTTTTCCCTATTGAAAAAAGTGTCCAACCTAGGGCAGTAGCTGCTAGGCCAGAGGTCTAGCTCAAATGCTTGGGAAAGCTGGTTCAAGACCCTGCTTCAGATGGGTGAAAGCAGCAAGTGAAATTGGATTTCCTATTTTCCAGGTTTGTATCTTGCCCAGGGGCATTTAGACAGAGGCTTCTCCTCTGCTTTTTCTTGTGTTTTTAACTTTTTCTCTGATGCAGAAGGAAAGCAAATATTCTTTTTGGCAGAATGGCTCTCAGATTTTTTGTAAGTGGTACGTGTTAGGACCTGATGTTGTTAAACATTAGGGATGTGGCCCTTTCAACTGAAGTCCACTTTTGGTATTAAGGGTCTGTCCCAGTCTAACCCAAGTTCTGGTGAAATTGCTATGCATTTGGCCTAGGGCGCCAAATGTTCATCTCCTCTTTTTGAGTTGCATGTAGAATTTTATATCCTAGATGTAAGTAAACAGATGTCTTGGTTTGAAAGACAGGTGTCTGCTAAGGAAGTCTAAGAAGAGAACTTCCCTTGGAGTGGAAAATATGACCCCCTTCCCTCCGAATTGTTACAACTTTGAAATTAAGGGGCTTTCAGGCGAAGATATGGGAAAAGGAATACTCGCTGCGGCGCGAGCTCAGGGACCAGGCGGTGGTGGCGGCTTGGCCAGAGGGAGAGAGGCAGAAGGGGCCTTCCTTTACAAACTCAGGCAGGCAGCTGGTCTCATTGCCCCTCAGGGCTGTGAAATGGACTAATGTCTGGTATTAAAATTAAGAGCCAGACACGGTTAAGGGGAAAAAAGGGTTTTTAGCTCGGCATTTAATGAGGATCCTTATTGGTGCACCACTCGGGCCAGGTGGAATGTGCCGACACGCACCCATGNGGAATGTGCCGAAACGCACACATGCAATAGATCGCGTGTACAATTTTATAGCCCTAGCAAATTAGCATATCCAACAAAGATTCCCCAGTGAGAGGCTTGAATGAATAGCATGATATCCCCCCATCCTGAGGAATTCTGCCCTGAATGGGCCTAATCTTAGTTTACAGGATGTGTTCTAGAGAGGGCCTTGGCTTCTCAGGATAGCGTGGGGCTTTCCAACCTCCAACTGCGAGGCCTTGGGATGGTTGATCTCTTGGCTTAAGGGAATATTAGGACTATGGTAATTTATCAGGCTTAAGGAGTTACAAGTATGCATGCTGAAAGCACTAAGGGTATATAAAAGGTATATAAAGGGTATAAAAAAGAAAAGGCAAAAAATCATCATGGCATCAGGCTATAGCAGGAACCTTGGAGCAGCAGGCGGGAACAGCAGAGGCAGCACACCCAGGCTGGCAAAAAACGTGTAGCAAAACCTTCAAAGCCGTGCCAGGAGCTGTGGGGCTTTGGGCAGACATGGGATGTTGGGTTAAAGGGTAGCAAAAAAGCCCTGAAGCAGTGTCAGAGAACAGCAGGGCTGGGTGCTGGCAGATGGGCTGCATTAGGGCTGGAGGGCTGCACTCCTTCCAGAGAGGGGAAGGGGGTCAGGGTCCCCTTCCCAGTGAGGTCGGATGTTGAAAAGGTCCCAGCTCAACTGCTGCTCTTCTGAGCAGAGGCTCACCTACGGTAAGGAGAAGCAGTTCAGGACAAAAACTCTGCAGTGGCAGCAAATCCTCTAGGCAGCAACAGTCCAGCACCAAAATACCACTTGTCCCCACTCCAATCGAGTCAGGGCCAAGCCCAGCCCCTAACCCCACAGCTGAAATCATGCAGTATCCCTGCACTTCCCAAGAGAAAGCCCCCCAGTTCAGAGACCATAGCAAACTGCATCCTTCCCCCTCGTCCTCCTCCCAGCCACATCTTCTGTCTCTCAATTTTGCCGAAGGAGCTCTGAATTCAGAAGGTTTTTATCTCCTTTCTGCAAAGGAAGTTTCTTTTATGGCTGTTTTCCTCGTCTGAAAAAAAGTTCAAAGCTATTACCTGGTAGTGTGAAGAGGCAAGTGGATAGTGCAGTCCTTATATTGTCTGTGCTCGTGGTCAATATTCTTGAGGACAATGCAGTGAATAGAAAGCCTGAGCTTTAATTGACAGACTCAGACATGAAAAGAGACCTGTTTGGTGCATTTCTCAGTACTGGGGAAACAGAAGGTCAAGCTAATTAGTTCTCCTGATAACTTGCTTACTCCACTGTGGGAAAACTTAAATGTGTGAACAAAACTGGTTTGCAGTGCAACTGAGAATTACCTTCCAAAATCATTAAAGAAACATTAAGGAAATCACAAGTGTAATGCACCTGAGCAGGTTACAAGGTTTTGTTAAACCTGTGCATATTTAAAATTAGGTCTAATTTCTGTGTTCATTTAGTGCACATTCATCTCTTTAATTCACTCCTGTGAATTTTAACAAAGGGGGAGCTGAAAGTGTCCCAAGATGGCTCTGGTTTTGCACAGAATATTCAGAAAAGTTGTTCTCTGGTCAGATTTAATGGCTGACAGTCCTTCATCTAGTTGGTTTCCAAACAGTGTGTGCCCTGCACTGAGGCCAGTCTTGTCTCTCAGGTTTGTCAATGTATGTGTCATAATTATGGAAGGTTAATGTCATCCTGGTAAGGAGAAATCACTCAAGTTAATGTATTGCAGAGTAAAGAATGTTTACAGAAATCTTGTGACTTGAGTCATCGTGGAAATTTGATGTGATGTACTCTGGTAGATCAGTGAATGTGTATTTATTGTCTGGGATAATAACTCTAATGATTAAAAAAATGTTGTAGTCTTTTTGTAAAAGGTTAGCACTTTGCTTCCCTGTTCCATATCATTACTATCTCCTAGAAACACACATGGGGGAAAATTCCTTAAGAGAGAGAGAAAACAAACAAACAAACCAAAGGAGTACTCCTAAAACCCTCTTGAAAGAGCAGGAAAAAAATTGGTTTTATTGGTACCTGTGTAGCTAACCCTTCTCGTCTTACACTTTTCCATGGTATATTTCCTGCTGGCTCCTTCTGTTTTGCCTTGACATCTAGACTTGAATCGTGCATAAACAACACCTGATGGTGTCAGTGGGACCACTGCATACGTGAGTGTCCTCACAGTAGTGCCCTGACGGCAGTGATGACATTCCAGCCCCGAGTTTGACATTGATACCTGTTCCAAAGGCAGTGAGGAATGTTATTGCATGCTCGTGCTTAAAACCACGTGTACGTGATTTTAAAGTGTTTCCCTTTTTACTTTGTATGTATGCAACTCAGCCCGCCCCACCCCACACTGTTGGTTTAATTCCTGACTATGAAATCATATATATGTATAGAGAGAGAGAACTGTGTGTACATCTAAGAAAAAAATTGTACTTTTTAATAGTCAATATCTGCATTTTTATGTTGCTAAACTAACCTTTGAACTTTTTTTGGATGCATATGCTATTTTGATGTATCTATGTTATTTTGTTGGCTTTTCACACAAATCTAAAGAAATCATTTTACAGACTTTATTTCCTTGAGACCTTAGACACTTTTTTTTTTTGCTGTTGTCGAGATAAATGAAAATTTCCATGTACCATCAAGAGATGGCCAGTGAAAAGATCTTTCTTTTGAGCCTGTGTGAAAAAAAAAATTGCTCATGTGCATAAGTGAAGTCTACTGAACTGTGTTACTGTATTTTGCTGAAGTTCTGTTACAAGTGAAATCCTCCTGGAAACCTACTATTAAAAATTCAGCATTTGGATGTTATGGTATATATTGAGACAGGCAATGACTGAGCTGAACAGAATGAGTAAACACTGAATAATGATCACTGATGTCACACTCTTCTGCATCTGCTGGAGCCCTACACCAGCAATATTTTTGCTATTTGACACCTTTTTTCTTCCTTTTGTGAGCATTTTAATAAGAGAGGAGATGTATTTTAATACTGGAATTGAGAAGTAAGTTTTATTTGTTAGATTTATAATAAGAGTTGGCTGGTAGCTTAGTTGCCCAGGGTGGACTATAGTGTAAGTCACACTGATATTCTGTCTTTCACGACCTTGTTTTGTGAAGGGTCTGTGGGTCAGTGTCATCTCAGCCTATGAGGTGCAGCAGTACTAAAATCCAGAAAAGCACCAAGTGTGAGTAGAAGAAAGATCATTCATTTTCCTTTTAAGTAGAAGTGTTTCTCTGGTAGGGTAGCTCTAAACGAGATGTTTTGTAGGGCTTTTAGAAGGTCTCTCTTCTGCAATGTTATTAAAAAAAAAAAAAAAATTATCTCCACTCCCACCCCCACCCCACCCATCAGGCATCCTAGCAATAACATGTGTAATATCTTTCTACTCTCTGGCTGAGAGCCACTGTAAACAGCAGCTGAACAGATTGTTGCAAACATTGATGTTCTGCTCCCTCAAATACCAAGGAATGAACCCAGAAGTTAATTTAATAGGCCTTCCACAAGTCCTTGGAAGTTCTAATTAGTGATGTGGGACCTATTGTCTGTTGAATCTTGTGTTTCATCCATAAAGTTCTGTTGTAGGGCATCACTTTAGCAGTTTTGTTGAGGATGTGAGGTCAAGAGGATGGTGGTAGGGGTACGAGTAACTCAGTTGGCCCCTGCAGTTGATTTGCAGCAGAAACTGGAGCGTTAGAGAGGGAGTGGTGTGTGCTGGCTATCTTTATGTACCTATGGATAGCTCCTTCCTTTGTTGGTTGTTCCCATAAGGAGGCAGCCTGGTGCAATTTCTGCCCACTCCAGAAGGCTGTGCTTTGGGGAAAGTGTACGTACTGTGTCATAAAATGAATGAAATCTGACAATTGGCACATTCTCCTGTAGCGGGGATTAACTTCACAATCTCATTCAAACGGGGCATTGTCTCCTTTCCTTCTCTCTCTCCTGGAAGAGGCTCCTAATGAATAATGCACAGTTTTGCAGTTAACTGTCAGGTCATAATGTTTTGCTGAAGTTTTGTAAGCCTTAAATATAAACTATTTTGAAATTAATTTCTTAATATAATGCCCTCCCTTGGAGTGTTGAGGATACTCTTGGTTCTAGCTTTTCTCCCTCTGGGAAGATAATACCTACTGGCTACTCAGAAAGGGGAATTGTAAGGTAAATGTCTGCCTTAAAGCTGCTGCACCTGAGTAAGATGCTACTAATGCTTTTTTAACTTTGTTAATACACAATATCAAGTTTTAAGCTTTTTAATAAACTATATAATAATTCAAAATAGGAAAATAATTCCTGACGCAACCTTGCCCACTTCAAAACTGGTTAAGTTTTGGGTGTTACTGTTTGTTGGACTACAATTAATGAGTAATGAAATGATAGATTTGGGTCCTATTTTACTGCTTTCCTCATGTCAGAATGTCTTCTTCCTCAAAAGAGTAAAATTCTTCCTTACTGCGTAAACCCATGGGAAGAGCACTCAAAAATGAGATGAGCATTTTGATAAAATCCTGAGTCTGGCTGCAATGTGTTTTTGTAAGTCATCCCTCACTAGATTGTTCTGTAATACTAGGAAGGACTTTGAAGTCTTTTTGAAGTAGGTTGGTTTTAAATTAGTACATTTAGCAATGACCTGCTGTCTATTTTACTTTAGATCAAAGCAACAGGCTGTAGAAGCTGCAGTGGATGTGGAATGGAAGACCCTATGTGACTTCTTCCAAGTCTCTGGCATGCGATGGGCAGCTGGAAATACAAAAGGATTGGGAAGCCTGAGCTCTAACCTTAATGCCACTCTGTCTCTCCTGCCAGGCTGCCGTTTGCTAACAGTTGAACTGCCAGGTTTGCAGCTGATTACATGTCAGTACTAAACACAAATGAAGCACGTGTTCGTGTGAGAGCAGCAAGATGTGAGGCTGTATGAACAGAGGTAAAGGAGGCAGAGATGATAGCTCATCTGGAGCAGAATTCAAAACACGAAATCTTACACACACCTCTAGGAGCAGAGAACAAGCCATTAAGTTGGAACTGCTTGCCTCCCTTTGCCTCTGAACCACAGAAACAGTATGCACATTTTAATAACGCTGTGGTATGAGTAAGGGCATCACTGTGCACAATTCTTTTGCTGACTCTAGTAATAAAGCACTCTGCCCTTTATTTATAGGACTGCCTCAAGGATCTGACAGGAGGAATTGAGTGTGCTGCCAAAATATTAAATGAAATTCCCCAGAAAGACATTCAGTGCACTAAAGGAGCCTCAAAGGCAAAAAGGGAAGGAAATGGGCAAGGTAGGTCATACATAATGATCTCAGTTGGCGTCCATTGATCTCATCCAGGATCCTTTGAGAGTGGAATATCCATAAAAGTCTTCTAAAAGTCACTTGGATATTCTGGGTAGTGTTTGTGCTCACAGAGATGCGTTGTGCAGCAGTAAGGTTAACTGTGACAAGCCATTTTGTTTTGACCCAACTAATTAAAACATAAAAATAATATTGTTGCCTCAGTCCATTGCTGTTAATCTGAAAAATCAGCAAAGGTAATACATATTTTATTTTTAATAGCGAAGTAATACCTATTTTATTTCTAATAACTTTAGCTCTCTGCTGAAGATTTCCCTGGAGGACAACGATGAACATGGGACTGTACTAGAAGTGATGAAAAGTCCCTTGAGCTTGTGCTCCAGGACAGGACAGTGAGGGACCCCTGGGGTGAGTATAGGACTGTGGCAAGCGCACAGTAATGTGTGATGCAATGAGCCAGGATACAGATCAAACCCAAGAATTATCATGAATCAAAACCCACCTGAATCTTTTTGGTAGCCTGTGGTTCTGTTAACCAACATTACCCTTGTGCATTGCATTTTGAATCCTTCCTGTTCCCTCTTCCAGCAGAAACAAAAATGAAATACCAGTTTTGTTGTGCTCTTAATAAACAATACTAATAAACATTATGATGTTGAGGAAGTACATTGAGCTATGCAAAAAATACAAGAAATATTGATGTTATGTGTCTGAAATGAGGCAGTCTAACTTCAGTCAGTGATTTGGGTAATTAGCAGAAGAGTGCGTCTCTTAATCTTCAACCCTTTAATTCTCTTCTCCACTTTATATAAGGTGGTGTATTGTATGCACAGTATTCACAGGCACTAGATAGCATCATTTGGCAGGCAGACATAAGCTTTATGCTTAGGGACTCATATATTCACTTTTTTTTCTTTTTTTTTTTTTTTTAGGCTCAGATTGCTCTTGTATGCAGTACCAAATGGAACTTTCTCATTTGAACAGTCTATGTCTGGTTCAAGAGGAATTTTACCTGGTGCAGGTTTAGTGATTAATGTTATTGCTGAAAAAGTGAAATTTATCTGTCCCTTTCATTTCATTTTAAAATAAAGAATTAAATCTACAACTTTGAGGGATACTACCTACCTCGCTGAGGCTAAGGACTGTAGTAGTCTACATTCACACTTCCCTGTGCCAAAATTATACTAATGTCATACGAATTAGGCTTTTATGTAAATGCCATTCAGTTTTCCCCCCAGCTGGAAAACAATGTAGTAATAACATGTAAGATGCTTTGCACACAAATCTGTGTAGAGTTGTTTAAAAGAGCCTAAAGCTGGTAATAAGGCTTAACACAGAGTGACTTTGTTCACCATTGAAGTGACACTAGTTGCTAGGCAGGAAATAAAACAGGCCTCCTGTACCAAAAATTAGACTATTTTGGCATCTTTATTCCTGAAACTGAAACAATTCTGTCTGCTTTGAAAAAGCACAAGCTATGACTTGGTTGGAATTTGGCCCAGTTGGGCTTTGGCTGAAACACCTAATTGACATTAAATTAAAAAAATTAATCCAAGTTTTGATGACTGAAATGTGTAACTGCTTTAAAAACAAAACAAAAAACCCACTTTGAACCTGAACAAATACTTCACCCTGTTCCATGACTTTTTAAATAGACTTTTTATTCATTGCAGAGGGAACTTTCAATACTGGCTTTTCTAGAGTTGGATCTCATCACTAAACAGCTGCACCTAAATTTTAGCAGATGTTTCGCTATTTTAGGCTTTTCAAATCCTCTAAGTATTTTTTCCATTTAAGTACATTAGGACCAAATGGTGAGTTACTGAAAGTCAAAAAACTTTGCTTTTATCATTAAAGTGCTTTCTAATAAAAGAAAAGGTGATACTAAGGCCTTTATTATAGTGTTCTAGATCAAACTGCTACAAATCAGCCCATATTTAGTCCAGCAAAACAGTTCTGAGTACTTTGTATTGAATATAAACTGTAATGAAGTAAAGTGGCAGATGAATGAGCTGATGAATTAAGAAGGGGAATCTTTTACAGCTGGGAAGCACTTTGATGTGTCATTTATTATTTCCATGCTGCACCACGTGCTAGTGGTAAGTGTGGCTTATTGATGGTGTGCCTGCATTTGTGTGTGTGTACTCAGACTATCTCTGTTTTGATCCTGATACCCCGATGATGGGAACCATCACTTACAGTCATTGCATCTGTTAGAAATTGGGGCTCAGAAACAGGACTTTTTATTCCAACGAGCAAACAAATAACTGAGCATGGATAGCAGCTCGTGCAGTCAGGTGAAAGAAGTTTCAGTTGCTGTTTTCATATTGCTTGTAAAGAAATATAGCAAGCAAGCTCATGCTTTCGGTTATTTGAGTCAAAATGTGGTAAGTTTTCAAACTCTACTGGTTTTTTTTAGGGTTGCCTTTTCTTTTCCTTGCTTTGCCCCCCTCTTGCTGCTGCCTGTAGAGGTGGTAGAGGTGGTAGTGGTTCCCCCAGCCTCAGCTGTTGCTTGCAAGCCCTACACTACCCCTGACAAGATGAGTGCAACCTCTTGGGTTGTTCCATCCTGTGTTCTTTTTAAAATCCGTTAGTTCATTACCCAGGATTTGTAATCAAAGTGCAGGGGTCTGCTTTTAAACTGCAGGTATGATACACTATTGAATTGGTACTGCATTGCAATGTGTCCACGTTTTGGAGAGCAGCCAGCTGACCTTCCCTTGCACTGACATCTGTGCTGGTATTCCTTTCCTGGGGAAACCACTTACCTTAGTGGCAGTGTAGATACAAAAGAATATCTTAAACTTAGCAACCTTTGTGTGTCTTTCAGGTACCTGTTTCTGAGAATAAAAGTCCATGTGAAAAGAAAAAAGGTGCCAAGAAGATTTGCTAATAGAACCAAAAACCCTGTTCAAATGGAACAGTGTTCATTTCTATCCACTCTGCAGGAGACTATGAAAATGTTCCAAGCTCTTTCTTTGAAGTGTCGAAAGACCTTTCCTGGCTCTGCAGCCAATACTCTGGAGCTGTGCTTTCTTAAAACTTGCTGTTTGGTCTTGCTTCGTAAGTTGGGATAGAGGGATTCAGATTTAAAGGAGAGCAAGCGTGGCCATAGAGTTGGAACCTGTGGCCAGTCCATGCTGCCTTCTACACCAGCTGTATGCTTTAGGTTTAGTTTTAATGGAAAGGCTGAGGAGTAATTTGCCATCCAGGAGAATCCTCTGTTACAGTGCATTTGTCCAATATTTCATCCAAGCAGTTAGGCACGGGCCGTGCTCCCATTGAAACAGAGCTGGCAATCCATGCTCAAAAGACAAGGGCTATCAGAGGGTCCTCAGTGCTGGGTTAATAATTCCATGCTTTCCAGCTAGCTTGGAGCATGGCTAGAGCACACTTGGGGCCTGCTCACAAACGTGTGGCTACCCTTATCACAGAAGGTGTAAAATACATTTTGTTCCCTCCCTAAGCACTTGCAGCTAGGGTCTGATTTTAAGTCCCTGAAGAATGACTTTGCTCTCTTGATCCGTGTTTAGACTTCTATCCTTCTATGAGAAATTGTTCGATATGAAGGGGCTGTGGGGATTGTGGAGTCTGATGTTATTCAGCTGGGTTAAAAGCCTTTATTGTTTTATTTCATCTACCTCTTTGCAACTTCTGCGGTCTCAGCCAATGCCCTGAAAACTTGGTAGAAGATCTTTGCAGTAGTCTTTGATTTATAACTAAAAGACATTAAAGCCATTTATGTGCTGGCTGGCATCTCAGTATGGGCTAGGCTGAAAGGAGCATGAGAATTTTTGTCACAAGTGCTGAGTATCTTCTGGTAGTTTGACTCTTCTTCATCTGTACAGAATTAAGGAATCTGTTTGAGTATGTGGGTATGATATACTCACTCTGCCACCAAAAAGCTAAACCATGTTCCTCCTGGAGGAATGTTTCATCCTTGAAGGAGGAGAATCCAAGATGCAAAACTGAGGAAGATAAGGAACGGAGCTGTGTGTGCAGAAGAGATTATGACTGCGTGGTACCAGTGTCTGACAATTCACTGAGCATTTCCTGGGATGAGACAGACTTTGATTCCCCAGAAAAACCAGAGATGTGGCCCCTGGGAAGCCACAGAGCTGCTAACTCCAGGGGCCATTCCTGCTACCCTCCTGAACATCTACTGTACCCCTTATGGGTGTCTCCTGTTTTCTGAGCTGAGAATGGCTTTGTTTAGATGCTTTAGAGTAGGAAATGTTAATGATTTATTCTGTTTAGATTGCTTCAAGGTTCCCTGAGTTCTAAAGATAAATGAGACAGTCATTGGAAGAGGCTTTTGTAGTTCAATGGCAGCATATATTAAGTTTACATGGTATTGAAAAAACCAAGTTTTGTCTGGTTAAAACCAGAAACTAAATGGATGGGCAGTTGGGGAGAGGCCATAGCAGAAACAGTAAGGGGTATTGTTTATTTAAGACACTTAGCTGGTAATTTCTATTTGGCTACGTGTTTCTACTTCTGTCATATAAATGAGAAAATTTCCACTGAATTCAGGAGTCAATGTGTGTGATAAACTGGTGTCCTGTCTCACAGAATAAACAAATCCCTTTTCATCATTAATCCTTCACACTAGTTCAGAATTCTTAATGAGTTTTTGACCATTATTATGGGAACAAAGCCTGTTAGATGAATGTATTTTAAATGGAGGTAACTTTAGGAAGAATATTTATGAAACTAAGAAACTATAGTAGTGGCAGAATGAAGATTATTTACTTTCCAAAGTAGTACAATTTCAGACTGAAATAGTACTGCTGGTAATATTTGTGCCAATTTCTCTGACTTCTTTCACCAGAAAGAATAGCAGAATTCAAGCTTTTTACTATCTTGAATGTCACGCTGTTTTAGATTAGGTATGTTTAGAAATGAAAGCTAGCACCTGAAATTTATGTTTTCACCTATACATTATGGCTTTTTCTAGATATTTTATTTCTGTAGTAGGTTTTTCCAGCCACATGAATTCGCTTTAACAAGGTTACTTGTGATTATAGTAGCTAAATTTCTACTTTCTTGCTCAGCTCTTGGGTCAAGCTGGAAGCTGTTTAAAACCCTGGGAAATTTGATTTGATTTTTAAGCCATTTTAAATGCACCAGTGACCTGTACTGTTCTTATCATGACGAGGAATGCAAGCTTAATTTTTATTTTTTAAAAGGCAATTTGTGTAGTAATGTGACCATTTCTTACACAGGCTTTATGCTAACAAAGGTGCAATTACTTATATCAGCACAGTATTACTGTAGTAATATCAGTTTTTCTCATATTAATGTTTTTATGATTCCTGAAATGATATTCCCAAGTCTAAATGTATCCAGTGAGATTGGATTTATTTAGTCAAAGTTTTCAGATTCTTTACAGGAAAGAATGAGCTGTGTAAGTGAAAATAGTCCTTGGAGATAATACTTTGAAGGAACATTCTGTGTGTACTATACATGAATTTTAATTTTGGCTAGCTCTCCACTTTTCATATTAGGAATTTCCTTGGAGAAAAAGCTGCAAAATCCAAATCATTGTAGTAAGACATGAACAGAATTAAAGGCAGGAGCTCTAGCAGGTTACTGTGCTAAGTAATGGCACTTGAGTTGCTTCCATTAACATTAGGTGGAAACTTTAGATTTTATTTCTATTATATGTTTTTTATTGTCAGTTACATCCAGGAAAGTGCAAATCATTGTCTCTAATTTCTAATGAGTACGAGAAAGAGCAAAGGTGTTTAAAAGCATAGAGTACAGCAGTCACAGCCTTGAGTGTAGATACTGTTGTTAGTGCCTACACTCCAGCGTGCTGCAGTCCTGGGCACACAGGTATTCCAGGGATAACACAGGAGCAGCTGCTTTCTGTGTGTGCCCCTGCAGTGCAAGGCTTTGGGGTCCTTTCTGCTCTTTTAAAACACAAATCTGCAGCAAATGCCTCATGTCATGTTGCCCTTTGGCAGTCCTGTTTGCAGCACTGATGCAAACTCCTCTGAACAGCAACAGAGCAGTTCAGTCTTACTGAGAGAGGTTTTCTCTCTCTCTCTCTTTTTTTTTTTT
>WEKY01040218.1:0-185960 GCA_013390045.1 Picathartes gymnocephalus | reverse complement strand
TTTTTTGGGAAAGAGAGGAAACACACATTTCTGGTCCTACTACTAAGTACCTGTTTTTCCATTGTTAGTTGGGTGTCATGTTTGGAGCCCTGTCAAGATCCAATAAAAGCTCCTTGCACACAGCATCTGCTTTTGTACAGCTTTTAACTATTGCATGTGTTGAATTACAGGTGACTCGCTGGCCTTCTTACTACATGGTGGGTTAATTCATGCTTCAATAATTGCTTTATCAAACCTTTTGAGCAGAGAGGCTTTATACATTCTTTTGAGTGATGTTTCCCCCCCTCATCCTTCTGTTGGCAATGGGTACCCTGGGTTAATGTCTGATTTGGAATAGTGTGGTGGCAACTTCTGCACTCTGAAAAGTTGCCTGCTATCATACCAGGCTGTGCCATGCAGCTCTGTGTAACTTACCTCTGCCTAATTTGCAGCACCAATGTGACTTTGTTCCAGTGACTCTGCTTGTCAAAGTTGCTTGGGATTTTTTGTGTGCACAATACTGACCCTTCTGAAGAACATCCCTTGACAGAAGGAGTCTGATTTTCATACAAGAAAACATGTCTAGAAATACCTCAGGATTCTGGTATTTGTTCTTGGTGGGCTTTTTTTATTGTTTTCCATAAAAATTTCTAATTTGGGTACTGTGACTAGTTGCTTTTTCAAGGGTTTATGCTACTGTGAATTGAGACCGTGAACTGAGATGTTTTTCCATTCCTATGTGCACGCACACAATTTCCTTTTAAGAGGGAACCTTGCCAAGCTCTGTGTCAGGATATGGCTCCATGAAGGGAGGAGGCTTGGCAGGGTTTCTGAAGCTTTTATTTAAAAGTAAGACTGTCAGCTAAAGATCAGTGTGCCCTGGGTGATGGGGAGAGGCATCTCCCTCCTGTGGAAGGAAGACTGTGAATTGTTCAGCAAGCAAGAAAGTGGAATTATCACTTAGGAGCATATATAGCTCAGTCCCTGCATACCTGAAACTGTGCCATTAACTCCCACAGCAGGGATGTTTGCTTCTCATATAGGTATAAAAGAAGGAAGGTGTGAATGAATTTTTTGTTTGGTTTGGTTTGGCGAGGGGCAGGGAGAGGAATTTTTCAGAAAACTTAAAAGCTCTCAGAGGACAATAGTGAGATGATGTCTCTTTTGGACTTGAGAAACTTAATTGAGCAGGGTACCAATAGAGAGCAGTGCTGGAGACTCTTGTGCTTGCAGGGAAATGAGTCAGCTGAGATTGCAGAATGCTCTGGGTTGGAAGGGGCCTGCAAGGGTCATCGAGTCCAACTCTTAAGTGAATGGCCCTTACAGGGATCAAACCCACAGCCCTGGCATTACTAGCACCATGCTCTGACCAGCTGAGCGAACCTCAGTGATACTCCAACAAGCCTTATCTCATTTCTCTCCGCTATAATGGTCTGTGCTGGACACTCAGAGTACCAAGGCAGATGACTACAGATGTTGTCTGCTACGTGATGGAAAAACAAGCCCTTTAAAAACCAAACAAACGTGATGGTGATAGTAACCCTCTTTCCCCACAATGGTTTGCAATCATGCAAACAAGCAAATTCTACAGAATGCTGAGCAAGTGTGACCTGCTCCCAATCAAATAGAGTGGATTGTTGCTTTCATAACTTTAGCGTATAAAAACTGTAATGTAATTATACTGTAGAAATAGCAAGAATGGAAGGAATTCCTCTTAACGTGCACTAAGTTTTCCAGTGGAAAATAAATACAGGTATTGGTGGAAAAGCTACACAAATAGATCAACACATACACTGAATGAAACAAATATTCTGATCCAGAGAGTGTGCTGATGCCTTTCTGAGCAGGCAGCATGTGAAGAATGCTTTGGAGTTTTGCCACCTCTTTATAAAAGGCCAGTGAAGCTCCCATGACTGACCTCTTGTCCGAGGTGGGGGGAGGTAAGCTGTTCGTCCCATCAGAGGACCCGCAGCAGAGTTGAGAGGAAGGCTGTGAGGCAAAAGCCGTGCTTTGAACCGTGCTCCGTTTAGTACTGGCTGCACATTGGGGGACCCTCACCTGCCCAGGTTAGCTATTGAACTACCTGGGAAAGTCCCAGCCTTTCCTCTGCTGGCTGCTAATGCATCGGTCAAAAGGAGGTGAAGAGAGTTACTGCTGTGCCAGTGCCTTCCCCTGCTCTGTTAAAGAACTCCTAAATTGCTCAGTAAGGGCACGTGCACATCCCTTTTCTGCCAGTTGCAAAGGATTCTGCAGGGGACTGCACCTGACTGCAGGAAAGGCAGAGCCTCGGGGATGCTGTGGGAGCACCAGCATGGGAAACATGCCTGCTGTGAGTTATTACACTTGGCCTCATGCCCAAAACCGTAAACTATTGTGGCAAGACTTGAAATGTTTTTTCGTGACTAGGGATACAACTATAAATACATTTTTCACAGTTCTTGTAGCTGTCACAAATAAATTATTGTAGGAAGTTTCTTTCTCTTGAAACATTTGAGCAGTGCTGGTTAGTGATGCTCAGTTCTATGTAGCAAAGAGCTGAGATGCATTCATAAATAGTGGCAACTGCTGTGGGGCACAAAGAAGATATTTGTCTTGTGCATGTAGTCTGCTTTTCACCTAATAATGCAAATGCCAAATAAATTGTGATTTGACATGAAATGCTCTTGTCAGAAGAAGGGGGCCAGCTCAGCTGGTGGAATTCAGTGTTGTTCTGTTCTTGTGGTAAATCTACATGGAGTTTCATAGAGTTCAGGGTACTTATGCTCACTGGTGTTTTCAAGTCTGGGCTCAGGTCAGTGTTTTTCTGGTGCACAGACATGTGGGAGCTTGCTGTAGCTGACTTGACAAATATAGGTGACTGTATTTGGGAATTCTGGTCTTTGGTTATCTGAAAGCTGTACAGGAGTGTGGGGTGGGAAGAGCAGAGATCTGGAGAAAGATGAAGTCATAAGGAAAAGTGGAGAGAGGGTAAGTAATTTCTGGTGTCAGAGCAGAATATGAATGAGATGTTTGGGGTTTTTGTGCTGTTTTGGTATTTTTTCATATAGGCTTTGTCCAAATATGGTAGAATACCTAGTTCAGGACTGGGAAGCAGTTGTGTTGTACTCAGTGTTCAAATGTATTTCAAAATTGGCACCTTTGTGTGCCATATAACTGGGGAAATCAAATGTATTTACAAAAATCTCATCCTTGCCAAAAAGGTGAGTTGTATTTATATGTGCTGGCTGGATCTCACCTCCTCAGAGGAACCCCCTGTGTGTATTGGAACTCCATCAACTTTGCTTTTTAATGCCGTGTGATTTGATCTGTCCTGTGTTGTTGCCATTAGCCTTGAGGCTAATTTTTAATCCATGCTCTGTCTGTGCCAGCAGTAGAGATCCTGGCTGTCAGCTAGCTTGGAAACTTGCTGGGTAACACACTCTACCTTGCTCCTTCAGCAGTGGCATGAAACCTGGCACCAGGGCAAGTCCTTCCATCCCTGTACTCTGTAGCCTCTTCTTCACTGCTCTTTCCCTCACCAACTCCTTAACCATGAGTGGAAAGTGGTAAAGAGTTCTTCCTGACCCCATGGAAGTCCACCTACCTTCTTACCTAAATGGACTGGCATGGGCTGGGGGAGTTGTGGGAGTGTGTCCTGTCCTCACCACTGGCTGTGTGACCTCCCCAGTAAATAGGTTGCCTATCCATGGCAAACAGTCTGGCAGACAGGGACAGGCATGAAAATTAAGTACCAGCATTCTTTCTTCAGGATTTTAGCTTTCACAGGAATTAAGGTACAAAAGAACCAGTTGTATTTACATCACTATTAATCATATTCAGACAATAAAATAGTTCAGTTTAAAGCGTGTCTCCATTGTGGAGATAAGAAAACACAGAAAAAAGTGGTTTCAAATTAATTTCAGCTGTGTATTAAATACAGCACTGTGTTAAGGCTGGAGTGGCTTTAATTTGCTTTACATGTTTAACAGCATTGAGGCATTTTCAGTTCTAGATGAGAGGGTTCACTCCAGGGTTTATAGCACTTTCTACAGAGAAGCCCATATGCATGTTTACAGCTGAAATGTTTCCAGGCTTTTGATGAGCAGGTTATTTCATAATCGTTCAGCTCCTGATGCTCTTGTTTCACTTCAAGGCATGTGTTAATGACCTGTGTCTGGATTCAGAGAACTCTGGATGGACTTCTTGTCTCTTCTTGTACGGCTACTCCAGCCTTCCTAGAGATGGTGGTCGAAGGGCATTCAGAGAAGGTGGCAGCGAATTAATGTGCCAGCTGTGCATTTCAGACCACCTACTCTTGGCATCTCTGCCCCTGTAGAACTGGCACATCACCTAGCCCACAGGCAGTGTGCCACGCAGGCAGATGGCTGTGGCAGCAGGGAGCCAGGAGGCAACACATGAGCATCAAATGCATTTGTTGAGGCCAGGATATCAAGCCAGGAATGTCAAAGTGGTTTTCAACCCAGAGCTGCTGAACTCGTATGCAAGAGAACATCATTGATACTTGAGCTCAGAGCTGGATCAACAGGGTAAAGGCAAAGCTGGAATTCCCAGATCTTAGACAATGAATTTCTGGAAAGCCTTAGATGGAATTTTGTCTGTCAGAGGGCACAGAAGGAAGAAGGCTATAGCACTGACCCTTGTCTCTATAAGAGTGACAGTAGTAAATTCTGGTTTTGGTTAATTAGAAAAAGCTGCTGGGTGCCTCATGGGTTACTTTTAATATTTTTAAACCTGAATGATATTGCTGTGATTAGAATCCTTTGGCAGCCTCACATAATAATGCTAACATATTAAATGACAGTGATAATAGTCCATGTTTAATAGTCAAGTAAACTGCTGATCAGCTTTGTCAGGGCAGTAAAATGGGATTCTGGATTTCCATATCCAGCCCTTTGTTGATGGAGCACCACAATGCATGGAATGACTTTGCTTCATCTTTAAAACTGTTGACTTTTAATGGAATGTTGTCATTGGAAAGCAAATGATAGGAAACTTCTTCCAATTCTATTTATATAATTGAATTTGAAAGAATAGTTTGAAGCCAATGGTTTTTTTTTTTTAAAGAACTTTACATAAAACTTCAATTTAACAAATCTGGAACACAGCTGACACCTAGAGAAGTATTGTGTGTTATGATCTGTGCATCCACAGCGTGCACTTTTAAACTGTGTGATTACACTGATTAGCTTTATTAAGACAATAATCAGACCAATGCCTGGTAAGATAAGGGGGTTTTATTTTGCGACATAAGATTATTTTTGTTTAGTAGGTTTCAGAGTTTGCTCGTGCCAATACGCTAAAAAAATAAGATTGCCTATAGTCATGTGGGCAGTTGGAACACTGAGTAAATCTGTGCTCAGACAGGAACAGATCCCACAGGGAGCTCTTTAGCATGGATTGCTGTGCTTTGCAAAGGAAATAATGGTCTTTAAAGCTGTCAGTTTCTCACCTAAATACTTCTTTCTATTGCTGTGATACCCAGAGGCACCTCCCAACAGGGAAGTGCACGGGAAAGCAGAGCTGGTGGCACGGGGGCTGAAAACTGCACACCTGGGCTGAGCTCAGCTCACCTGGTGCAGCAGCTGCTGCGGGATCAGGGTTTCCCTCCAGTGCATCCCCTCCCTATGCTCATCTGGTTTTCTGCACAGTGCAGACTAAGAAACCTAATCTTTATTTTCTGTACCACAATCTTTAATTTCCCACTTTATATTATATTATAGAAAAATGAAGTCTGGAAAAGAACCTTGTGACTTCTTGCAGTACCTTGAACTTTCTGATTCACTGCTTCCTTTTCCATTTGACCTCGGAAAACAAGATCTATAATTTACATAAGGAACTTGGAAGATGCAACAGCCTCAATGTCAAACCAGAATTAAATCTATCTTTTTCCTGACCATCTTATTTTAAATAAAATAAAAGTTAATTTATACTCTTTAGTAAAAATAGAGTAGTTTGGTGTCACAGACTATTTTAGCCTTACTAATAATTCAGCCAAGGTTCTAGCGTTGACCTGCTTTCTTAAATTTTATTGCATATTGTTATGTTTCCACAGTGTTATGACTGAGGAGTGCTATTGTGGGTCTTCCAATTCGAGTAACTCCATAAATCTCCCTCAATCCAGTAATATGTTAATTAAAAAAATGTATTGTTCATGCCTTTTGAACATAGACATTCATTATTTTGCTTGATGAAGTGACCTTAGCAAGAATTTGCTCATGTCCAAAGGGGTAAGCTTGTAACCTCAGTAACATGGTTAATTTTAATTAGTCAAAGACACGCTCAGGCTCTCTGTGGGTTTGAAACATTTGAATTCAGTTTTGATGGCATTATTCGCAGGGAACATGAAACAGATGCACGTAATTCTTGTTAGCATATTACTTGAAGTTGACTTCAAACATGTGTTCACTGTAAGTTGTTAGACAGCCTTCATCTACTGGGAATCCAATCTGCATATTTGCCCTCTTTTTTCTTTAATTACTTCTACTGTTATTGTTTGTAACTCCCACTTGGGAGCCTGTGCATGTCGTAGGTGGCCCTTTTTATACTGAAGTCTGTATGGAAAAAAAAATCTCTTTTGCAACAGTTTATAGTTTAAGTTTCAGAATTTCTTTCTTGGTTTTGTCTTACACAATGCTAACTTCTCTAGAGAAGGTATTTTAATTTTATGTCAAATTAATTTTTTAAACTTTTAATTTTTCTGTAATGGTGACAGCCATCTGAGTATATTCTCACAAATTATAAGGGGAGTACTAAGGTCCCCTGCTGTGCACAGCTGTCAGCTTCTAGGTCCAGTCTTGTGTGACAGTTTGCTTGAAAGAAGAAGCTCAGGTTTTGGCTCTTTACAGTAGAAAGAGAATCTCTCACAAAAGGCAACGCGTTTCTTTTCCCGTGCTCAAATGTGTAATGCCGTATTTGTTGCATTTGTAGTGCAATATTAGATAATACGGTGTATATGCAGGTTCATACAAAGCTGAAAGGATTCATTTCTAACCCTGTAGTTATTTTTTAAAGTCACTACTAAACACCTAGAAAGAAAGGCTGAAGAAGAGTTCGAGAGCCTGTAATCCATTGTAGGTCTCTGCACTGGTTCACTGTCTCAATGTGAATTTATGAGCTTCACTGTTCACCAAAATATTGCCAGCAAAAATGACTCTGGAGTGTTTTTGCTTATTACTTCCCATGCTCTAAAGACAAGAAATGCTCTAAGTAATCTTGTGACACATAAGCATGCTTCCTTATGCAGAGCACCATTGCTTCAGCAGGGTTTCTTGGGTTTGTCTTCAATCACTATGTTATGGTATCCCAGCTGTAGACTAAGACCTTGATTTTTGGATAGAAGCAGCCTGTTTGTAGAGTAAGAAATATGCTTGCTAAGTGTATAAGATGTGGTTTTTTCCTAGATAAAATATTGTTTGTTTTTTTGATTGATTCTGGTAGAATAGTAGTTCATTAATTCCCCTAAATAGTAGTTCACTAATTCCCCTGTATATTTTTGAGGGTTTTTTTTAAGAAACAGAGAAGTTTTTATGGTGGTTTGTGTCATACCACAGTAAGACATTTTCTTGTTAAGCTGGGATGAATGGATTGGCTGGCTCTAGCAATAATGCTGAACCTTGCTAGGCTGCACCAGTTTTGCAGTCTTGGCTGTAGTTCTCTGCCTCTAAAGTCTGGAAGGAGCTGTAAAGCTAACAGTCAATTCTCTGAAGAATTTACCTCCCTGCTGAAAATATTGGAAAACTTTCTGGGGGTGATAGTGAGTATTTAGCTGGGAAGAAATAAGGTAGGCAGCCAACACCTCCTGCTGCTCTGAACCGATTCATGCTTTGTATCTTAGTCTTGAATGCTTTCAGTATGTGCTGTTTCTTGTAATATTCTCATTAAATGTAAATAAAAGGTTTGAATTTGGTTATGTTGTCAATAACAGAAATAGGATGTAAAATACTGTAAGGTGTGACGGTAGTAGTAAATCAATTTGAGGAAAAAAGGTGTCAGCTGAGTTTAGGTAGGGTCTAGTGGCAGAGGACTTGAAGTCTGGGGAAGTCTTTGGCATCTGGACTTGCTACAGTCTCCCCCCAGCACGCAAACACCTTTTGTTTCCTCGTGTCTCCAGAGGTCCTTGAAGTGCAATCCATAGTCCAGTCCAACCACCAGCAACTGGAAGTTTTGATCAGGTCATCATACAGTTTTGAAGTCCTTAGGAGAATTTGCATTCCTTAAAGTCTTGCACTTGCATTTGAGACAGAGAAATGAACTCTTTAGGGTAATGTGTTGGTCACTTGACAGTGCCTTAAGATCATGTGTAGTGTTTACCCAACAGAAGGGATGTGACAGGGGCCTCTTTTAGCTGTGATTTCTCTGGGTTTTGGCAAACTTCATTAAATTTGATTACTGTGTCTCAATGGTAGCTATACTTCACAAATGATGACTAGATAAAATACTTTAGTCTTTTATTGTAAGAGAACATGGTGCTTGTTTCCTTGGAAGTATATAATTAAAGAAGAAAAAGAGGCGCGTGTATTTGTTGTAGAATTGGAGAAATTGAGGCAGGGTGTGCAAAAGACAATGGCAGAGATGAAAATGTATCTCTGCTGCCAAATACAGAGCTTAAAGGGCCTCGTGTGATAAAATGGGCACCTAAAGGTTCAGTTACCTTTGGTTTTTTTTTCTGTGCTTCTCATGGCTGCAAGGATATCAGTGTAAGTCACGTGTTCAGCACTGTAGGAGAGGTAAGATTCATCTCCTGCAGAGTGATTCTTCCTCAAGGCAGAAACCTACATATTCTTCTCTAAGTGTCCATGACACTTCCTAACTTTAGCAACTGAATGTTGGTTTGTCTGGTTCACTGCTGGTAGATTTTAATCCAGCCTAAGGGTTATGGGAGGAAACACTCACTGCTGACCACTTTGTGCTGTGTTCCTGTGAGCCAAAGTGTGTGGAACCATCAGTTTCCCCTTCTCTCCCCTCCTGGTTTATCTGATCAAGGTGATCAACTCTCCATCAGCTCTCTGATCCTCTTCCCGGGTGAATTCAAGAACTTCCATCTTGGTCTAAGAGGGTGGAGTGGCCAAGGGAGACCAGAAGCACAGATAGATAGCACAGAATTGTTCCTTCAGGGATCAGGACCGGGCTGCAGTGGGGTAACGTACTGAGGGACCTGCAGCTCTGGCATCCCTCCCTGTTCCATGCTGAATTACAGGGAATGGTGTGCAGGGCTGCTCAGAAAAAATAGCCAGCCCCATGAACCAGCAGCACTGTTAGGGACAGGAGGAAAGGTATTGTCCAACAAATCTCCCCGTGTTAACTTCATGGATGAACATAGGAGACCCGACCTCTTATTCAGGTGGAAAGAAAATACAAGACTGCAGAGAAAACATGGGCCTTCCTGAGGCTCAGGTCAGCCTGAGATGTCATTGCACTGGTCTGTTCATTGTGCTCTCAGCCATGTACATGGCTAGAGAGTTTGTTGTGTGATCTATCAGACAACAAAATAGATGTGCAGCAGTACCCAGGGTTGATCTCTGTTTAACCATTCCACAGCTTGAAGACAGCTCAGTGACTCACTTGGCTGCTGCACGAGAGAACTATTAAAGACATTGCTTGCTTTATTTGTTTTATTTCATAAGCAGCCTGCTGGGGGCATATTAGACTTCAAAAGACCTTTCTTCCTCTTCCTTTCCTGAAAAAGAGGAAAAGTTTTCCTTATGCATGTCGCTTTAGGCCCATATTTCAAAATGACACATTGGTACCACAGACTGTAGAGCTGTCCACATCGCTCATGATGCATTGCTCCCTATCCACACAGCTCCTCCACTTTATGATCAAAATAAAACTCTTGCAATGTTCTAGTCTGCTGGGTGGGAGGGAGAACAAAATGCTGGAGGGGAACCTTTGAGTAGTATCTCTCTGGACTTATTTATAAGACTGCGCTATTTCCCTCACAACCCATTCCATTGCTCCTCCTCTTTTATGTCAAAAATTCTGACTGGTGCTGACAGAAATGATTATAGCTTATGAGTGATAATATAATGCAATTTTCTTCAAGGATAGATGCTATCAGAGAATGTTTTTTTTTAAAATATACTGGTAGAAAAGAGCCATCTTTCTTCATAGAATAACAGTTATTAATCTCTTACTAGTACATTTTCATATCATTTTGGACATTTATTTCCATGCTGTGATATTATAAAACTAGGCATTTGTGTCAGTTTTGATGCAGTGCAACATGCTGGAACATGAAAAGCTGTAATTACCACCGTGGTCATTTAAATTGCTAACCAGATCCTGACATTTTCAAATCGGACCAATTTCTAAGTGATCCTGGGTGCAACATGAGCTGCATTTCAATTAGCCAACTCAACATTTTAAAAGAAAATGCAGTGCACTCACATCCCCAAAGCATTGCTAATATGAAGAAGTACTTTGATAGTTTTTCCTTCCTCTAGACTGTTTTGTTTGTGAGGATTTATTGATAAAATTTTAGTCCCTGTTAATTTTGATGCATTTGAAACATTTAGGAACACCTCTTTAAGAAACTTTTTCTGAACCTTTTAACTTTTTCCAGTGGATACACTTACAGCAACCTGCTCTGAGGTTTGCATGTGGGTGTCCTGTGTGCCATTACAGGTGTGAGCTCTCAGTTCTCCTGAGAGTTTGGGTCATGGGCTTCGTTCTCTGTGCCCTGCTCATTTGGGTTTGTTGCAGCCAAGCTCAATAACTGAGTTTCCGTGGTGTCTGGAGAGCTTGGTTTTAGCTGGTGGAACACTTGTCCATGCTGCTGCTTGCTGCTGGTGCTCTGCTGGCTGGGGTTGCCTGAAGGGGTTATTTTGCTAGAGCTCTGCATCGGCAAGGGCTGGGAGAAGGGAATGTGACAGAACAGAGCCACGGCAAGAGATGTGCTCGAGTGACCAACAACCCTTCAAATGAAGGGCGTGACACCCTGTGGCAGCAGAAGCTTTACCTTTCAAAGAGTGATTCAGAGGCTCGCAGCATCCCAAACCAGTAGAGTGAAATACATGTCTTTATTTTTTTAAGAAGACCACCCTTGTGCTTTTAGCCTATTGGACCTGAGTGATGTAGCATAAATACGTAAAAGCTATCTTTTAGACTTGAGGCTGGAGAAAACCATACAGCAATCATCTTACAAGTATGAAGAGGAAGAATGAGAAGAAGGAATATTTTCTTCTGTTGTACAGAGCAGGAGTGGCAGCTATCAAAATATGTTCCACTTCATTTCAGTAACTATGGAAAATACTAGACTAGATGAGGAAAGAAAGCAAGAAACGAAATGTGTTTGAATTAGTGGGAAATGCTTTTATATTACCTCTTTTTTTTCTTATTATTTACTTGCAAAATTTTGTAGCTGAAAACCTGAAGAGTCTGATTTTTATTTCTGCCCTTCTCCCTTTTCTCTTTGAGAAGTGCCAGAGCCTCTTCCCCCAGAGAAAAGGTGAATTCTTGGCTCAGTCTGGGGAGGTTGTTCTTTTTCTCCTGTGGACAAAATTATCATTTTCCTTAAGCTGTGGGTCTGCTTATTGAAACAAGGACAGAAAGAAAGATGACAGAAACCAGCTGCAGGCTTCTTTTAAAGATCAGACTTCAACCTTTCATATATAGGGATTTCACCTTTTCTGCATGGAAATATCAGGTTTGCATATATATCATAATGTTTTTGTGTATTGAACTATGGAAGTGTAGCCTTAGACAAATGAAGCTAAAAACTGCCTTAAAATAACAGTTGTTTTCTCTATAACTGTTTTTGCTTCTTAGAGGATTGAGAGAAGTGCCTTAATCTGTTTCTGTGAAAGCATGTGGAATACATAATTGATATATTCCTAGCATGCAGTGTAGTAGTTGTTGGAATATTGCTGTCAAAGCTACCATTCCCAGTTTAAGTCCATCTCTCCTCAAAGTGGATTTTTAGATGTGTTTGCATGTCATGTGAGTTTTGGAGTGACTAAAACAGCAGTGATGATGTTGAGGGGTGTGTTTTTTAATGTAGTCTTTTAGGAGGTAAAATTATCTTGACAACACAGATAATTTGGACGTGCTTTGCTCTTGAGTTGGCAGTGTATAATTTTCATACAACAGATGTGTTTGATTATGGCAACCTGGGGCACGAAGTGACTTCTGATGCTAAAACCTGATTCAACACGGTGCTGTGCTGTTATTTCTACTGCATGTATGTCTAGACGCCTCAGCCAGGGAGCCAGGCTCCCAGGTACTGCACCTGGGAAATGAAAAACCTCTTCTAGACTCTAACAGCTTTAAAAATACACTTCAAAAGCATGCTGGTCATCAAAAATTAAGAAAAAAAAGCCTATTCTGGTTGCAAAACTCTTACGAGGGGAAAGATAAGGTAAATTTCTGTTTGACTCGTTCCCTCTCTGGGTTTGCTCCTTCTGGCACGTCTCTGGCCTGCACAGCCCAGTGTGGATCCCAGCAGTCAACCAGGAGCCTGTTCCATTGGTGACTGTGTGCATAGGGCACTGAAATGTGGGTATGATGGCCTGGATTTTATAACGTGCTGTCCCAGGCCTGCTTGCTTGACCTTTCACCAGCATTCTCTGTGTGGCATGGGATTTTTTGTGTTTGTTTTAAAGAAAAAACATGGGCAAATTAGTAGCTAATAATATCTATGTTTGGACCTATGAAGTCTGCAGTCCAGGATACGAAGCAATGAATAAACTTGTTGTCTTTGGTCCTGGTGGCTTCCAGCAATAAGCTGCATCCTTTTATCTGAGCCAAGTCAGCTGTTTCTGCAAATGCTTTCCTAGGCATGGCCCGCTCCCTCGTGAGCTGCTGCTGCTCTCCTGAATCACACAGCAAGTTTCCTGAGGGCTTTGCTGCAGACGGGGCTCTTCCTGCCAAGAGAAACAGGCTGTGTGTTTGTGTATGGCTGCAATGTGTTATTAACTGGGAGTCCCGTTTCTGTGGTGTTTCAGTAACACACTAGAGAATATTGCCATGGATTTTGTTTTAAGTTAAACACGGTTGAAAACTGGGTGATGCTGACCAAGCCTGGAGAAGAGATGGATGCCTGTGGCCAGAGCAATGGTCACTGCCATCCATCACTTCTTCCCTCCTCTGTCTGACAGGCGACAAGGTGAACCTGCTTTCATCCCTTCAGGGGCACGCCACTCCGTGTCACCTCTCCATCAAGCACCAGTGTCACCTGCAGTGACAGCCCTGAAATGAGTAAGTGGCTTGCAGGGATACAAGGAAGCATCACAGTGAACAGAATTTGTCAGCTTTAATTAGCAGTGTTGAATGATGTCTTGAAAGCCTTTAGGTATAAACAGACAAATAAGCTGGTAGAATTAAAAACAGATGTTAGAATTTAACTCCCTTAACAGCAACATCCCCCATCTTCTTCCCATTAAAAAAAAAAAAAAAAATCTAATTGTCAGTTAATGCCCAATTCTATTTATACATTTCTCATTAACATGAAGATTGAGCATAATATATTCAGGAAGATAACATGCTTTTTATTTGAATAGAGGTGGCTGTTTGTCAATTTTTTGCTATTCCCTTGTTCCTAGAATCTTGTCCAGACAGAAGGGACTTGACTTAAAAACTGACCAGGCCATATCTCCAATTCCATAAATTCTTGATCCTTCAGAAGAAGGTTAAGAAAAATTCTTTACTAAAATCCTAGAAAAATGTAATCCAGACTACTAGAATACACTGAAAACTCTAAATGTGAAACTCATTCAATGTAATAGAGAGATATTTTAAACTGAGAAGCCCCTTCCAGACGTGCTGTTTGCAGAGTGCCTGTGCTTTCCAAAGCAAGCTGATAACCACGACCATATGTAACTGGAAACTGGAGCAGGTCCAGCACTCATCTGAGCAGCAGGATTGCACAGCCTCCCACTGTGGCTGTGGCATAGGATGTAGCACAGGCTGTGCCAGCTGTATGCCAGCTTATTTATAAAGGGGCAGGAAGTGGGAAGAAAAAACCTCATGGCTCCCCTAGCCCTCAGGTGACTAATATCCACTTCAATTAATTTTGGAATTTTCTTATTGGCTAATGCCCCTTGAAATGCAACTTGAAAATGCTCAAGGCCAGACTGGACAGGGGTTGGAGAAACCTGTTCCAGTAGAAGGTATAAATACCCCATGACAGAAGGGTGGAGGAAGATCATCTTTACAGCTGCATCCAACCCAAACCTTCCTGGGATTCTGTGGATGCTTTGTGCTCTAAGTCTACAGAGCGTAAGCAAATTTAGGTTTTATTTATCTCCAAAATCTGGATTTGGGCTAGAGGTGCACAAAGTCTTGGAAGGAGGATCATGGAGATGAACACAACCCTGGAGCAAAAGGCTTATTCAGTAAACCTTGTCTGGAGACGTGCAACGCTTCCAGATTGAGGAGATGCTCGTGTTTTCTAGTTTGTTCATCTAAGGATCAGCAGTCTGTGGTTCAGCAAATACTGAAGGGCATTTGTCTAGGCTACCCTGTTGTGACAGGGAAGTAGCTGAAAGAAACGGGGCCTTCTCATTAGAGGGGTCCCCTTGAGTTGTAGAGGTGGCCAGAGAGGGATTCTCATCTTGCACAACTTTGTATCTCCTGGCTCCACCATTTTTCTCTATGCTTAACATTGAAATTTAAAACACAAAATACAGTCTGGCACATGCCTTCTGGAGCACAATAAGCTTGTCCCAGTGGCAGGAATAGAACTCTGAGCACAGCTTTCCTCACCAGCCTTCTTAAGGGATTCATATTTTTGGGAGCTTTTTTAAAGATAAGTCAACCTAGTGGTACATACTGGGAGAGAGAATCAGTCTCTGATCTAACTACTATTGCTATTTGAAAGCAGTATATTTTTCTGGATGACAGATTTGATGTCAGACTTCCCTGTTGGAGCTTACTGAGGACCAAGCAATGAGCATGGATGTACTTCCCAATGAATAATTGGAATGCTGTCTTTCAACTATTAGTCATTGTTTTTCCTGCAGGCTAGACCTGTACTTATGTCATGAGTGGCAAATGTTCCAATAAATTATGAATAGGCATGTAAATGTTTAAACCTGTGTGTTTGAATGAGAGGCAAGGCTGGAAAAATAAGAGAAATTCTTGATCTACTCTGACTTTCACAACACAACAGATTGTCAAGGTTAAAAGGACCTTCACAGATTTTTATTTGCTTTTATATTATTTACTTGATGTAAAACGTAGGTGGCAAAACAGAAGAGAATCATGGCGAAATGTCAAGTTATTATGACTTAATTGGTTCTAGAGAATATACAAGTGACCTTGTACAGCACCATGATGTAAAAATAAAGTACATTTAAGGAGACTGCCAAATATGCAGCTTGAGGACACATCTTCCATTTTATGTTTTTGGCTTTTTGATGCTCATGGCTTGATAAGACGTGATTAGTCTGAATCATTAATATGATACTGCTATAAAACATTGCTCCTGTTTCTAATTATTTTACTGAAATCTATCCTGCTGTAAACAGGGCAGTAGTAACTGAAATCAATAGCACTTTTTTTTTTTTTTTTGTCTGTTCCAAAGCACGGATATGGTAAAAATAAACATATTCAGTATAGATTTCCTCTCAGAGTTATGAGACAAGTTGTTGGTTATGGAAGATGTCTATATATGAAAGAGTCCAACCTTTGTATGAAAATTAACTTTCGACCCTTTCTGTCAGGTTCATTTGCATGTAAGTCTTTGAGAATGCATAAAAGGAGAAAGACTTTTTGGGCACCTGAGAGAAGTGGTAAAGGGAGATCTGCATCACCTGCGTTCTGGTGAGCAGGGGAGTTGTGTTCTCAGTGCCTCAGAGGCATTGCTGTGAGCTGGACCAGCTCCATAACTGCTTTGGGCAGATGATTTTCATGGCTGAAGATTCTTCTTCTTTAAAAAATGACAGTCACCATCAGAAAACAATCCCAAAAATCCCCCTGGGAAATGTAAGTGTTGGTAGCCAATATGGCCACGTTCTACTCCTAAAATGGCTTCTGCTGCCACCTTGTTATAATTGGCCTGTGTTTTCAGTGACAGGGAATCTGAAACTTGTATTGAAACAATAAATTTGGTATGAAATTTTATCACCAGAATAGTTAATCCTTAGAGTGACATCTCTCTATACAAGGGCTATCCTTCACTGAGGAGTTTAGATTATTTAATTTCTAAAAGAAGTAGTCATATTGAACCAAAAGTAGTGGTCCTGTTGCAGGAATACACTGCTGAAGCCATGTAATGCTGCAAGGGATAAGACTTTATGGTTCTTTCATGTCCTCAAATCTGACTCTGTCTTCTTTTTTTTAAGGTTTGGTTTTTTTTTTTTTTTTAAATTTAGAATTGGAGGGTGGAATCTCTGCTTTTCTCTCCTTGGAGGACTTTCACCTTCACCTGCCAATAGCAATCCCCAGATAAGGCAGTGAGGTGTCTGCAACTTTCCTCTTCTGTTATGAGCAATTCCTCTTAAACAATTGTATTTTTCTTTGAAAAGATTCTGATAACATTTTCCCCCTATATTATTTAGAACTTGAATAAAGATTGGCCATGATAGGTCTTATTGTCTGTTTTCTTGGGAGGACTGTAACTAAAATGTTATTTTGGGCTGCCATTTTGGAAAGAGGAATTCCCACTGGGTCTGGGGAAAAGGACTGGAGGAGTGACATGAGGAATGAAGAACTCGTAGCAGGAGACAGAATGAGCCAGCTCAGGTGTCTGCTGTGTGGCATTTTCTTGTGCTCTGCAAGCTTACTTTTAGATAAATTGGTTTCCCTCTTGCCAGTCTGGTCTCTCAGCAGAGTCGATATTTCTCAAAAATAAATATTTGTGTTTAAATGTCTGAAGTATATCCTGTAGTGATAAATACATTGATACTTCTGGGAGAGCTGGAAAGGCCAGAAAAGTCTGTCTGAATCAGGTTTTCCACACTGGTGTCTCCTCCATGCCACACTTTCTGGCCATACTGGTGAGAAATTATTCTTGTGAAATGCAAAATGCTAGAAATAACCCTTACTGGATTGTTTATGGCTGATGATGTTGAAAGCTTTATTATATTTGCCTGCAGTTGGTACAACTTTGCTGCCAGCTTGCTCTTTGGGTTTGTGTGTTTCTCATTCATTCTCAAGGAGTTTAATACCATGGAATGCAAAGACCAGGATTGGGACATTAGATTCAAAGAAAATGGTCATGAGAGGGGGGAAAAAAAGACTGTATTCAATAGAATCTAAAATGCTGAGAGTTTTTGTCCTGGTTTTGCTTTTTAATAGTTGATGAATTCCTTTGTCTATTCCCCTAACATTGTCTAGGGTTTCTTGTTTAATTTATTTAATGTCAATAGTTTCAAAATCAACAAGAAATGAGGAAAAAAAAAACCCAATCCCCAAGCTTGTGCCTCCTTGGCAGTTCAGGCTGTGGTACACATGTGCTTGCTGAAACTTGAGCAGGCTCTGTGTTCATACCCTGAGCTGGAGCCTGATCTGTGTCCCTTTATGTGAGAGCTGCCATGAGCTCACTGAGCTTTCCTTCATGCTCTCTCTCTGTAGCAGTGGTTTATCAGTCAGTTTGAACTCTTGTGGGATTTTTTTTAAAGACTTCAGCTAGAATATCCATTTGCTTTGTGTTTAGAAATCAAAGTGTGTTAATTCCTTAAACTTTCAGCCCGTATTTTGGTGAATACACGCATCTCTGCAGTTAACATCACATGGACACAACTACTCTGCTCTGTAACAAAGCTGGCCAGGTCTACACTATCAGTGTGATAGAAAATATTGGTTAAAGTAGAGAAATTAGAATCTCCTTGAGATTTTATTGCCTTAATCTTGGAAAAATTTAGCTTGTCAACGTGGCTTTTAACACTTTCAGCAAATTTAACATTAGTAATGATGGAAGACAAAGTGTGTTTGAATTTTAGTTTTTGTTCAGCGGATAACTTCTACTCCATGGGCAGAAGAACAGGCTCACATCTTTCAGTGTTGCAAACCACCTGGTGCTTTGTAGTCTGATTCTTCGTCTCCCTTTGTAGATAGTTTTCTCCTTTGGAAAAACTAGACAGAATACCATCCAGTCTGGTACTTCCAGTAGAAATGCCCAGAAGACCTTCTCCTAAATACAAGTGTGTACAGATTGTTGAAAACTACTAAATAAAAATATCTGTTTCATGCAAAAATATGTGCTGTTTGCATCAAGGAGGGCAAGATGATTACTTTCTCTAGGCTGTGGGAGAACAGTAACATATGCCATCCTTACATCCACTTAGATGGATGAATACCAGATGGAAGTCATGCAGAATGTTTTCTGTAGTATGCATAAGTATTGCTGGCAGCTTTTCAGTTTTTGGTACAGCAGAAGACAATTGTACTTGCTTTACTGAGTTGATATAAATGCCTGCAGACTCTAAAATCTGTCTAGAAGGACCATTGGAACTCTGAAAGTTTTCAGTGATCCTTCATTTATTGTTGAAGTATCGAGACTGTGGCTATCACTGAACACAAAGGCTTGCCATAGACAATCTCTTTGAAGCCATTGGTGCAGATAAGTGGCTTTTTTCACATCTTTATTTTTCATTAATTTTTATTTACATATTATATGTTCATCCTGTTTTTCCTCCCATAACCAAAGATGAATGTTGAAATGTTCACTAAACAGCCTTTCATGAATAACACTTGACTGCTGAGTTTCATTCTTCTGTTTCTTTTCCCCAGCACTTTGTCCATCTTGTCCTTTTGGGTCTTGCAGCTGCATTTAATTTGCATCAGTAGAGTCATGTGCCAATTGTGACCTAAAACAATGAGCTGTGCAGTGCCAGCAGAGTCATCTTGTGTGCCTGCTCCTGATTTTGCTGTTTTAACTGTGCTCACTAATTGTGCTTTGATTAGAGTAGCAGTAACAAATCTGTAGGTACTGTAGAGTGGTAGTCTATTGAAACACCTCACATGCAGCTATTTTGTCACTGCTTTTGATGGTCTTCTTCCTCAGTGGTTTGCACTCAAGGGGTTTAACTGGCTGTTATTTTGTGACTCCTGGTTTTTAAGCGAATGGTTGGCAGTGATTTCTCTTTCATAACCTTAGCCTGGGATCTGGGCCTGGTTTGGCTGGTTTGATTTCCATATGGCTCTTATTTGTTTCCACCAGCCCCATTTGTGACTGTTTGACATCATTCAGTTAAGACCATTTCGACATTATTTCAGGTGAGACTAGAAATAAATCACGGAAATTCATGCTGAAAAACTGGCTGATAGAGCAGCTGTTGTGGCCTGCTTGTGCAAGGGTTCAAAAGCGACTGTGAACTATGTGGGGGTTTAAGGAAAAACAGTTCTGCAGTCCATTTCCTTTGGGAAAAAGGAGTGAGATTATTAATGGACACAAAGAATATCTCTGTCTGGGGAACTGCAAATTGTTTCCAGTTGCTGCAAGCACCCCAGTCTCCCAAGGCTGGGGAGTGTGTGTTACCTCCCACAGTCACCAAGTCCAGCCAGTCCTTTGCCATGGAAGAGCTGAGCTGCTGCTGACAAAGGAGACTGCACAAAAGCAGAGTGGCCAAGTCAAGGAAAGGGTAGAGAAAGTTTGTTTTAACACGTTCGAGAAACACGATGAAATTACTTTCCCCCAAGGTGCCCAGAGGAATAGGATAATAATTAGGATAATAGTTGTAGCTAGTTGTGTACTATTCACTGAGGGGTTTTTTTGGTTGTTGTTTTTGTGGTTTTTTGGTGTTGGTTTTTTTTTTTTTTGTTTTTTTTGGTTTTGTTTTTTTGGGTTTTTTTTGGTGGGGTTTTTTTTTGGGTTTGGTTTTTTTTTTTTTTGTTTTTTTTGGTTTTGTTTTTTTGGGTTTTTTTTGGGTTTTTTTTTCTTGGAAAATGCTGGCTTCTCAAAATGAGAAAACTATTTTCTTGAAACTTATTTTCTTTTTTTAAAACTTTCAAGGAGAGTTTTCCTAGTATGAGTCTTCTGAACATGAGAGAGGTGCACCCCTGTAAGTGTTCAAATGCCTGGTTGTCAGAGCACTCATCCGAGATGGAAGACGAAATTCCTCAAGTCCTTGCTTTGCTTCGCTGTAATGGTCCTTAAATGCAGCAGGAGGGACACAGAGCCTGCAGGGTTCCTGTGTGTGCCATGTCCTGGCTCCCCAGGGACCAGGTAGCTGAGGCACTCCCAAACGTGTCATTGAAGTGCTATATTCTTTAAGGAAATCAATGATGTTTACTTTAAAAAATCACTTGATAAACGCCCCATTACAACTTCATTAGCCACTCAAAGCTACGCAGCCCCTGACCATCGGATCCAGTGCTCTGTGATTAAGACTCTGCAAGCTGGATGCTGGGCTGGGCTCTGCAGTGATGCAGTTCTGCAGGTGCACAGCCCTGTGCTGTGCCCTTGCTTTGCAGCAGTCTGGGATCATGTGAAATAAGGCAAGCAAAGGAAGTTTGAGCAGCTTCATGTCCTTATCAGGCCCTTAGAAACAGACACGAACTAGGACAATTTGGTATTTCAAGTCTGTCCCAGCCAGATATCAAAAGCCTTCTGCATGGTTTGAGTTTGTGGTGTTGCAAGCAGCTTTCGGTTGCTTATGGCCTGTTGGGCAGCTGGAAGGCCAGACTGCTTCCAACCTGCCTTGTGTATATTAAAATTACTCCCCCTCACATTGTCTCCAGCTCTGTAGCAGCAGCAGCAGCAAGCAAAACTCAGGTGTGGGCTAACTGAAGTTTTCTTAGAGGGAGTGGTGGGGCGTAACAAGTCGTGAGTGTAGAAGAGCCGTGATTCAGTTCATGTGCTGCATTTAGAGAATGGAGGCATCCCAGTGCATTTGTAATGTCTCAGATATGAGGGGGGAGTGACTGGCTCCCCCAGGAGCTGCGGGAGCTGTGCCTGCTGCACTGAGCTGCTGGTCAGGCTGAGCTCCCTGGTGCCAGCATAAAATACCATGAACACGCTGTGCACGCGTGCCGTGCTAAAGCTCAGGCCAGGAGAGTGGACTGTAGTAGTTCCTCTGTGTTCTGATAGTGCAGGAAGAGAAATTACCCCGGCTGCCTCTCTGTCTCCTGATACAGATGTCCACAGAGTGTAATTGCATGGGGAAGAGGAGAGAGAGTGCTGAGGAACTCAGCAGAGTTTTGGGTGGCGGATCAAGCAGTAGAAATTGTAAGCAGAAGGCTGTTTCATGCCATTCAGGGCAACAGGATTGCAGGGGCTTTATAAATTGATTTCCCAGTTTCTAGCTAGCAATGTCTGTTTTCAGTGTTCTTTTTGGGGAGACCTCTGTTCTGCTGTTCTCCTGGGGCAGGTCTCTCGGGTGCCTCAGAGAATGAGGAAGTAGATGGAGTCATCACATCCTACTTGACTGCAAGGGAGGCAGAGATAAACCTTCGCCAGCAGGAATACCTCTCTAACTTAACAGTTAAGAAATAAATTAATAGTACTGGTAATGTGCAGTAAAGCAGCCATCAATCTTCCTTTTCAATAGACTTTTTAGGTCGTAAAAAGACTGAATTTGAGTTATAGCTGGATTTATGCTTATCTTTCTCACCGTGCTAGCAAAGCAGGTTAGGGATTTATTTGTATTTTTCTGGATAAGGGATTTTTCCAGAACCCACTTGAAGATCTAGTGCTTTTGAAAATCCCTTTCATTGAGATTTAGCGAAAAGGGAGAATTAGTGGAACTGATACTAGAAAGATGGGGGAAACAGTGGTAAAAAGGTAAAAATAATGAGAAAATTCCTTTTTTTTTTTTTCCCCATTCTAAACATAATTACACGAAGTGTTTAATAACGTAAAGCCTGTGCTGCTGCTGGAGGGACAGAGTTGGGCGCTCAGTGCGGTGGGTGCGGGGGAAGGGGCAGTGCGGGCAGCGCAGCTCCGGCTGATGGCGCTCCGGCTCCACCGCTCCGCTCCTGTGCCGGACAAAAGTCCCTTTTGTCATCGTGGCTGTTCCGGCGCTTTCCACGGAGCGACATCCATCAGCAGGGAGCTGTCACTTGTGACTCCTGGCCAAGACTTGCAGTGACGGGGAAAGAAAACTGCTGGCTGCTCCGCAGAGCGAGTGTCGCGGTGAAGGACGGCTGGCGCCGCAGCATCAGTTCTTCGGGGGGATTTGGGGTCCTCAGCCTTCTGAGTGCTCTGTGCTGCTGTGCTGTACAGGGACAAACTGCTCCAGTATGTGGAGAGAGAAAGTGTCCTGTAAAATTGCTTGTTACTCTTCCTTTTGCCTCGGCAAGCCTCAGTGTGTTGTATCCAGGTCACATATTGAATACTCCAGAGGCAAGTATCTGTCAGGAGATGGTCACGGTGCAGCGATGGGATGTAGCACGTGCTGTCAGACAGCATGAGTAGAAGCATAAAAAAAAGTACGTGATACCTTTTCTTTGGAGCATCATAGTACACTGCAGTTCCTACTGAGGCTTGATAATCAAAAACACCCAAAATAACTAGAAACACCAACTTCCCGTCTTTGTTTCAGGGGATCTCTTAACATTTTTTCCTAAGATCCTGAGCGAAGATGTTACAGCAGCTTAGCAAGCAACCCCTCAGCCAAGCTTCAACAACTGATCATCTGTGTGATACAGGTTGGTAAATATGAATGGTTTAGCTACCATCATATGTCATGGCATTGCAGTAGATAGCGTTTTCTTCAGTAGTTTGTAAGTCCTGCCATGGCATTCAGTAATTGCCATCATATTGCTTTTAGCAGAGCAATGTGAAGAGCTGCATAAGCAGAGTAAAGTCTTCAATGACTGGTTTTACTTGATATATACAGGCAGGAGAGGCCCAGTGACGTGTGGTTTTTTACCATGTTCCTTTTTTGGGGCATGATTCTTAAGGACAGAACAATGATAAAGGGATGGAGGTAATTAAGGATATTGCAGGCTCTGTGTACTTGAGTAACTCAGTGGTAACTTACATTTTCCAGCTCAGCTCTTTGCATCCCTACTGAATTCCTTTAACTGTGTTTAGGGGTTAATCTGTGAGCAGTCAGTGCTTGTTTAAGGTATCTCAACCACAGTTGACTGTAAAGGTTCAAGTAGTACTCAGGTTTTAAGAAGGTTGTAGTTTAACTGTTGCAGAATAAGATTTTTTTTCTCTTATTTGAGACCTAGTGGCACTGTGACACCAGTTAAGTATGTCATCAGAGGGTCTGGTCCAGATGGGTTTTCTTTGCTGGGGGAAAGGCTGACAAGGGGTGATGCTTGAATGCTGAGCTCTTTGTTTTACCCCAGCTCAGGGGTAACCTTGCTGTCAAGAGTGCTTCTGCCACCAGTGGTGGTGAGTTCAGAGCTTAGACCAAAGGCGTTTCCTTGAGGTAGGTTTTCCTCTGTTAGAGTACAGCTGTGTGAAATTTTGGCTGTGCTATGGTAACAAAGAAGCATCACATGCAGTTTGCTCTGGTTTTCTTTCTAAACGGTGAAATCTATCATCCTTCCGCTTTCTTTAACTTTGATTAAGGACTTTCACTATTTTGGTCATTTGGCTTGTTGAAAACAGATAGATAGGATGGCACTGAGAGTGCACACATCTGTCAGCTGACTGTAACAGGCAATAAGATGTTTTGGGGGCAGATCCAGGAAAAACTGATGGAACTTTACATTGGGGTGGGAGAAGAGAGGGTGGAGGTGGAGTTCTGCTTTGACCCTGTGTACCGAGGTGACAGGTACATTTAGTGATGCAGCCTCTTGCAAGTTCTTTACAAGCGATTGCTTCTGTGCCCGACATGATACACATTTTCAGACAAAGAAACTTTAAGGACACTTGTGAAATAAACATTTAATCCACTTCTTCTGGCTCCCATGGGTTATGCTCTTCCTCTGTTTAGAGCTTTCTGGCATCATTATGTATCCAAGCTATGAAAAGGTATGAATTTTCACAATAGATATCTCTAACAGTTATGACAGAACACAGAAGTTTATTTTAGCTTTGATGATGAACTGAAGATGTGGATGCTTAGTTATTCAGATTTACGGGATATTAGTTGTTTTGATGCAGAAATTGAATCCTCACGGAATTGCGATTTTTTGCCAAATGATCCTGTGTTTCCCTCTTGCCAGGCTACAGACAGCAAGACGTGAGCCATTTTTCTCCCTTCTGCTGCTCTAGTCCTAAACAGGATATGAAAGTGAAAACTGGAAATCCAAAAGCAAATGGAGAAAAAAAAATTAGATATTACTCAAAGTAGAAGATTGTAGAAAATTCTAAAAGCATAGGTACAAAAATACACTTATTGGGCTTTTAAAAGTTTGAGAGTGGTTTGTTCTACTTAATTCATGTGGTGGGTGCAACTTTCCAAAAAGTCACCTTTTGAATTGCCACCAGAATACACTCCAGTGGCTTAATTTTGTAAAATTAGAGAATAAGAATTAACATACTGAAGCTCACAGAAAGTGTGTGATCTCATCAAATCACACACGCCGAAGTCAGCTTTCAGCATCCTCCACAGAGTGTCACTGGCATGAGGGCAGTGAGATGGCAAAACAGCTGAACAGGTAAAGCCATGGCTCTACTGTAGAATGACAGGGAAAATTGTCCAATTCTGTCCAGCTGGACGTGCCTCAGTCACCCCCTGGGCTGGGACACAGAACCGGTGCCGTGTGGGGAGTGGGCAGTGACCCCCTGTCCCAGTGTCGGTGCTGACCAGAGCAGTGAAGGCCCTGTCCCCAGTGACCCAGCTGTGCCAGCTGTCAGCACTGACCAGAGCAGAGACCCAGCTGTGCCAGCTGCCAGCGCTGACCACAGCAGTGATCCAGATGTGCCAGCTGCGCCAGCTGCCAGCGCTGACCACAGCAGAGACCCAGCTGCGCCAGCTGCCAGCGCTGACCACAGCAGAGACCCAGCTATGCCAGCTGCCAGTGCTGACCAGAAGAGACCCAGCTGTGCCAGCTGCCAGTGCTGACCAGAGCAGTGACCCAGCTGTGCCAGCTGCCAGCGCTGACCAGAACAATGACCCAGCTGTGCCAGCTGCCAGTGCTGACCAGAGCAGTGACCCAGCTGTGCCAGCTGCCAGTGCTGACCACAGCAGAGACCCAGCTGTGCCAGCTGCCAGCGCTGATGTGTGGGTGAGGGTAAGGTGCTCTGCTCCCGCCTGGCAGCCACCTGTGCTCTTGGAAATGCGGGTAGAGCTTTGAAGAGGGGCCTTGCAGGCTCACCTGCTCATCTTGCTGGCTTCCACACTGCCTCAGCCATGCTCTTCTGACACTTGGAAAACCTTTGCTGCTGATTTTTTTGGTGTTTTGGTTTTTTTTCCCTCTTTTTTTTTTTTCCTGGTTGTTACCATGGCTATTGGTCTGTAAGAAATGACATCATTTCTCTGCAGATTGGGTTGATCCACAAAATGTGGATAAGCGTGTTGTCTTTGTAAAGTAGTTTGGGTGCTGAAAACTGCAGGGTGCTGAACGGCAGCCGGTGCTGCAGCTTTCTGTTTGGTGTGTTCTTGGCCCAAGCCTAACAGGCAGGACTTTCCCCATGAGGGTTTGAATCACAGGAAGAAAGAGGGGAAGGTACTGCTTCACAGGGACTTGTTACTTGTACATAAAACATTTTCTCAGAACTAATTAAAACTTTGAGAACTTAAATGAATCAGGACTGTGTAACTAACAGCTTACGTTAAAGGCTTTGAACAAATATCCACAATGCATCAGTAAACAGGCAAATTACTTTTTCATGTTGGGATGTGTCTCACTGCAATGCTGTGCATTGATAAAAGGTTTCTCTGTGGCTGTACTTTCCATACTTTTAAGTTTATTGGTTTTTCTAACCTCTGTTTCAGACCTTTTAAGATATGGAGAAACAGTCTCTAAAGTGACTTGCCAAGCAAAATTCGCTGTGCTTCAGCAATAACTAGCAGTTAAAGAAGTGTCTAAATTAAGGACTGAAGCAAAACAGAGACTGGTTACTGTTCAATCATGCCTATTCATTTTAGTAATCTCTTTAAAGGGGATTATTGGAGCAACAAACTATTTTCCCATGGTTATGAAGACAGTCGTAGAGAAGATTCATGACTTGCAAAACTTTTGTTATGCATCGTTCACTCCTGGATTCTTTAACTGATGCTGTAAGTTAAACCTCAGTTTGGAGAGGGAAAGGAGGGGTGTGAATTGAATCCAGTAATGAAGATAATTAGAAGCATGGGATTCTTTTTCAGTTAGTTTTTCATAAGCAATAACCCTCTCTTGCTTGGGCTGTTTCTAGCACTCTGATGCTTTTTGGATCACTTCTTACCTTCTCTCTGTGCACAGTGCAACCTGTCAAGCAATATGGTTCTGCTTTCGACTTGCTGTAAGATGGTGAAAGCTCTGCAACTGCTACATGACGGGTGCTGTTGACAGAGAACTTTTCATTCTCTATGGACTTCTGCAGCTTTTCTAGAATCCACCTGTGTTTGTCACCCCTCAACCAATTCTTTAATCTTGGTGCTTTTTGGTGGCTGTGTGTGTGAGAGTGCAGGTCAAGAATGACACAGCTGCTACTGCAAAACCTCTGGCCACTTTTCCTCAGTGATGTTAATGCTGCACATCTTTCTGTGATGGCTGAAATCTTTGTTGGGGTTTTCAAACTCAGACTGTCAGAAGAAATTGTGAGCCACCAGACAACCCACATGGCCTAACCTATGAGTGCCACCTTGGTAATGGACTTGAGTGGGCTTTAGTCTTGGCCCTTTCAAACCCAGTGTACTCAAGTGTGAACTTTTGGAAGGTGGTGACTTGTACAGTGCTGTTAAAGAACAAGGTGATCATACTGGATTAATTTGTTAAAGAACTTTTGCTTACTGTTAAAGAACAAGGAGATCATACTGGATTAATTTGTTAAAGAACTTTTGCTTACTGTTAAAGAACAAGGTGATCATACTGGATTAATTTGTTAGGCTCATGTGCCAGCCCAGAACAAACCAGGACATTTTTAGTGCAATGGTACATTATGGACACTGATCCTTGAGTTGTGTTCCGTGCACATCCAATCACTTTCCAGGTCAGCATTTGCTGCTTTCACAGTGTGGTGTTTATGGAGCTGTACTGGAAGGAAATAGAAGAATACTGGTACTGTTGCAGGGATAGTGAATGATATTCCATATGATTGCAGTGATGAACATTTATCACAGCATGCAGTTATATTGGTACACCTGGGGGAAAGAGCAGAAAACTGCAGCATTTTAATGAGGGCAAGAAGGGAGAGGTGGAGTGGAACAGGAATTTCTCATGCTGGCTTTGCCACAAAGGAATACACATTGTGCAACTATGCTCTGCAAATTAAATGTTCTTCTTTCACGCCCCTCTTATTCTGCAGGCCTTAATTAAAACCCAATTTCCTTGATTCATGGACTCAAAACTGATGTTAAATGATGTTAAAGAGACAAACATCTGACTAAATTTCTATCTACCAGATTAATTTTGTAATAGTTTAGTGAATAATGGCGTATCATTAAGGGCGGAGAGTGTAATTAAAATCCAGTAAGACTTTGTCAACAGAAGTGGCCATCTCTCTGAGATATTGTGGATTTCAGCTTGCTATTCAAGAAAAGAAAAAAAAGAAAGGTGTATTTTTCATCACAAACTATTTAAATTTTGCAATTATCCCATCACAAAATGTGCAAACTCGAAAAACAAAAACCAAACGTGAAATGACCATATTTCTGAATGGTAAGGTAGATGAGCTGAAAAACATTCATATACTTCAAAAGTTGGTTATGAATGAGCTCTTTGTCCCGGCCTATTTTCTAGAATATAAACAGTATCATACTTAGGATAAAAAGACCAGCGGCTGATGTAAACTAAATTCGGCTAATTAACCCAAGATAATAGCATTTAACTTCTCAGCTCCTGTCTGATGGCTCTCCCCTTGCCTGGCCAGTGCCAGGCGTTGTTGCACGCAGTGTTGGGGCAGAGCTGTCAGGCCGTGCACAGCCCCTTGGCTGTGTGTGCCAGGCCGTGCACCCTGCTGAGGTGCGCTCAGCTGCCCAGGGTGCCAAGGCTGTGCCAGTCCAAGGTGACCCCTCTGGGGACCCTCGCTGACCCCCAGAGCCCTCTCGCAGCTGCAGCCAGCAGAGCCGAGAGCAGCGTGGAGAGCAGGTGCTGAATGCGCAGAGAAGCCGAGCAGGGAGGACTCAGCAGCTCTGCAAACCAACTGAGATTTATTTGGCTGATGGGGAGAGACTGAGTCAGGCCACCGGGAGTTTCACAGAGGAGGATGGAACCTCCTCTGCTCTGCTCCGAGTGACCCCCAGAACAAAGGTGACAGGGGGTTTCACACTCCCAGGGTCCCAGGGGTGGGGGCACGAACAGAACCAATTGGGAAAGCCCCAGGGTGTGGTCCGGGGGTGAGGGACAGGTTACACAGCAAACGGGAGAACAGGGAAGGGGGGATACACCTGTAAGGGCCAATGTATAATGAAATAACAAGGAACTTTCCAGAACTCTCGGGGCAGGGGTGAAAGGAGAGGGACAGGAGAGGGAGGGAACCTCTTGCTCAACCAGGGGAGGGGACAGATAATTGACAGGGAGAGTGTACAAGGTATGAACAGGGATACATAGAACAAACCAAAGTACAATTAACCAATAAAAACCGCCGCAACACATGGGGCTCATTTGCTGGTGGGGTTGGCTTGTTTGCTTCGTGGTCTCTGCTTTTTAGCTCTCATGATGAGGAATCCTCAGCGTTAAGTCTCATAACAAATTTTTGTTACGTGAAGAAACCACACCTTCTCCCGAACAGGCCAGAGAATAGGGAAGCAAACTTTGTGACCCTTAAGCAGAACACTTCATACTAAACTGTATTTGACACAATCAGCGTTGGGGTCCCCAGCACAGGAAGGACATTGTCCTGCTGCAGCAAGTGCACCAAGGAGGAGGAGGCCACCAAGTTGACTGGAGGGCTGGAGCAGTTCTCCTATGAGGAAAGGCAGAGGTTGCTCAGCCAAGGCTTCGGGATGACCTAATTGCAGCCTTCCAGTCACCTGAAGGTTTAGATTAAGATATCAGGAAGAAATCCTTCCCTGTGGAGGTGGTGAGGCCCTGGCATAGGGTGCCCAGAGAAGCTGTGGGTGCCCCATCCCTGGAAGTGTCCAAGGACAGGTTGGACAGGGCTTGGACCCACCTGGGATAGTGGAAGCGGTCCCTGCCCATGGCACTATTGGGAACTATTTAATCTTTAATGTTCCAAATCATTCTGGGTTTTTGTATTTTGGAAGGAGTCCTTATTTTAGGTTAAGACTTCTGCATTAAAATAAGAAAGATGCTGTGCTGGGCACTGCATGAGTTGATCATATTCCTGCTCCCGTCTGTGTTAAGTGGTTGGAAGTGAGCTTGTGTATTGCAACGGCCACGGCTTTCTCTAGGTGTGTGGGAGCTCGATGAGTTGGCTTTTGTGCAAGAAGTGGAAATAGAAAGTTTTCTTTGTTTCACAGAGAATCTTCTTCATTGCCTTTTTTTTGAAACAGATTTTGTACTTTGTTTTAATGAATTTAGATGGTTAGTCCAGGTAAAATGAGGCATAGTAGAGCATCTACACAGAAACACATTGCTCAAATGGCGATTGCATGCTGTAAGAATGACATTGTGTTAGACTCTTTATTTCCTTTTAGCTTTTAGAATCAAACTATTGGTTCTTCCCATAGCTTAAAAATGTACTTGTTGGTAACAAAAGCTGACTTAATCACTTGATTCAAACAACTGAGTCCTGACACAAGTGCTTCAAAGAGTCAAACTTATTCATAAATTTGCCAATGCTGACATTGGTGCCCTGGTTTCTGCAACACCTGGATTATGATTATGAAGGAATCTCCCAGCACCAGTCTGCAAGACTTCCAGCGTGAGATTTAGCAAAAGATTGTCCCTCTGTTCTGCCAGGAGTCGTTGCACAAAGAAGACAATTTTTTCTCAATTTTCAGGCCCAAACGCAAGGTACATATATCCTCCTCGTGGAACAGGATGCAGCACACCTTTGATTAGCCTTTGATGTTTTACAAGGTCAGGCTGCTCATATCTGTCATGTACCCTATGCAAAGTGCTATTCCAGAAACAGAACTTCTGTGCTTCAATATGTGTGTAGACTGTTCAACTTGTCACGATTGTCAGTTCCCAGCTTCTTTCCCTTGCATTACACCGGCCAGCTGGAACTCTGATAAAGGAGTTATGTACAGTGATGACAAGAATTGATCTCCAATTTCCTGTAGAATGACTCTATCATTGCTTGTGACTCAGGCAATTTAGTTTATATTACAGTGCTGTCTGGGGGCTATAGATCACCCTGACAGTCGTCTAGTCACAGAGCATGCTGATTTTGACAAGATATTGAAAGGGATTTTACAAGATTTTCCTTTGTGGTACAACTCAAAGTGCCACTTTCTACTGTTGGATCGTGTATAAAGAGATTTTGTACGAAGTAGAATAGAAGTATTAGGATCAGTTTTTCTAATTTTCCCATAATCTTTGTATTTGAGAGCCTATGAAAAACTGAACAGTTTTCTTGTCTTGGGTCTGGTTTAGAACAAGTGGCATCAGACAGAAGTCTCAGGGTGTTTTCTGGAGTGGAGGTAGCAGATGCTTAGGGCAAGAGTGTAGCAAAGGGACAGGTAGGAGTGGTCCATTCCCGGCTGTGCCCTGGAAGACGCTGCCATCAGTGACCTGGAACCTTGCTGAGATGGGTGAGCCACGCTGTACAGAAACAGAGACTATTGTACCCTCATTCAAGTTTGCTTTTGCTGAACGATGACCTGGTTTGCTCTGTCAGTGCTGGAAGCTGTAGCACCCTGCCCTTTAGTGACCTCGTTATCTTTTGACACTGCTGACCTGTGCCTGTTTGTGGAGCTGGTGGGAGCCTGGTGTGCTGCTGCTGCTGCTGCTGCAAACACTGCCCTTGCTCTCTGCTAACTGGAGGGCAGGGCCCTGCGACAGCTGAGGAGAGCACTGAGCAGGGACAGTTGGGCTTCTCTGACATTCACCTGTAAGAAGCCAGGAATGGACTTGTGCTGGGAAGGTCTTCCAGGGTCCCAGGCACGGCTGACGCACAGGATGTGATGGCAGCAAGGCATGGGAATGGAGCTGAGTGCAGCCTGTCACAGACACAGAAGCACTGGTATTTTATTAATTATCCGTTTGAGATCAAGGAAGGTGTTTTGGGGCAATTTGTGCCTGTTCACATGAAGCAGCCCATTTTGCAGAAGGGGCTCTGCTGAGCAAGTACACTTTCTTGAGGTCTTGAGCTGTGTTCCTCATCATTACTATCTAATTGCTTTGCTCTTCATCCTCACAGATGCATCTCAAATGGGAGATGCTTACACCCTCACGTTGTTGGCAAGTGGAAAATAGAGAGCAAGAACTGTAAAGGTAGGTAGTCATCAGAAGATGCAGAGAAGTTTTCAGAAGCTGAAAAGCCTCTCTTCCTATTTCTTTTTGCATCTTTATTTAGATATCTCAAAGTGTGAAAGGCTTCCTATCTCAGTTAAGCCTTAAGTATTTTTGAGAACTGGTCCACGTGTTTTCTTTAACTTTCTGAAGGACCTGGTGAGTCAGGGAATTAAAGAAGGAGTTCCTAATACCCTCCTTTGCCTCCTTGGTTTAAATGGAGCAGATGCAGCCATTGCTTGTCAGTTTTATCAAATTTTTTTTCTTACAAAATGAACAAAAGGGCAAAATTAGAATTCAGACCTGAACAACCCTATACAAAATAGGGCATTGAAATGCTTACCACATAAAATCCTCAGAAGGATGAGTCAGACACCACTGTCCTCCTCTAAAGTGCCTTCCTTAAATTACACCAATTCTTTTTCTGTCTTTAAATGAACGCTTAGGTTTCATTTGCTTCAGATTGTCAGGCAGGATGAAAACTGATGAGATCAAGCAGAAAGTATTGGATTTTTAATTGCATTTTCAAATTCAGCATTTATAGTAAAATGACAGTTACAAAAGTAAACCATACTCTTCCTCATGTTAAGCTTGGAAACAATTTTTTCCAAAGTATTCTTTAGGGGAAAGATGAAGACTAGGTGGAAGAGGGACAGTGAATGTTGCTGGTCCTATGTATTTAGAAAGTATCCATCGCCATGGGGTTCGGACACTGATAACAAGCAAAACACTAATTGCATTTTGATTTTAGAGCTTCCACCTTGTTGAGAATTCTGTGGTGAGGAGCTCTGGGTGGAAACTCCTTTTGCTATTTTCAGTATCACAGTTTAATTCCATTACAGAAACTACTGGAGTGCTGCCTGGATTTGGATGAGCTCTGTGGGAACCTGGAAGATTGAGTTCTGCAACAGGCTTCAAATTTTTTGTCTCAGTTATGTCATGTGCCTTATTGGGGTTATAACAGTTGTAACAGACTTACCCAAGGAAGATGATTCTGAGAAGATTTAACAGCAGTTTCCCAAGGGAATTGAACTCCTTACAAGAGGTGGATTGAACTAATCCATGCAAAGATGAAAAAGAAGACTTTGAAAAGTGGTGAGAAGTGTTTGGAGGAGTTATGAGTGCCCAAGTATTAGAAGTATGTTTAATGATGATGGAGAAAAATAAAAGTTGTTCTCTTTAGGCTGTTTTCCTGAGAATGGATAATTTTTTTTTTTTTTTCTGAAACAATCAGTATTTCATGAAGGTTTCACTTGGAAGTCTTCTGATCAGGCAAGTAAATTTCCTTCTCCTGTTACGTTGTCAGTACACTGGTAGTTTGATGCAAAGTGGTAGTATGGCTTTTAGTATTTCTAATTATTTCTAGGATTCTCAGCCTTTATTAATTTCAAAGCATTTGTTTGCATAGTTAGAAAAAAATATTTAAGCATAGGTTTCTGCTTTTGGAAGCAGTGATTATGCAGTGCAAAATGTGTCCTTGATTTGTGGAATGGCCTGCTGAGGTGGCAAGAGCTATGTGTTGTCTCATTGTTTTGGAAACCTGGGGAAATTTTTTTGGCTCTTAGGATATTTTGAACTCTGGGAAATTTAGAATGTAAGTTTCTGGGACTCTGTATTTGTCCAAGTCTACATTAAAAACAAGTTTGACTTTCAACTCACTTCCTATTGCAGAACAATCCATATTTGGCAACTTAGGCTGGAAGTAAGTGGAAAAAAAACATCCCAAAGGGCCGTCTGCCCCTACAGCAGAGAATAAACCCATATGTACCCCTTGGTTATATGGAAGGGCGTAAGGAACAGTGGTACTTGTACAATAATTAGTGTCTCCCAACATATTTTCCTACGTAATACAACGACATTTTCTCCCCCTGCCTTAGAAATTAATTAATGTTTGGAAAATATTTAAGAAATGTAAAGCTCCCAGTAAGAGGTAAATGCTATTAATTGTAATTACCAAGTGGATTATTTCTTAGCTTTCACATGGTTCTGTTCCCTCTGGTTAAACACCCCTTCAGGGCAGCTCCATAACTCCTGCTCTCACTGCACGGCTGAGATAATACAGACTGTGCTTGTTTTGTCAGCAGGGAGGGGAACCAACTACAGTGCTACAAGTTTTCCTGGGATTGCTCAGGTGTCTTTTAATTTATCGTGAGGCAAAAATACCTTGTCTGCAAAACAGTCCAGATTGCTGAAATAATATCCCAGCTGTGTCTCTAACCGGAGTGATCAGCTCACCTGCACTTCTGCAGGTTGCTGTCTGGACCTGTGCAGACAGTGTTTCTGCCCAGCTCTCCCCAAAATGATTTTTTATCTTCATTTTCCTTGTTGTGCTTCATCCCTTGCGCGTGACTGAACCCCTGAGGCTGTGGCTCATGTTGTGTTGCATTAATGGCTTCAGAGGATTGGATGTGACAATATAATAGCTCTGTTCATACCTGCCAGGTACCAGCTGTATTAAACAGTGCATTTTTAGCCTGTGATCAAAGGGATTGGGGAAGATGTACCGCAGGGATCTTATTTAATTGCTGTTTAAAGGATTTAAGCAGACAAATGAAGAGTTGTTGAGAGGACAGCATGGTGGGGGAGGTGCTCTCACTTGTGGATATTATGCCTGTTGCCTCATCGCATCACAGAGATGAGCTAAGATATTCACACCACTGGACTGCTGCCGTGGATGATACCAGCCCTGCAGGAAGGTCAGACTGGGGAGTGGCAATAGTTTGCCCCTCGTGTGGGAGAGCAGCAGGAATGCCTGGAGCTCTGCCTTGAGGTGGATGATGAGCCAGGGCAGAGTTTCAGGTCAAGATTTCCAGACCTGTATTACCAGCACTGTGGTGGGTGTCTGCCAGGGACTCCCTGATTAGGAAGAAGAAGTAGGTCAAGTGGTCTTCAGACAGCTGGAAGAAGTTTTGTGTTTGCAGGCCCCTCTCCTCATGGGAAACCCCAATATCTGCTGTATCCCAGCAAGACACGAGCAATCAAGCGGTTTCTCAAGTGCATTGTTGAAAAATTCCTCAGCAAAGTGATCAAGGAGCTGACAAGGGGAGCTGCTCTGCTCCTCACCCAAATGAGAAAGAACTCTTTGGGTATGTGAGTCTGGGGAGGTGATCTCAGAGACAGCAAGGTTGAGATGCTGGAGTTCAGAATCCTGAGAGAAGGAAACCAGGCAAATTATAGGATTGCAAGTGTGAGCTCCAGGAGAGCAGACCTGGTTAATATTTAAGGATTATATTCTCCAAGCTCAGGAGTGGGCCAGGTGAGCAGGAAATTGAGCACAGGTGACAGAAGGTCTGCAGGGATGAACACGGAGCTCCTGACCAAACACAAGCAGTAAAAGCACGCAGGATGTGGAAGCAGAGTCAGCTGGTGCTGGGGCAGTGCTGGTTTCACGTTGTCATGAAGGACAGGGCTGGTGGGACACCGTGCACTCCCAGCACGTTTGGGGAGCGTGCAAAGCTGGGAGGAGTGCTCGATCCAGCACGCGACTGCATCGCTGCTCGGAGGCATGGGGCCAGTGGGAACCTCAGGAAGCTCAGTGGAAAGTCCTGCAAGTGGGAAGAAACACCCCAATGCATGCTATGATGAGCACGCAAAGAGCTTGGCAGAAAAATCTTTAGGGGTTCTTGTGGGCCAGAAGTGGAGCATGAGCCAGCAAAGGCCAGTGGAAGAGTGCAGCCAGCAGGGAAATGATTGCTCCACGTACCTCCATGCTGAATAAACGAATGTTGACTTTCTAACCTAACAAGCTGGTTGGAGAGTTTATTTCCCAGTTTTCCGTGGCAGTGGAATGAGTAGTTGAAGAACATAGGTGTATAATGGGCTCAGTTTATTAGGCTGAATTTGTTGATGTTAAAATTTAAATAGATTGTAATCTCAATTTATAGTACAAGCACTCACAAATTTCATAATAAGCTCCAAAGAATACTGTTATTTACTGATATAATGTGTACAGAAATCCAGAAGTGGGGTAAGTGATCAGGCAGAGGTGGAGTTGAACATGAAGAGAAATTCAAAATATTCACGAGAATCTCTGATGTAAGCAGAGAAGGGCGAATGTTACAAAATATTTCCTATGATTTATCTTTTTCCCATGACTTTCATCTAACCAAGGAGGGGAAGCAAGCCGTGTAATGCAGGGGCTTAGAGCAGAGAAGCAAATGTTTCCCTTCAAATGACACTTTCCTGCTGCCTGTGCTGCCAGTTCGCTGGGGAGAAGCAAGGAGTGGAGCTCTGCTGATGATAAAAACAGTGCTAAGGGTTAGGGATCCTTGTGGTTTATGACATCCTGTGTTTCCAGGGGAGGGGAACCATTGCTCTCTACAGCTTTGAAGGAGGCATCATGAAATTCAATGCCTAAGTTTGAAGGTTTCCTCTCATTATTTTCTGTTGGCAAAATATTCTTAATAACGTGATACCACAACAGTTGTGCAAATGAGTGTGAGAAGAATGAGCTTAGACTCCAGCAGTGCTGGAGAAGCTGTTCTCATTATGTGCTAACTACACGTGGCTTCCTGTGGATCCCTGAGTCGCTTCTACAAGAACAGATTATGCCCTCCAAGCATTTATCTCGTTGAAGTTTTTGACATATAAGTAAAACACGGGATATAAGATGTGATTATAAATGTCGGTTTGAGTAGGGGATCACAGGAATTTGTCCAGCTTTATAGCACATAACTCTGATTTCCCACATGAAAATCCTATGTGCAAACCTTGAAAATCCCTATTAGGTTGTGCACTTGAGTTCCCAGGAAATATTAAACAGTCTCTAATGTCTTGTGTTTCCCCACTCCCTGGTTTTTTTTTTTTTTTCCTTCTAGATAGGCTGCATGGCTGTCCTCAGGTTGAATTTGCACTTCTGCTACACAGTGGTAATACAGACAATTTCCAGTTTTGTTGACTGGGATGCTCTTCACTGGGAGCCCAGGCTGTTTCTGTGCATGTGCAGTACAGCGTGGGGAATGCTGTGCTTGTTACCTGATTCAGTATTAATTTGTTTAAGTTTTTTTCCCTTGAGGTTTTTCCCCTGATTCTGCTTGCATGCTGCCTCAGAGAACAGGCCTGATGATGGAGTCTAGCTAGAAATTTTATATGTGGAATGATTTTTTTTTCTGTTGAAGTCTTAATGCCGGATGACTGTGACCCAAAACATTAGGAAGCATCTTCCAGTGAATATTGCTGAGCTATGTAGAAACCACCCTGAAAATATTTCAGGTATATACATGAGAGACTGCTCATTGAAGCATCATACAATTCTTTGAAGTGAAGATGCCTGCAGCATTAATAATACAGAAATTTGGCATGATAGCAGGAAAAAGCTGTCATGAGGTGTTGTCAATTCACCCGCTGAAGCCTTTTGAGTGCTAATTTAGATATTTACACCAAGCTTAGACCAGAGATACTTCGCAAATCTGAACTAAGCTATTTCAGGAAGAGGAGTTTCTCTTGTTTAAAACACAATGGAAGAAGAAAACAGGAAAAGAACACGCAAATGACACATGAAATTTCTTCTTTGATGGCTCATACTGTCACATTGCATGAATGTGTGTTTGCCCTTTCTGCCCCTCTCAGCTGGTAACCAAATTTAACCAGATTTGGAGAAAGGCACTCAAACGTGCTGTGTTCCTGCAGAAGAATAATTGTTCAAAACAGTCTGTGAGCAAAAGCCTGGGGTGTGAGCTGACTTCTTGCACTGGACCCCCAGGGAAGTTGTTCTTTTGTGTTTCTGAACTGTGGGAAAGTGTTCCCACGTCAGGCAGCAACAAGAGCAGGACAAGCAGAGAACCAGGGGTGGTGACAGCACAGGGTGGGCAGAGGCCACCACAGTGGCAAGGCAGAATGGCACCGAGGCTGGGTGAGCTGGGAAGTGTTTTTTTCCAAAGAGCCCTTAGCAAAATATTTTTATGTTCATGCTGTTTCTGATGATGTAGATCCATGAGAGTTTCTTAAAACTGCATCTCTTAAGGAAGGGATTCTTGCCACGAGTGAGCATCAACATTTGTTACAGCAAACGCTGCTTGCTTCCTGCCCAGTCTGCATGCAGCCTTGGAGGGAAAGGCAGACACATGGGATTTGCAAAAGATATGTCTTGTTTTAACAAAATTTTGCCCACATTTTCACGTACGATGATTGAGACTGACAGTGAATTCACATATTTGTAAGTGGCTTTTTGGAGCTGATAGCATCTAGAGTAGGACTGGGAGTAATTTATACGCAAATTATTTGCTATACATGTCTGTTGGAGCCATTTACTAAAAAAATATTAATTGTAATTAAATTAATCTGGTCCTGTGGAAATATAATTTTGACAAAGTGTGTTTCTTACTGCCACAGACTGCTGTTAGCTCAGAGTTTTTTGTGTTGTTAGTAATTTAAATACTGTACCGGCCAAAATAACTGCAAATTGCTGGGACCAGATGTCATCAATACAGAAAATAATTTCTCCCTCCTAACTTTATTTTCGGTAATGTAATGGAAAACATTGAAGGTATTGTGCAGTTAATTACGACATTAACTGTTACCTAGTCATCTTGCATTTTGTTTTCTAAGGAAAATGTTTTCCTCTGTATGCAGCTTGGGGAATGAAGCACAGCATTGTTATTAATTCCCTGACTGGAGGAACTGGTGGGGAAAATGCAGATAACTTGAAGCTGGTCGTTCTAAGTACCATCTTATGTGCATGAATTAAAATATCACTGAGGAGATGGGGAGAACTGGTTCCAGCTTCCACTGGAACTCTTGGCCTACTTGATTGGAAGTACCATGGTTTTGATATCAAAGTTTGAGGCTTGTGGTATGTGAACAAGCTGAGGAACCTTGGACCTGTCTGCACAAGTGGTGAGGATTTGGTCTGAGGGCTGTGGGTGGGAAGGGGAGCCACAGGGGTGGACTACATCCTCACCAGTTCCCTCTGAGGGCTAGAAAGGCTCCTAAGAGGAATAAAGTATTTTCACGTGGAGAGGACACAGCGTGCTATAGAGGGTGGTTTAATCTAGCTCAAAAAGAATGAGAAGCAGTTGCTACGAAGTGAAATCAGGTAATTCACATTAGGAATAAGGCAGATATCGCTAACAGTGAAGCAGATGGCCAGGAAAGAGGTGAATTTTCTCTTTTGAAATGTCTTTATGTCAGTATCGTCTTTTTAAATGTGGAAACTGAAGCTATAGGCAGAGGCAGACTTATCCACTCTCCTTTCTAAGGTTTTGAGCAAATGAATCAAGCCTTTGCCACAGAGCTGTGCCTGGAGCTCACGTTGCCACTTTACCGCAAGCCGCAGTCCTTTTCCAGTACTATTTTCCTGAGTGCTTTTCCTTAGCCTTGAAAGCACGACCAGGGAAGAAAAACTGAGCAAATGGTTTTCCATGAGGAGGAAACTGAGAAAGGACAGGCTTGCAGGTTGTTGCAGCTGGCTGTTGGGAGGGGGTGTTGCAAGGACAGACGTGCCTCGTGCTTCCAGCCCACCGGGGCCTGGCTGGGAAGTCATGGCGATCTGAAATTGCAGCTGACAATCTGCTTCCATCTAGATATGACTTTTTCAGGACTAGATTTACTTGCCAGGCCTGTGAAATCTCAGTCATTAGAGATTTTCAAGAAGTTAGACAAATTGCTGTCTGGCTGTGTTAGATCTCAGTAGGAAGACGGGCTTAGATGATTCATGAACCTTTCTATTTGGAATTTCTAGGATTTTTCCCAGATGAACATTTTTGTGAGCTTTGATTCCAAACATATTTTGCTCAAATGCATCTTGTTTCTCCAGTGGCTCTAATTTCTTTGTCAGTAGTCTCATGTCTTCCTCGTTTATCAGTCTGCAAGTGTCTGTAATATCAATTCCCTCTGCTCCGTTTGCTTTAGTTAGTTCTCATTAATGGACGCTCTCCTTTGTAAGGAGTTTCTTCCCAATCCTTTCAGGAACTTGCTAGTAATGGTGCCTCAGATGTCAAGTCCCCATTGATGTCTATGTTTTCAAGCTAGGTAAGTATTTTTAATCCATTTGTTGTGTACCTTAGTCATGCTGTATTCTCAGGTGGTAGTTCAGAGGTCTTAAACTAAGAAATTTATGTTACTGCCCTAACTTAGAATCGACTGGAACAAAAACTTGTTAAAGGAGAGCTAATCTACAGCAAATATTTTTTCCTGACGTTTATATTCCTGGCTTCGTTTAGTGTGGCTTGCATGTTATGCTAATCATTTCATTTACCTGCATCTATGAAAGATGGGCGTAGTGATACAATTTGCAGTCGTTGGGAATGTGCAAATTTAGCTTTGAGCCAGGAGTTAGTCTCACTTGAAATTAATTTTATTGCCTCAGAGGGAAAACCCAACAACCCTGAATTTTGGGACTGTGAGGTTTTTCACCAATTTTCATCCAGATTAAAAAACCCACAAAACTTGTACAAAACTGTTCTTATATATAAAAAGCCACCCCTTTTTCTTTTTCTATGCAACCATTGCTGGGTTATTATGCTTTTAGTGAAGCAAATAATTTAACTTCCCCTATGGAAAGGTTCTGGCTTAGGGAAATGGGAGAAGGCAGAATGTTCAGCAATGCCCTCCCAGGGGCTGGCAGGGCTGTCAGCAGCCTGGGAAATAAGCTTGGAATCTTGGAAGCTGCAGGTTTAGGTGGGACAACTTTCAGAAGAAATGTATCAGCTTTGAGAACATATCAGGGGCTGTCAGCACAGCCCAGAGCTGTAAATATTTCATTTATCTTGACCCTTTTTATGTTGCCAATCAATGATGTTCTCTTCTGCTGCAGATCTGGGACTGTTATGGGGACAGTGATACCAGTCACTTTGTCAAATGGAAAGGCACTGTCTCTCCAGACTCTGTTCTTTGTGGCCACGGGATTCTCTCAGAAGCCTCTGCACACAGTACATAGCCCCTGTGGAATTTATGGCTGCAATCCTGCTCAGAAGTAGAACAGACCAGCATAATTAGGGAATATATCCTGTTAATGATAGTTTTATGCAACAAGGTATACAAAGTAAAATTACCTGCCTTCAAAAAACCCCCATACGAACTAATGATGGAATTCTGAATTCTTATAAAAGTCAAATATCAGATATTAACATTGTGGTTTTGCGTTGCCACCAATTTCTTTGGTTTATCATTGCATTAAAAATATTTAAAAATATTTACACTGAAATAAAGGTATTATTTTTCTGTAGAAACTGTTCTATTTTTGCTGACTTTGGCTTTTACAAAGATTGCTGGAGAAACAGGATATACCTATCCAGGAATTACCCTGACACATTGATTCTCTCAGTCTGGAGAGTATATCAGTGTTTAAAATGGAGTGTTTTAATGAGACAGGTAGAGTCAGGTGAGGTGAGGCAGTTAAAATGGTTAGTGGGTTCAGCTATCAGAGAAAAGGAGGATTGTACCTCAGGTAAATGGATGATTATTGCTCATCAGAGTGATGATGATTTTTAATGTAGCACATTTCATACCAGTAGGAGCTCAAAAGCGTAAGGTGTCCCAGGCAGCCCCTTCAGCAGCAGGTTTGCTGCAGACTTTGGTTTGGCTTAGCAACATTTACACAGTTATAGGCTGAAAACAGAGAATGCTGAAAGAATAAAATTTGGCACAACTTCTACTGATCTTCTTAGTCAAGAACACATGTGGGGTGGTTTTTTTTTTGTTTGTTTTTTTTTGTTTTGTTTTGTTTTGTTTGTTTGTTTGGGTTTTTTTTTTTAAATTTTAAATCCTGGATAAAACTGCGTGCAGTTTTCAGGCTGGGGCTGAAAAGTGCCCCAGGCACAGCCCCGGGCTGTCCTGGCGGTGTGCAGAGCTCTTGGCAGCCCCTGCCTGTCCACAGGCCAGCAGGGAAAGCCTTTAAACGCAGCTTTCTGTGCCGGGGCTGGGCTGGGGGTGCCTAGAGGCACTGGAGTGCTTACAGCTAGCAGGGGAAGGAGAATGAGCGGGACTTGCTGTTGTTATTAATAATAATAATATTAATGGAAAAGCTCCCAGGGATCAAGGGCTTCGAAATTAATTGTTCCTGGTTACAATATACAGCATGAAAAGAGGCTGCCTAAACCAATAACGGAATCCTGGTCCCTTCCTTATGAAGTTAATTTTGTTTCAGACCTTAAGCTTTTCTCCCCATCTGTGCAAAATTTTTATAAATGTTTAAAAGAAGAATTAGAAAGGAAAGATTAAGGAGAGCAGAAGCAGAAGTGATCCAGCTGAGAAAGTAGTATGGAAAAGCAATAACTTCTGAGATACTAAAGCATTTTGGAATAAATATCCTTACATTTTTATGACTATTATAATTCGATGTCAAATACCCTTATGTCCAGATGCAGCATTTCTTCTGCATTTAAATCTCCCACTAAGTTCAATGCCACCACACTCCAAGGACGCCATCTTGCCTTCCATGTTCCCAGTGGGATTTTGGATTTGTGAGGAATGAAAGAGTTCGTCATTTGTGAGTGTGTTGAACACCAAAAAAAGATCAAACGATGGAAGATCTGCTCCAGTTGCTTGGTGTACTTTTTGGTGTAATTCTGCATGACAGCATGATTTACAGATGGGTTTCCATTGTTGGTATTTTATTTATGCCACATTTTGAGCTGATAATTTAAAAACTTGAAGCATCTTTTGAAAGTGTTACTTAAATAGATCATTTAGTTCTTAGCAGGGAGTCTGTTTTTCCCCTCCAAGAAGAATGATGTTATACTTGCAAACTGTATTGCAATTAAAAGGAATTGTTTTGACCAAAGGGAGAGAGAGAGAGAGAGAAAACATGGGCTTTACTCTTCTGAGATTCTCTCCCTTCTCCTCCCCTGCCCTTTACAAATCACAGGAATAGTTACCTAGACACTAGACACTTAGGTGTCTAGCTGACTCTTCATATCCACGATTAGCTGGTAGATATTCAAAATAACAGGAATTTTGAACACTTGGTAATGTATCCCAGCTCGGATTCCTGTTCAGTGCAACCTGAAAGCAGCTGGCTGCTGGGAATTTGCAGGGAGAGGGTGCCTGGGGACCTCCAACAGGAAGTGTAGTGGGAGTGCAGTCTGTCCTGTCTTTGCCAAGTGAGCGGTGTTAAAGGGCTTTTATAGTCCAAAGTGTGAGCTGCTGTGCTGTGAATTCACCCTGAAAACAGGGAGCTGTGTGACCCTTACTCAGCAGCCTCTTGTCCCTGCTGTGATACTCACTGGGAATCTCTGACTCCTGGATATGCCTTAAAAAAAAGTGGCAAATATTTTCCCATTGATGCCCTGGGATGGCTACCCAGAACAAAGGCTAGACAGAGTTAAAAGAATAAAGTGGGTATTTATTAAAGGCCTTCAATAGATACACCTTGGGCAGTCAAAAGCCTAGCAGAGGCTACTCCCAAAGTGGGCAATGGTCATGGGTTTTTCAGACACATGTAAGTTTAATTGTCCAATTACAGCTTCAGGTAATGAAGTCATATTCCACCAGTTTGCTTCCTCCAATTCACTTTTGTTTCTACTTTCCAGGGCCTGAGGCAGAGGGTGTCCTTGGTTCTCAGGCCTGGAAGGAGGGTTTTGTCTGACCAAAATGTGAAGAGAGCTTACTGATCCTCTATATGGAGTTCAGAGTTATACACTAAGGCAGTACAGGATCTGAAAGATATAAAAGCTACAAACTTAAGGCATCACCATTAGTTGAAAATAGCTGCCTGTTGAGTAACTTGTGCTGAGCTGCCTGTGTCCCACCCTAAAACAGGCTGTGTGCTGATTTCTCTGTTCATCCACTTACCAGCAGAGCTGGGTGCTGAGGGCACAATGCCTGCCATGAGGGTTTGCTCAGGTCTGCTCGGGTGTTTGGACTCAGCTGTACCCAGGACCTGCTTTCTCAGATGCTTTGTGCACTTGAGAAACTGGTTTCAGTTCACTCTTTCCTCACTTCTAATTTTAACACCTCTCACTTCGGGGAGCAGAAAACCCCCAGCTTCCTTCCATTTTGCCTCCTCTCTTTCTGTCTTTTGTGCTGCTCGTGGTCTGTCCAGCCTGCCCTGAGTGCTGGTGGCGTGGGGAGAGCTCTGGTGACCCTGCAGCTCATGGGGAAGAGGTGCTGGGAAGTCCTGCAGAGAAACTGGCCACCAGGAGATCCAGCAGAGGCTGTGATTGCCCCCGGGGATTCCTCTTCCCGTGCCAGGTAAAGGAAGCGTGTGTGCAGCGGGTGTGACGAGCCTGGACTTCATGCTGTCCTTTTCCTTCCTACATTTGGCCATCAGGTACAAACCTGATATTCTTGGCACTCTGTGAAACTCATTGATAAACCATTGATAAACCATTCCAGGTCTTGTGATTGTCATCAGCCTGCACAGGAGCAGACTGGGCTTGTACAGGGTCCCCATGGCAAGAGCGATCAGGTGCCATCCAAGAGTGTGGAATAGAATGTTTCAAAATGACTTTTTTATAGCCTCAGTAGTTTGGGATATTTGATTTAATTAATTTGTAAATATTATAGGAGTCTGGATTCTTTTTCATGCGTGATATGGGAATTAATTTTTTTTTCTGTTTTAACACTAGTAGAAGTTAACAAAACAATTAACAAAACTACCCAGCTTAGAAAAAGCTTTGACTATGTAACCTATTATTTGCATAACTTCCTCTTTGTACGTGTTGCTGAAGTGCATTTGTTGCTTTTTAGTTTCCTTCCCCGAAGAAAAATCAATTTTATTATGTTAGCACTGTGTTTTAAACCACTGTGCAATTTCTATTTTATTATTTAAAAATGGAACAGCCTTAGAATCTTCTTCAGAGTAGAAAATTTAGTTAATAGAGAAAAGGCAGATGGAGAAAAAGAAAAGCTTGGCAGGGAGTGGGGAGATGTGAGACCTTCCAGGGAAGCCTGTTGAGCATGTTTGAGAGGAAATCTGTGCATGCATGGCCTTGTTCCTTTTGTCCTTTGGATCCACGGGGTTCATAGCCTTCATGAGCATGGTGAACCTCAATGACATCTAATGTATAATAAGAATTTATTTTGCTGGTCTCACTTGGGGATATGAATTTGTTACTAGACTCAGACCTATTTCTTTTCTTCTTTTGTAAGGCTTTCTGGGATGAGAGGCTCTTCCTAAAAAAATTGAAGAGTTAATGAAGAATTATTTCCTTCTTTTCTGTTTTGCCGTAGGTAGTTAATAACAACAACAAAAACAAAACCAAACAAAACCAAAAAAGACAGTAAATAGAAGTAAATTCCACACAGTGAGAAAACTGAAGAATATGAAGGACTTGCCCTTTGTAAAGTAAAACAAATATTGTACTTAGGGAGTCTTTGGTTTGTTTCTTATAAATATAAGAAACTAGTGTGGATGCTTTTCTTCTAATTAATAACTTTAATGGGACAGTTTTTAGTATATGTGATAATCAGTTGAATTTGCATTTCTGAACTTGCAGTACAGTTTTGCAAGAGTCCTTAGAGAATCCATCAGTTCTGTTCCTCACTGTTCCTGGTAAGCATAGAACTGCAGAATTAATATTCCAATGCTGCTTATACCTGGTGATGGCAGAACAGTCAAATCATTACAAACTACTTTTCTGGTGAAAATTTGTGATAGAGTTTATTAACCTCTGTAGGGTCACTTTCAGTATAATTCTTTGTTTTCTTGCCACTCTTAATCTGCTTCTAGAATGGCACAGGAAAACAAGCAGCATTTGTAACCCACCTCTGCACCAGCTCGTGTGAAGGTGATGTAATTAAACATCTTTTTGACCATTATGGAAAATAATAAACGACCCTGACCTGACTAAAGAACATTGATCTAACTACGTAAAAGCAGCTAATAACACAAAGTCCTTTAGAAGCAAATGCTTCTTGAAGATCGCCAGGAGGCAAGAGAAACTCCCCAGGGCTGCAGCTTTTCATGGTGTACAGTATGTTTGATCACTGATCTGTGGTGCCTGGTGTGATGTGGATTTATAAATCCTGATGGAAGTACTTTCATTCCCCTTTGCTACAGATAATGACCCCTGGGATACTTCGTTTAAAGAACAGTCACTTAAAAAGAGAAGTTTGATTAAGGTACACAAAATAGGTCTTCAGTGGGTGCAAACAGAAATACAGGAAATTCTGTTTAATCCTAAGAAAAAGCTATTTTACTGTAAGAGGGCGATCAAACACTGGAGGAACAGGTTGTCTGAAAGGGACATCCTTGGAGATGCTCACAACCCAACAAGACACAGCTCTGAGCATGCTGTGGGCTTTGAGCTGGGGAATTGGACTAAGTGATCTCCTTCCAACCTCAGTGAATCTTGTTCAGTGAAACGATGGTGGGGTAAAAAGGTGAGCCACAGTCATCTGGCTTAGCCTTTTTCATACCATGCTCTTCTGGTTAAGTACTGTGTTCCCCTTTCCTGCCCCAGAAAGAGTTTGGTATAGCTCAGCAGAAGAAGGCGGTGTGAAGAGAGAGTGAGTTCTACCAAGTTTTTCCATCTGTGTGGAGTGTAACTCATTTAATACTTGTTTATGCCTTCTGTGCTGGGTGGGAGGACAAATTCTGGATTAATTACCATGTGCAACAGCCGTTGTACAAATCCGTGTGCAGTCTGTGCACTCTCTGTTCCCAGAAATGAGACAAGGCTGCTGAGGATTTTAAGCGGAAAAAAGCATGGAACTGGAAGGCAAAATAACGGTCTTTTTGAATCACCTAGGAATGAATATATGCTAATTCTGAGCACATACTTGGCTCAGCAGGTGGTATTATTTACTGACCAAAAAACATTAGTCAGCATGGCAAGCTATGGGCATTTCAAATCAGAAAAAAACCTAGTAACAAAGTCTTCCCCTGATTATATAGCTCCTCTTTTTAATTTATTGTCCACAGTAGGTGGAGCAGATTGAAATTATAGTGGTGATTAAAAACGAGAAGACAGAAACTTAGCAAGGTAGTCTGACAGTCTTGAGAAATATCCAGATCTAACTGGAAGAAATCAGTAATCACTGCAGAGCCTCATTGTGCACCCGAAACAGGGCTGCCAAGGTCTGGCACTGGTGGCTGGGTGGTGGGAAAGGCAAGGCAGCAAGCCACTGGAACATAATCAGAGATTAATGGTGTATCCTCTGCTTGTCTCCAAATGGTTTGTGAATGAACACACTTGGAGAGACAAAGCCTCGGTTTTTTGGGATGTGCACCAAAGTTTCATGTTTCTTGAATCTGGTATTCGGTGTACAACAAAAGATCATTCTGGGCAGTTACAGCAGACTGTTCTAGTAATATATTTTGTATTGAAAGATGAAAACAGTTCTGTAGGAATTGCTATAAAATCTCGAAAATTAAGAAGGATGGGGCTCTATTCTAGGTGGGGAGAGGAGATGAAGTGATTATGAGATTGACTGTTTGGAATGCTGGAAAAACTTGACTTGAAATAAATATGTAGCATCTCTAAAAACCAGATGTGTGTCTTCTGCCAGTGCTTCCTAAGAGGAGAGGATTTGAAGAAGAAGAGGTTGTCAATGGCTCATATTCTATGAAAAGTTCTTCATGTTTGAGTGGTCAAAGCATATCACTGATCCTCATGGCCCATCAGGAAAAGCCTCCAGCAAAACCTAAGAAGTCATCTCTTCAGGAACTCAATGTGTGCAGGTGTTTAAAAGTCATCAATGTTACCCCCAAAATACTCAGGTGTGCTCACTAGGAACCAACTGGAAGCAAGTGCTTAACTTAATGAAGTGGAGCAAAAATGCCTCAGGGTCTTTGTAAGACAGACTGGGGCCTCGGTTTGTCTGTCCAGGAACTCTTTGGCCTCACACACATTTTCAGGGATTCCCATCCAATTTGCACACACAGAGCCTTTGTCAAGTGCAGAGTGTTACCTTGCAATTAAAACGAAGCTATTCTGTTAGTCTAAGGTTAAAATGCGTGATGACAAATCTTAATGAAAGGCCTATGTAAATTTGGAGAGTAAAAATCCTCTAGCACTTTGACTGAAGTCTGGGAGCTCCCTCCACTGCGTGAACTCAGTCATGCTACTGTACATTTTTCATTTGGTTTTTTCACAATAATTTGTCTTAACCTGCTGCAGAGCATTGTCGCTGAATCCACATAACTGACAGTAACAACTCTTCCTTGAGTTCTTTAGATTGAGACTATGGAACGACAACTTTCAGGAGTTAGTGCTTTGTTGGAAAGCTTGATAGGACTTAAAAATGCATTGATTTCCCCCTGATGGACTGCAATTTGTGATCTTTAAATCTGTGAATGCTTTGCCATGCAATGAGGTGCTGCTGCTTTTCCTCACCAAATACAGAGTGCTGGACAGAAGAAAAAACATGACTTCTTCAACTTAATGTTTGAAATTTTTCAAGCATTCTTCTCCCCCCACCTTTTTTTTAGCGCTGTATGGCTTTAATTGTATGTGTTCAGAACAGGCCAAGACTTCTCCTGTACTGGAGGAACTCCTGTGTTCCCAATCTTCCTCATCTCTCTCCTTCTGACTAAGTTTTAACACAGCAAAATGACACATGCCATCTCTTGCTGATGCCATCTCAGCATTGATTAAACTGAACACTAATCAGCACGGGGGTCCTAGCCTGCTGTTCCTTTCTGCCTCACATTGCACATTCCCATAAAAAGTGTTCAACGTCTCTTTATTTCTTCCAATTTCAGTATTGCTTAGGTTCATCGACTACTGAAATCCAGCTGTGAAGGACAATTTTTTCTGAACATTAATTACTTTTGATTTTGAGATTCTGATTAGGTGGTTAATTACTTATGACCATATTGTATCATTGATGACATTTCAATTTTTAAGATATTTACACAAATGTGTGAAGTTAAAGAATTATTCTTTACAGTTCTGTAAATCTTGCTGTTTCTATAATACAGATAAGAAATAGAGCATTGTCATTCTGAGGACTTCAGTTTCTGTAAATTATGTAACTATTAATTGTTTACTGAAGTGATCTGATATTTCTAGAGCAACTCAGCAATATAAAATGAATTATGGGTTCTATATAACCATACTTGGGTGGGCAGACTAAACATTTACTGAATTGTTTGTTCATAGTCTATATTTTTAATTTAGCTTCATGCAATGCTTTTTTTTTTTTTTTGGTCAAATTACATTAGCTATGGAGTGTCTAAAGCCATGTAGAAGCAAGTACGAGCGATAGAATCAAAGAAATAGACCAAAAAAACTTTACCTCCACCAAATCATAATGACTTCCTCCCTTGACACGTGCCCTGTGATCCCGGCCAACAACAAGGCAGCGCCAAGAGGGAGAGCTCTTTGAAGAGTCCCCAAAGGGCAGCAGCTGCTGGTCCGTGTGACACGAAAGGGCAGCTCGAAGGCGCGTAAAGCAGATAAAGGAAAATGAGGAGTTCCTCAGGAATCCGGTAAACCAAGCAATGTGTTTATTGCTGATGGGACGGATCCCAAAAGGATGACGAAATCAGCAGAACATGGGTTTTTAAAGTGTAGGAAACCAGGGGAGGAGCATGGGATTAACCAATAACAGGGGAGCGTAGGTGGGGTATCCTGGAGAGGGGCGTTTGTAGCAATCAATGGGTAACTAAATGGGAGGGAATACAATAACTTGGGCCAATGGGGTGCATAGTCTCTGGGAACTCTCTAGAACATAAGGTGGAGTTTTGGGGAGATTGACATGGGAGAGAGAGGGAAGGGAAACAGCAAATCGGGGAGGAGCAACTTGTCAATCTTTAGAAGGAACCAAACATTACAGAACACAGGGGGAAAACTGGAACCAACCAACTTATCAGTTAAAGCAACAAAAACCTCCTGCAACCCTCCCTCACCCCAGCTGTGGAGTATTAGCCAGGCTGTCTCGTAAGGTGTGCTGTGTCCATCTGTGCTCTGTCCCCTGTGAGGGGGAGTCTCGTTAATCACTACTGAAGAGATTCTGATGTTCTGTAGCACCACAGCTGTTAACCCAGGGGCTGTGGGGGCCAGGGACCTGCCCACCAACTCCCTCAGACTCTTGGTGGGGCTGGTGACTGCAGCTGCTTTCAGCTGGTGACTCCATGGCAGGAGTCACACCATGGTCAAGGTGTAGCGTAGATGGTGTGAGTGTTCTCAGGTTGTATGGTACTGGAGAGTCAGAGCCCATAGTATTTCAACACACAAGTGCCCTGAAATCCTGAATGCTCCATTCCCAGCTCCAGGCCTGCTTTTCCTTCTGGCACCTCTTCCCCTCTCATGCCATTGACTGTTTCCAGACACTTGCCTACCTAATTCTAATACAGGTGAATTATTCTGAATTGACTTCCACTGGGTCATGGCTTGATGATGTGATTGCCACTCCAGTTTAAGGACTGAAGTGGGAGAGATTATACGTAATGTACATTTCAAGCTTAAATATCTGAGACTGAACTTGAATTGCAGCTGCCTGAACAACTGGGAATGTGGCTTGGTTGAACTGAGCCCAACCAGTGATGGAGCAGCTACAACACCTTGTAAATGTAACCAAGTGGCAAATCAGCTTGAATATTTTCAGTGAACTGTCAACACATGGTCTGCAAGCATGAGTTATTCGTGAATAGTTTTGTGTAATGTATACCTGCAGAATTTCACAAAATGTTCAAAGAGAGATGAAAGGTGGGATGCAGTGAATAAATTATTCATAACAATTATTCACTAAGCTCTATTCATCACTGAGATGAGACAGAATTATTGACTGGACATGGAAACAAAATTTCATTTCAGAGAGATGATATTAAAATACTGGTGTGTTAGTGTAATTATGCTGTGACTGTAAAGACTTTACTATTCTGCAGTAAAATATGCCATGGGCATTGCTGCAAGATTGATATTCTTCACAGCTAGTACACTGGATTTTTCCTTTAGCTACATAATGGAATATAGGTATGCCAGTGATGTCTTCCCTTCGTGAGACAGCTTTTGCTTATTTCCTTTATTTATAATTTGCTGAAAGGCAAATACTATGCTCAGCTGGATGGCATGGAGACTGGTTCAACTGGAAGTAGTAAAGTTGTAGACTTAAAGCATTTTTCCTTGTGCTTCTGCAGTTCCTGTGATGTGAGAAGGAGGGTGCCTTCTCTTACCACTTGTGTGTTCATCATGTGAGCATGAGTCCTGCTCCAGCTGCATTTGTGTGAGTATCTGGACTGACACGTGAATAATCTGGCCAGCAGGTTGGGAAAGAGCAGTTAAAATGTTATCTTTGGTGCAGTTTCCATCCACATATGACCAGTGGATCTAAATGGCTTTCGTAAATGTGTATTCATGTTTCTCCTGCCTAGGGGATGCTTCCTTTAGCCAGCTCCTTAGGCTTTTTGAAATATTTTCCTCTTGATTTGCATCATAAGGTACAAAATGAATACTAGCATGTCTGGTGCAGCACATGCATGGCTATTTATTATTGGCATGACCCTAATAATCCAAGCCTTATAAGAAATTGATATGTCACTGTGCTAGGAGCTGCTTTTCTGCAAAAAGATCTTGTATTTCCTGGAGCTGTCCTGTGTAATACAGTGTGTCCATGGGCACTTAACACTGCAGTCCTCCTAAGCCATTGGCGTGTTGAGGCATAAATGATTCTTCTCCCCTCAGCCATCGTGTTTTCCCTACACTGTGGGCTCCTTGCTGCTTGGTCGATCTCCTGCAGGGATCACAGGAGGGTACGACTGGTTTTGAACTCCTTGCCTGAGGGACAGGACACGACACAAAACGAGTTGTCTGATTTTAGCAGCACAAATTGGGCGTCGGGTCAACCCAAGCGGTTAATTGCAGATCAGGACTTGAAATCGCTTTAATACTTCTCTGCTCTTTCCAGTTGTCCTGGGCTTATTTTCAAAATTACACACTAGAACTGCTGTTTACCCATACTGGTTTGTAGTGGAAGGCCCAATTTGTTCCACCCCAGTTAAAGATGTTGGCCTAAAAACAGGAAAGGCTCACATGCACTGCAGCAGCACGTTTGAGGCTGCTGCATTAGCTGTAGCTTTGGCTGTGGTTACCAAATTCCTTTCACTTATCAGTGGTAGACAGTCTTCCAGCAAAAAGGGGGGGCTTTTGAAAATGCTAATAAAAGCTTTAGTGCTCCATCATCATCATCATCTCGCAGAAAACAATGTCTAGATCAATCTATCTCCTTCTAAATCTTTAAAGAAACAAAATTTAAACTCATTTTGCCGAGGCCAAATGTCAATCATAAGAAAAAAATCTATATGAAATTTTAATTGCAAGATGTTCAGTGCAAATTTAATGAGTGAAATAAGAGACCTGAGAATTCAAGCATGCTCAGCTCATGCATAATGTTGACTTAAATTGGCTCTCTAGAGGTGCAGGGAATTGCATTTTTAGAATTTACACACTGATAGAGCAAATGTACTGGGCCCTGTAGGTTAAGGTCATAAATCAGAATCATTTAACTGCCTTTGAGTGATTGCTACAGACTATAATGGTTGGGAGAGCTGACTTCATCTACAAGTGATCACTCTGCTTGGATTATTGAAATGCTACTCAATATTCATAAATCAGTGATCATTAATCCCCCAAATAGTTCCTGTCAGCTTTCTAAATAAATTTCCTACTGGCTAATTGAGATTGAAGGAGACTAGCTTGTACTGGTTCAGAATTAGGACAAATGAGTGCTTTGCCTACCTAGGATCAGAAAAAACATCTATGGTGGAAATTGAACCCTACAGGGTACATATGTGGCAGCTAAAATTGTCATATTTAAGCTGTTAGCTGGAGAAGCCTTTCTTAGCAGGTTTTGCTCTCATGAGTTACAGTGACTATAAAAAGACTTCCTTATTTTTTATGATGAAGACGTTTGTGTGCTAAGCATCAGAAGGAGCTAAGATGTCAGTGGGTGGCATTCCTCCCAGCACAGAGAGCAGCTACAGAGAGACAAGGACCTGCAGCCCCAGCATTGGTGCAAGGCTCTTGTCACAGTCCCTTCAGCAGCTGAAAGAAGTTAAAAGTTCATAGCTTTGGTGCTGGGTTGCAATTGAAGTATTTTAACTGTCTTGAAGTTTTTACTAGCCACACATATTAGTGCAGTTTAATGTTGTTTACCACCGTAGCTGCTTACATCTGAATGGGAGGAATATTTTAGGGATACTGATGGTCTGTCTTACCCTTCCTACAGCAGCTGTGAGATGGAATTGCACGCTTCCAACACGGAGGGTCTCTGAAAGCAGAGTTCTGAGCTGCAGGGGATGTGATTTATGATTTGGAGCCCGTGCCTGTGGTGGTTGCTGGGGCTCCCGGGCTCGGTACCTCTTGTGTGCAACGCCTGAGAGCTCCGCGTGCTCCGTCTGTGCAGAGCCCTGGAAATGGCCCACGTGTGTCTGGAAAACGCCGTCCAGGCCATCCTTGGCTCAGTTCCCTGTGCCTGGATTTTCTGTTGGGTCTCCTGAGGGGATGAGGGTGCTGTGCCAATGCTTGCTGTGTAATTATAGACCTCTGTCTGCTCTTCCTGCCCACTGGCAATTTTGGTCCACATGTCCCAGCTTCCACTAAATGTAATGGGGCAGGAAGGGGCTTAAAACTATCAGATTCCCGCAGCCAGACAGGGGAGAAAAGACCTTCCTTCTGATCCACTGGCAAGGAAAATTGGACCTTACTGCACAGGAAACCCTTGGCTGTTCACAGAACGCCTTGTTTTTTCTGTTGTCCTGTTGAAATGTTGCTGCTGCCATGGGCTTGGATGTGGATACTGCTGAAAGCCCGAGCAGAAAAACCCAAGAATATTACCTGCAGTTTTGAGACAGAGAGAAAGCTTTCTCACGGTTTGTGGTGTTGTTTATGAGATCTGTAGAATTCAGGAATGTAAACACCTGTGCAGCTCTGCATTTCCATAAAGAGGTTGGACCTTTGTTGTTATCCTTACCTGGACAGCAGTTTTGAGAGGGTGTTAATGGTCTTGACCAATAGTGTGATGCTTGAGTCCGTGTGTTATATAAACCTCTGGAATTTGAATAAAACACGGTTGGATTCCTGAAATCCGAGTGTCAGCTCCAGACTTTATGCCGCGTTCCGGGAGAGAACAGCGACACTTGGACAGGACATATTTTTTGAAAAAAACTATTATTGTTTAAATGCTGCTCCTCTCTCATAGTTTCCATCTTCTCTCCATCTCATTTATGTGTGTATTTACTTTTAGGGAAAAAAATAGAAGACGAAAGTGGAGTATTTAGTGAAGAGCAGTAGAGATATTGTAGAAATATGGCATTTATAGGTGCTAGCACTGGCAGGGATGCTACTCCATTGGCATGATGATGTACAATATCAAAAGTCACTGAGGAAAGGAGGGGTGCTCACACCTTGTTGAAATTATCTCAAAACATCTCTTGTTAATAGGATTTACGGAAAGATGAGCTTGAGAGAAGGATTTATTTTTTTATCTGTTTCTTAAATGCAGGACTTAAACCAGAACTGATGTGTGTCTAGATTCCTTTCATATCAGAGCCACCAGACCTCCAGGTAAAAAACTAATTGTATCAAAAAGCCATACTTAATTTGACAAAGAGCAATTATTTTTGAAACATGTATGAATGTATTAAGCAGTGTATTTAGGAATAAGTGTACTTACTGCTGCTGCAATCTATCCTTTTATTGCTGTCAGCACTGACCAACACTGACACTAACGTAAGTCCTTTAAAAACACTACTAATTTCAGTTAAAGTTTAGGATTTGATGAAGAAGTTTGAGGGGAAAACCCCAGCTTTTGTCTCTCTTTCACGGCTGTTGTATTAGCTGCAGCCCAACCCTTCTCTGCCTGGCTGCTGTGCTAAAATACAAATGGCCATCCTGTTAGACAGTTGCACCTTGGGCTGGAGCAATCCCCTGCATTCACCGACATCAGCTGAAGTCCTATTGCCCTGAAATAAGCTTTTAAATTCAGATGTCAAGGTTGGGGTTCCTTCTGCTGTGAAAGTTTTATTCTTCCTATTACAGGTGCTTCCATGTAGGACCTGTTTATAACAGAGAAATGTTTATGTTTTATGCTTAATTACTTTGCTTGGTGTTGCAGTTTTGTTAGTGACAAGCTGTAAATACCCTTGTAATCTCTTAGGCTTCTGAGTCGGAGAATGACAAGTGTGCTGGGATTCCTGCCTGCTCCAGGATTGTTTGCACAGGCTTAGGGAAGCACTGCTTCACTGCTGGGATGGGCAGCACAGCCTGGGATCGGGAGAGCCCCCCTCGTGTGGGCTGCTTTGTGCTAGTGAAGGATTTTAACTGACTGATATTGAGTGGCCCCTCCAGAGGTGAACTGAGATTTTCCACTGTACCAGATGTTGCCTGCGTTTTGATCAAAAAGCTGCTCTAAACTTCAGTTTGCAATTAAAATAGAAAGCAAAACACACCTAGCAGGCAGAGTGGGAGGAGCCACAGATGAGGTGCTTTATTTTTTTTCTCTTGCTCATGCTGTAGAGGTATAGCTCCACACGTCAGTATCTGTAAAATTCTTCTGCAGTGCCTGTGAATTGATTTCCTTTCTTTAAAACCTAATTGTTGTGTCTGACCAGGACTTCATGGCTGATGCAGGGAGGAGAAATAAGCTGGTGATGATTAAAACCACCTTGAGCTTGCACTGGCATGGGACCAGATTACATCGCTGTGTGTGAAGCCTGCAGTGCATCGTCAGTGTCTCTGCTCCAGGGAGCAACGTGAGGAGCAAGGAAAGAATGTTTGGGAAAATGAGCTTCCTCCAGGCAGGCTCCAGGGGCTGTGTTTGTGGCACAAGAGGCAGTAGGTAGGAAAGCCATGCACAAAGACGTCTCTCCACTGGAGGAGCGTTGCACAGCGTTTCCAACTCTGGCTTCCCAGGTGTGGGAGTAGAAGGTGAAGAACTGGAACAGGAACGGGACAAAAGGACTGTTGAGGCCCAGGCTCAGTTTCTCATTGGCCTAAATCCCACCTAGACCTCTTGTGACCTGTCAGTAGTTGAAGAATGCATCCCTTGGGGGCTGTGTGGAGGCTACCAGCTGGTGGGGAATGGAACTTAGTTCATCCAACCAGTGTGTGTTGTCGATCTCTGGTGTCATTGCTGTCTTCTGGTTTGACATAAACTTGAGATGCCTTTGACTTTGTCATCCCTCTTCAGTCCCACAGACAATCTGTCAAAGGGGGATTTTGCAATAATGTGGATTTTTTTGTTTTCACCCTCATTTTCTAAGTACTTTTCTACTTCATTTGTTAGTGATAAACCATAAAAACCCTTGTATTCGAATCTCTTAGGTTTCTTGAGTCAGAGAATGACAAGGTGGAGAAGACAAAAATGACACTGTCATTGCAAAGTCTATCCAGCTGTTTATCTGCGTTAATTTTTCCACATAGTTCCAAACCATCTTTTTTACAATGATTTATTTACTTTTTAGCCTTTTTGTACACCTGAAACTACCAGTACCTGGCTACAAGGATTTTATTATCTTTATTTCCATTACTATGCCTCCAGTTCTTACTTCCTTTTGCTATTGCAGTGGTTTTTCTCAAAGAACAGACTGTGATTCTGGGGAGCTTGCATCAGTAGGGAGCACACACTAAACTGGAGCAAAGATATTCTCATATCTGCATTTTTCATGCTGATCTGTCACTGCTTCTTGTACTGCGAAAATTGGTTGTGAAATGAGAAATAGCCAAACCTTGTTATGTCTTGTAAATAGTCTAATGCTATTGTTGCGTCAGATCCTCTGATCTTGATCCAAGTTTTCTCTGTTGATCTAATTAGGTTTTTCATTTGTTCCTGGCAAATTTCTCGTTCTTGGAGTTACTGGGCTGGCTCTGGAGACTGCTGAGGTGGAATGATCCACACGGTTCCTTGTGGCTTTAAACAGAAACATATGCCAGAAACGAGCAGTTCGTTGGCAGAGTTTAGCAGTGAGTAAACTTGCATGTCACAGCACTGCTGTTGCTCCAGAGAGGCTGAATTTGGTGAGATGTTCTTGGGGACTGCAGAGCCCACAGAGAATCAGCTCTCCCTGCCAGGAGAAGCTCTAGGAAGCACCATGCTCTCTGGTGACCTTCACTGGAAAATGAAAATTGATGGTACTGACTTATTTTCATTCTTCGTTCATGTTTCCTTCCTTTCCTTTGTTGAAGAGGAGGTTTCAGCATTTTCTTCTTGCTGGCTAAAGATGAACTTTAAATTTGATTTTTTTTTAAATTTTAAAATTCATCAGGGACTTTTGCTGAAGTGTAGAGCTATGAGTTCAAATACTGTCCTGAACAGAGACAATCTCTGTAAATTAGAGTCGTTAACTTAAACTAATCTGGAAGGAGGGTAAACATCTGTAGTGTGTACGTGAGAACAATATATGTAGGCATACGTATATAGATAACCCCAGATCTCAGTTTCTTTTTGTCACTTTATGTTGCATTGTGCCAGCCATCCTTAAACAGTGTGGTTTCAAAAGAGAAGTTGCTTCCTTGGCACTGAGTCTGCCACCATTGAAGCCAGCAGCAACCCTGGAGTGATTTAAGAGCGTGGCACTGGGGCAGTAAGGGAGTTTGTTGGTGCCTTTCTTCCCTTAGGCCACTGCTCTCAAGGGAAGACCAGGAATCACCTGGCAACGGGCATTAGTTTGAGGATGTTTTAAATTACATTGTGGTCACAGGCCTGTTCATGAACCTTCAAGGCAAAGCAAACACAATTTCATTGTAATCCCTTTTCTGGGGGCACGTGGCAGAGCGTTTCATTCAGCTGGGGCAGCGGCTCTCCTGGGCTGCAGCGGCTCTTGTGGATGTGGTGTGGGAGCATCTGCTGCGTGCCCACAGTGCCAGGGCTGCAGGAGAAACAAAAGGCTGCTCTGCTTGTGCTGAGCCGTGAACTGATACAGAGCCTGTGGGGCTGGGAGACAGGAGCTGCCAGTACACCTGTGGCACCACAGGAGCTCCTCAGGAGGGCATTTGACAAAGTGGGGACAGGAGATTGACAAGACTGCTGCCAAAATCTGTTCTGACATACTATTTATGGAGCCGAATAGTCTGCTATGTGTTGGAGTAGTTGTGCTGCGTCTCCTACTAAATATAGGCAGTGTAAATTTAGGTTGGATGGAACCTGTGACATGTGAAATGTATGAGCTGCCAGCGCTGCCTTCATCCTGCTGGCGTAGGGCAGGTCAGGGCTCCCCGTTGTACCTGCTGTTAGTCAGGAGCTGCTGCAGTTTATGACTCCAGCATGGAAGACACTCTGCAAAGTAAGGTGATGGTGGGGCTTTTCCTTTGGACCAGGGCTGGGAGCCCACTCTGGGCTGGTGACCCAGTGCAGGCCTGGGCATTCCTGCTTTCCTGGGGCAGCCTGGTGCTGAGGCAGAGCTGTGCCTGTAGGACTGCTAATGAGTGATTTATCCACTTTCTGGTGTTTCAGCTGGCAGTTGGTTATCAGTTGATTCATACTCTTTGATCTCCCTTAACCTCAAGTTCTCAAAATCCTGCTGAGCATGTATTAAAAAAAAAAAAAACAAACCCAAAAGAACCAAAAACCCCAAACCAAAATAAAACCAAACCACCCTAACAAAAAAACTGAAGCCAAATTCCTGATGAATGAAATTGTTTTCTGATTAAGTAGTGTATATAGCACATAGAGGTTATTCCAGTCCTCTTTACGCCAGATTCATAGGCAATACGATGATGTGCTTAGTAAATACTTCTGCAGAAGATGTGAATTTTGGAGGTAACAGCCATGTGTGAAGTGGAACTATGTAGTTAAGTTATCTTAGCTTTGGCTTGCAGGGAAACTAAGATGTAGCTTAAGTGTGATTCTTTGACACTTTTGCTTTGACTCATAAAGTTGGAAAGTTTTCCTTGGAAAATGGAAACTATGTTTTGTTTCTGTTCTGATTCATGTAATACTTGGATCAGTTTCTGCTAAGATTATTTTGAGCTGAGGTGGCTTGAATTACAAGGACATGAATTTTGAGTGAAAAACTGTTTTAATGGAAGCAGCAGAATTGGTCCCGGTGTCTTTAGTAAGAGGAAGATTTTCAGTTCAAAGTTTTACATGTTGCAGAAGCCATAGAGGTGTTCACTTCCCAGCTCTGTATCCAGGCACACCCTGGTTCCAAGCTGGATTTAAATGACCTGTCGTTAACAAGGAGCTCAGTTATTGTTTGCACCTCATGCTTCTGTCCAGGCAGTGATTTTTACCTCATCCTACACTAATTAAGCATGTTATCTCTAATTTTTGTGGCTGTCAAAAGAAAAGGGAACGGATGGATAATACTTAGAGGTTCAATATTCGATTCTCTTTAGAAGTCCAGTTATCGCTTAAGGGAGACTGCACATGCACAAAAGGCATGTTATTTTAATGTGTAAATCAATAAAGCTGCCTTGTTTGTTCTGGTTTTATTCCAGTATTGATGGGGTTTGTAAAAGTCTTTTTGAGAACAGCATCCTATCTGTCTTGGGTTTTCAGTAGGATCGATCAATTTCTGTGGGAAGGTTTTGAAAGACTAAACCAAACAGATATGACCAGTGACTCTGAAACCCAAGATTAACCTAAGTACTGATGTTTTCCAGCCAGGTCCTTGCATGCTTCTGGAATATGTGCTGAGCCAGCTGGGAGCTGTGTTCTGGTTAAACTCATCAGCCCCTCCTGAAACCAAAAGGCAGAGTTCAGGATGGTCAACCCAATCATTCCTTCTGCCTTGAAAGCTTTCCTGCCTTTGACTTTTCATTTAGGGAAGATGGAAGGAAATAACAATAATATTTAAAGAAAAAGGGTAATGGGGAATAGGAAAAAACGCCAGTCTCTTTTTAATTACTTTTTCTCTTGATACTGCATGATGGCTGATTTTGCTGCACAACAACAGGGCACCCTCAGAAATAAAAGGAAAAAGAACATCTGTACAGAGGAGCCCCGGGATGAGTGTGTGAGGAGCTGTTCTCAGTAAAAGGGACTATAATGATTATATTTCTGAAATGATTGAGGCTAATAAATGTTGATATGTAAAAAGAAATGATCCTTTTTTATTAGTCCATTGAGGTGGGCTATAATTTTTTTATGTTCAAGCTCTGATCAGAAATTGAAGTGACATATGGAATCAGAATTGAAATACAGCTCCATGGAATACTTTGTCAGTAGGAAAAAAAATGCATATGATAAAGCTGCTGAATTTTTGGCATCAATTACAACACCAGCTTGTGAGCACTGGTGAGAGACATTTAGGCCCAGGTTTCAGCAGCATTGTGCTCTGAATGAATGGAGAATTTCAGATAACTGCATTTCCCTTTTCTGTTCCAGGTATGTGTGGGTATTCTGCAGGGTTTTTTTCAGATTGAATTGTAATCAGGACCAGTTATTACTTTGCTGCTTGGAAGGATCATTTCCAAGAATCAGAAATTAGAGTGAAATTCATGCTTTTACAAACTTAGAGCTTTTAAGCCTACCAGGTTTTTCAGGATGTTTCACAGCTTGGTTCCAGTGCACATTTGAGAAGTGTAAATACTCTCCAGCCTAAAGAGCAATACCCAGAGCTAGGGCCCAGGGGACTCTGAGTTCTGTTCTCTCTTGGCTGGAGGTGGTGGTAATGGTATATTACTCTTTTTTTGGAGGGCACAAAGCTGAAGCCCTAAGATCTCACACATTTTCTAGAACTGTCGTGAAATACAATGGCTGATAAAATAAAAACCTTGATGATGCATAATTTCACCTTGGATGACATTTTTGAATGAAATGATCCGGTGACACTCACTGAGCCTGGAACATTCTGCAGGGAGGACGGTGGGGTACAATGCCTGGAATGGCCTCCCAAGAGCTGAAACACCTGCCCAGACCAAAACTTGCACGGGACTCCAGAAGGTGACGTTCCCCTGTGGGGTCTGAAGGTAGAGTGGGTGTCATGGGACTCTTCAAGCAAGTAGCCATGTGTTCAGAGAGTGAAACGGGCAGCAGGGCCTGGGGATCTGCGTGAGAGAAGGACACGGAGTGCTGGGTGCTGCTGTCACGAGCTCCAGTCTCGCCTTAAGGCTTTGCAAGGGGAAGGTAAGTTTGCTTCCTGCCCTGGACTGACGGACTCAACTAACTCACAAGACAAAGGAGATTGGATTCTCATCCCTGCTTGGGGCAGGAGAAGGAACCTTCTTCTTCCCCCTGCAATGTCCTTAGGTGACAGATGCAATGTCCTGGGGGCTGGAGAGTGAGGAGGGAGAGAGCAACAGGCAAGTCCCAGGAAAGGCCAACCCTGTGAAGTGGATCCCAGTGTGAGAGATAAAGAACCCCCATAACAGCACACCAACCCTACCCGTTATACTTACCTATTACACTGTTATATCTACCCTGATATGGTTGTACTGTTTGTTATATGGTTAAATGTTGTTGTACTGCCATACTTACCTTCATACTGTTATACCGTTAAGTGTGATGGTTGTTATACTGCACTGAGCCTTGTTAAACTGCCCCCCGCCAAGAGGGCACTGGCTAAGGAGGCCCCAGAACTTTCTACCCCGGAGTTTTATTAAACCTAGACCACGCCCCTAGGCTTCCGAGCCAATGACGAGCCGTGATTTGGAACTGACCAATCCGCGGGGTGGATTGAAAAACCAACCAATCCGAATCAGCCTGGCCTCTATAAAAGGAGGCACCCCAGCCCAGCTCAGGGTCTTCTTCGTTGGCTCCCGTGAGAAGAAGGAAGACCCTGCCCTGGAAGATCCTCCAACAGGACAGCGCTTCTCCTCCTCTGGGCGTCTGGACAAGCTCTGGTGTACTGCGCCATCCTTCCCCGAGCCACCCCTGTTAGATTGTCACTTCCCATAATAAAGCTGAACTACACAAAGAGCTGAATCCTCGCGATCATTTCTGACACCAGCACCCACCCCCAGCAGAGCTGGTGCTCCCAGAACGGGGGGTGAGTAACTGGAGGCGTCTTGCTCCCTGCTCCTCTTGCTCTCTTGCTGAGAGGCCCCGTTTGTCATCCAGAGGGTGTCTCTAGAGAAGTCTGCCTGCTGGGAGCGTGCATCCAGGATGTCATGAGAGGCTGCTGGGGCTGGTCAAGGCTGCAGGCTATCATCTCTTCCTGCCCTTTCAGGTAGGGTTGAATGGCACTGCAGAGAGGTAACTTAGAAATACAAAGAGGGACCTTATATCCCTTGGAACAATGTTCAGAGGGTCAGGAGATGAGGTTCTACTCCATCTTCCTAGTTAGAGAAGAGGATTTGGGAAAAAGGAGGTGAGCTGAACAGGTGAATGACTGGCTGCATAGCTGGTGCCATGCTCATGCTCTTGGGTTCTATGATTATGGGCATACCTTCAAGAAACTGGGCCTGCTGGCAATTTAGGGTGTCAGCTGGCCAAGTGGGGCAAGCGTGTCCTGGACAGCAAATTGGCTGGACTTGCAAACAGAGCCTTAATCTACATTTTAAAAAGATTCAAACTTTCAGCACTTTTCCTATTTGTAATATCTGCTGTAATTTCCTTCCCATTATGTCTTAAACAAACTTAAAATTTTGAAATCATTATAATGCCTCAGTTATTGCAGCAAATATATTGCACAGCTCAGACCACCTCACATCCTGACTGCTGGAGCAAGCTGAGAAGCACAGGAAAGAGCTGCTTTGGTGTTCATATGTCAGAAGTTGTTTCAATCATTTGCCATCTTGATGGGACTGCAGATGTGTCTGCTAGGAGAAAGGATATTCCTGTAGTCACAGAGCTCCAAGCCTTGCTGTAAGCCTCACTCTGCCTCTCAACTCAATCTGAAGATGAAAACACTGTTCTTCCTTTAATCATTGGTGATACAAAGGTGTCAGACTCCTCGCGTGGGCTTAGTCCATAGTTCAGACTGAACACCTTCTGGCTGGGGTAAGACAATTTAATCACTGTATCGTTCCCACTGACTTATGTTATGTTACAGCAGCATCTTTCTTGAAGTCTGATCCTGTTCCCTTATTGGAATACTTATTTCCTGGATCGAGTCTGTCTGGACTTTCATCTGTCTTGTTTTGAGTTTATTCAGAGTGAAGTTGCAGTTCAGCTGTTGACTCTTAAAAGGTTGTTGTTGCATACATTGATCCACAGACACAGTGCAGAGGTCGTAAATAAAAAGAGCAAAGAGTCTGACGTGTTACTGAGGGAAGTACAGGCAGCAGAAGTTAGGAATGTTGAGTGGAATGGGAGCAGTAGTTGTCTGCATGCTGGCATTTTTTTATCCATTTGATTGGACCCTGATTTCTAGGCACCTCATCCTCCTGTGCCACGTGATGTTACTGTGAAGGTTCCTCAGTCAGCATCTCATCAAGCAGAAAGCCATTTCTTTCCTTGAGTGACTGAGAGCCTCCTGCCCATGCTTGTTTCTGCATCCATGGCACCGATTACCATCGTGTCAAAACAGACCTGAGCTCTTGCTGACCTCAGCCAGAAAAACTCAAAAGCCTTTATTTCACAGGTCTTTTCTTAAACTAACATTTTCTCACACAGAAGCAGTAACATCTTGGTGCACCTGAAAGTATGTTCTAAACAAGCAAGAACACTTCTATGCAAGAAAATGTTCAGATCAATGTAAATTGCAACCCTCTGGGATGGTGACCATTGAAAAGTGAAAGCCCGAGACAGCAAATGTGAGTTGTGTATCCTTAGTTATTAGCGAGGCTGTGCCTTGGCATTCTACCTGTGAATCGGGGCCACAGGTGTCACCTGTGCAAGCTCAGGAGAGGCAGATGGTCCAGCCCAGAGTAAATAGCAGAAAAAATCCAACAGCTGGAAACAAATGGAATAGCAGAGGGAAAGGGTGAAGCAGAACTGGTCGGTGTGGAAGCATGAGCCCTCAGCACATCCACAACCTCTTTGCCATGAGTGGAATGCCCCAGTCTCTGCCTGGCAGAGATGTTAATGCCAGTGAGAGCAGGAGAAACCCAGGAATAGGGCAGAGCCCTACTTTTGCCTCTTCTGTCCCATTTCTTGATGTTGAGTCCTTTCTCTTCCAGGGTGACTCTAGTGCAAGGACTGGTGGTGCTCTATGAGGAGCTGTCTTTCAAGGGCACAGATACTTTACAGTACTTTTAATTTTTTTTTCCTTCCAACTCTGTCAAGCTCTTCCCAGTCTCTCCTCTAAGTTTAAAGTGCCATGTGCTCTGTGCTATTCCAAGCTTTTCTTTTGGCAGGGAGAGAAAGGCAAGTCTGTTGTGCTGTAATAATAATCACCCTCATTCACTGAGGGTGCCATGTGTTGTGTTTTTGAGCCAAACATATTTCTGGTTGTGTGCTACCTAAATGTACTACCCAATATTTCCCATGCTTAAGTTTCAATAAAAGCCATTCCAAGTTGCCTGTATTCCAAACAGAGTGTCTAATCTCTTTATTATGCCTGGCCTGTCTTGCTGGGCACATGAATAAACCTGGCTGTGTGTCATGATGACTGTTTGTATCGCCTGACAATAATTGGAACAGAGGTAAATAAAATCAGTGTTTTGTCTTCCCTTAGATTGGACTCATCAGCAGATGGGGAGTGCTGCCACCCTTTCTTTCCTTTTGGCAAGGACCTGCATAGCTGACAGACCCCTGCTGCACTGGAAAGTGATGGTTCAATGACGTTTAGGGAAGAACTAATAATGTCACTTACTTTTGCACTGCTTGGAATATGGTTTAATTTGATCATTTAAACGTATTTTTTTTTAAATCTTAAAGAAACCTGCTTTATTACCTGCCTCCTGGTTTGACATCTGTGTAGCAAAATGTGAGCATTTGGAATATGCAAACTGAAATCAAAGTGTAGAATTCCCTTTGAAGCTTAGTTTCTCTCTCTTTTCCCTCCCTACCTTTTAATATTCGGCCTGCTGTAATTTTGCTTCTCTGAAATTTTCTGTGTAATTGAGAGAGTGTTAAAGGAACAAAGCAAATATTTACATTGCACAAATGCCACTTGATGTGATTAGTTGAAAGCAATCTATTTAAAATTTAATATGTGTATTAAGAATATGTGTACACGTGCACGCCCACACGGGGAAGCCAGTGGAATAAATTCTGAATTTAGACAACCTAGAAGCTTCCAGGCTCTGGAACACGGTGTCTGGATAAAGATTTTTGACAGTCTGACCTTTAGGTTTAAGGAGCAAGCCCATCTCTAAGTCACTTCAGGGCAGCAAACCTAAAAGGCGTTTACAGAGTGGTGATGCTGCCTCTGGCTCGGTGTGTGAGGTCCTGGCAGGAACCTCCTCTGCAGCCCTGGGCTGCTTTATCCACTATCAGGGGCCAGCTGTCCACGGGCTCTAGACCTGTGTAACTCATTCAGATGAGCAAGAAGCTGGCCCTTTTTCGCTGTGCTCATCTGCCCGGGGTGCCAAGGCTGCGCCGGTGGAAGGCAGCCTCGCTGGGGACCTTCTCTGACCCCCAGAGCCCTCTTGCAGCCGCAGCCAGCAGAGCCCAGAGCAGTGTGGAGAGCAGGTGCTGAATGCGCAGAGAAGCCAAGCGGAGAGGACTCAGCAGCTCTGCAAACCAACTGAGATTTATTTGGCTGATGGGGAGAGACTGAGTCAGGCCACCGGGAGTTTCACAGAGGAGGATGGAACCTCCTCTGCTCTGCTCCGAGTGACCCCCAGAACAAAGGTGACAGGGGGTTTCACACTCCCAGGGTCCCAGGGGTGGGGGCACGAACAGAACCAATTGGGAAAGCCCCAGGGTGTGGTCCGGGGTGAGGGACAGGCTACAGAGCGAACGGGAAAACAGGGAAGGGGGGATACACCTGTGAAAGCCAATGTATAACGAAATGACAGAGACCTTTCCAGAACTCGGGGCAGGGGTGAAAGGAGAATGACAGGGGAGAGAGAGGGAACCTCTCGCTCGACCAGGGGAGGGGACAGATAATTGACAGGGAGAGCATACAGGGTCCAAACAGGGGTACATGGAACAAACCAAAGTACAATTAACGAATAAAAACCACTGCATCAGCCCTTGGCTGTGTGCTGCCTGTCCCTGCCTGGTGTGTGGGGCTGCCAGGACAATTCCCTGCCTTGGAGCAAGAGCAGAGCAGGGATGGGGCTCTGGCTGCCTCGTGCCCACTGTGGGATACCTTGATGCGCCTTGATGCAGCGCAAATCAGGCCAAATTCCTTTCTCAGGGCTATGTCTGGAGCTCCTGTTCTTCCCAGGGATCAACTTTTTCTGTCAGCTGTAGGTCTCACTTGTTCATGAACCTGTCCAGGCAGTGAAGCTGCTGCAGGACTTGAGCAAATGGGTGGCAGTCACAAGTTCCCTTTCCTGCTTTGCCTGAAGCTTGAGGAAATGTTGGTTTTATCTGTTCTCTTTTATGTCTGAGACAGAGATGGATGAGTAGGAGGGATGTGAGGGAACACACAAGCTAACCCAGCCAAGTGATCTGAAAAATAGATTCTGGACATGGAAAAGACATTATTTTCTGGAGACCAGCTGATGCTTACTGACTGCTTGAAGAGGAGGATGATGATTTTCAAGAAAGTTGAATTATCCTCTTTTATTTGTAATTTTAAAATGAATTTGTGAAGTGCTTTATGGCAAATTTAGATAGGATAAGAAAGATATTTGATTTTTCATCCTTTATAAATTTCCTTGATGAATTTTACCAATGATACTAGGGCACGGAAAACAGTGTTTAACTATTCCCAGAGGAGACTAAATCAATGGAACTAAAGTAAATGGAAGAAAGCCTCTGCAGATCTGCTAAATCCCATGGTTTGTGCAAGGCTCTTTTTCAGCCCTTTGATGGATAAGTACTACAGCTCCTCCACTTTGGGGCTTCAGACCACAGTTCCCGGTCTCTGTGGACCAAGAGGTGGTGAAGCCTCAGCACCAGAGAGCACTTTGTGGGTCAGTCCTGGCTGTGCCTCACCCCAGTGCTCAGGGGAGGTTGGAAACACAGCAGCAATTTCATCTTGCCGTGCTCTTGTGTCGCCCATGAAAAACCTCGACCCAAAGGGAAGGGAGAGCAGGAGAGATGGTGACCCAGACAGGCTGCAGCAGGCAATCAGCTGCTGAGATTGATGCTTTTCTGCAAAATCCTCCTCATTGCATTTTTTCAGAGTCCTCGCAGCAGGGGTGTCCTGAGATTTGTTTTGTGCCAGCTGTGGTGGTTTGGGGAAAGGCTTTGCTTGATCACATCTTCAGAGGTGACACCGGAATGTCAGAGAGAATCTCCTTGTGGTTTAGGTCCCTCATGGCAATCACACTGTGCAGGAATCTCTCGAGCCACCCACCATCCAAGAGAGAACTTATCCATCAGGGAAATAGACATTTTTGTTATGGTTTTCACAATATTCTTAACACTTTTGTAACAATCTAATGTGGCTTCAGGGGAACTGAAGGGTCAAGATTCACCAAACCTCATCTGTCAATTACAGAAGGCAATAATATTTAATATATATTATAAAGCCTGTTGCAGTAAATGGCTGGATTAAAAGAGTATCTTAACAAAATCGTAGAGCACAGAGAAGGAGCCATGTAGTGTTTTTGTACTGGATGCCTCTTTTTCTTATGGTCTTCTTTTAATGTGGCTTTGAAAATTGCCCAGCAGTACAGCATTATTTGGCTTTGCTTCAAATGTTAAGACACATTTTCTTTTTTTTCAACCCAAAGGAGACCTTTATACAGAGTATAAAAATCACAATATCACAAGTAAAGGACCATTAACTAAGTGTAATGCTGGGGGGGATGTATTCTTTCAACATTGTTTCCATTATTCAGAATAGATCAAGTTTCAGCCCAAATAGAAATGAAAGGCTATTGAGGCAACGCTGCAAATACCTGAAATTCTAACTTTTACTTTGCCCTTGTTAACTATGTGTGATTAAGGAAGAAAGGAGAACTGTTAAGAGGCTGTACCATTGCAAGTGATATAACCATGGCCCTGTCTTAACTATCAGCATGTGTGAAAGTTCATCAGTAGTCACAAAATTCCCCGAACTTTTAAAATGTTTTTCTTTGATACATCAAACTAAAAGGAATAACATATTCTTGAAAGCACAAGAAAACTTCATGTATTTGCCCAGGATTAATCACATATGGGGTTGTATTTCTGCCTGATGATAGAATCATGCAATTGTGTCTCATGGAAAATGGTTTCTTACCACTATGGGATTGTTAGATTTTACAAATTCCATGCTGCTTTGGATTGGTTTGGAAGGTAAGGGCATTACAGAGATGTGAAAGTGTAGCCTTAGGCTTCATCGTGCTGACTTTTCAATAACTGTTTCCTAGGGGCTTTATTTATCAGTTTTTAGACAGTATACTGGCAAACTTTTGAACATTTTCCTTCTTTGGTGGTGTTGCCAGGCTGTCCTTTGTTCTAACCAAATCTTACCCAGAGCATTAGGCAGAAGTTCACTTCATCAGATTTGCTGGAGATAATAATGTTTTACTTTATTTTTGGGACTGTTCAGTGCTCAACCATCAGATAAGGGCCATTAGAAGAGGTTTTTGGAACACTAGACACTTGTTCTTATTCGTGAATGTGCCTTTATGGGGCTGGTTCTATGAAAATTTGACCTAATTTATGGTTTGCCAATTGGCTGTCCACAAACTACAGTGAATTCCTTTGCACATTCTGCTACCAGTTTTGTAGAGAGGGAATGCTGATATTTGTTCTTTCCTTACCCTTTCTAGAGAGCAGGTGTTTGTGCATTCTCACAGGAACATTGTTTTTTAGTAGCTGTGTATTTTTTTCCACTGTGACAGTTTATATAAAGAAAAAGGTGGGGAAGGGCAATTGTTATTGATTTCAATTCTTGCCACGGTTTTGTATTGATGGAGTAGAAAATACAGTAAAAGAGGTGGAGGTGGAAAATCAGAGATGGCTTTTGTAATTGCCTACTCACATCATTAGGATTCTTACTTTGACCTAATGTATTCTTAATCTTTCTTTTCAATATATGGATGTAGCTCACTTAAATGGATTACAACTGAAGCGGAATCCTCTAATTAGACAAGAATAGTGGAGGAATTGACCATTTTATCCCCAATTTTGAATTTTCAGGCAGCCTGTATTAGCAATCATGCTTCTGCCAGCTGATCTTTAAACATGGAAATACTGTATCAAGAGGTTACTGTTCAAAATTATTTTCACTAGTCTAATAGCTTTTTAATTTTTAAAATAGCTTACATTCATCAGCAAGGGGCAAAGGTAATCAAATTTACTTAATCAAGTCAGTTATTTTGCCCCTCTTAGCTAATGACAGGTTGTATTGTGATATTAAACCAGCAGGGAAGCTGGGATTTCATAATTTTTTTGGATGATCTTGTAAACAGTAGCCCATGCAGTCAGTGAGTTGAGGCTGTGGGATTCTCTAGCAAGCAAGAAAATGGCCTTATGGGACTGAAGTAAATGTGCAGAGAGTTGGTTTGTTAGTTTGTCAGTGCTTTGAGTTCTTTTTGGTTATTTCTCTTTATTGTACTCTTGAAGGTTCATCTGTGTAAGGAAGCTACTGAGCAAGGAATGCTGCAAATTACTTTTTCAAATTCGTGGATTCTTTCAATAAATGTGTACAGACTTCCACCAAATTTTTGGAGTGCTGAAAACCCTGAAGACTGAGCATCCTGGAGTCAGGCTTGCCTGCTTCCACAAAGCTTCTGAGGAGCTGGAGGCTTTAGAAGCAGTGAAGTTTCTGTAAATTCAAAGCACTTTGCCTGGTGATTTACCAAGCTGGCAGGGAGCCTTGTAGACTTGGCTTGTGAGTTGGCTAGTGGTGAGTTTAGGACTTGGGATTTCTTTATCCCCAGGTTTCCACAGCCTGCTGGGATGATTGCAGCAGAGCTATGAGGAAATAAACTAACTTTCCAATGGAAACCTGCCTGGTTTTCATTAGAAGTTTATCCAAATTGATAAACTGTTTTGATGAACTTGATTTTTAATATTTTTCATAGTAGAAAATATTCCATTGGAAAGTTTCTGAGTTACCACATGGACCTGTGCATCTTGTTACAGCTTCAGTGGTGGTTGCAGTTATTTCAATTTCTTTGCTTGAGATGATCTGGATAATGCAGATGTCATCCCTGCCATCCTCAAACACAAGAGAAAAATCTTTTACAAAATCATGTGATGTAGTTTATGCAGTGACCAATCAAAAGACACATACTGTGAGCTGTTATACTCTGTCTCATATGTGCATTTATTCTTTGTTAAGTTCATAAATGTAAGGAGATTACAAAAACCTGTACAAATTAGTGTGTTCCATGAAATTTCCCTACAATGAAGGTTGTCTGTTCTTGTCTTAGTAGTAGTCCTGGTTTCCCAGAAATGGACAGGAAAATGATATAAAAAATATTTTTTTGCCATTCATGTTCTGCTGCTTATACAAATCACCTATTCTAATTCTTGCTTGCAGGTACAGAAGCACTAACTGTGCAGTTTACATGATGCCTACCAGTGGTGCTCATCTTGAGTAGGGGAAGATTATTGGAATGGATTTGGGGATGAGCAGGAGAGGGAGAACAAAGCTCCAGACATGAACAGTGGCTGACTGCTGTGCACAGGCCTGCCACATCTAGTAAGGGCACAAGAAGAGGAATTGAGGCCCTTGGATTCAAGCCTAGGCAGATACTTTGGTCAGAGCTGATGGGAATGGAGTCTGAAATGGCTCTGAGACAGCAGCAGCAGCTGCAGAAAATGTGACCCAGGGAGAAAATGAAACACAAAACATGCAGGTGTGCGGAGTTGAAAGAATTTTTCCCTGAAAAACTCACGTAACAATTTCACCAATGCTGTGCAATCCAGCCAGGATTCCAGCCCTGTTTCGACTCTGGAGAGGATCAACATACAAAAAATGCCACAACGTTTTTTATCATAGGGATGTGTTGCTGAGTACCCACTGTGCTTACGTGGTTCAGTCTGAAGGAGTGATTTCACACGTCTTCAGGGACAGTTACTCTGTTCTGGAGCAACCAGCCCTGTAGAGTCTTAAATACAACACCTTTGTGCCTGTGTAGTGAGAACTGCAATTGCCATAGAGCTCTGGAAACTTCCCACTAATTTTGGCAAAGGTTTTAGTATGACTTGAAGGAATTTTACTGTGTGAAATCAAACATGCCAGACCAACACTTCACAAAGTTCGGTTTCAGACGCTGGTGGAATTTCACATGAAAATTATGTGTCAGGTGCTGCTTGATGTTTTAGGTGCTGTCCCCTGGGGATGGGTGTGTAAGGAGGGTAACCACTGGACTTAGTGTGGTCACTGGTTAGTGAAGGTCACTGCTGGGTGGGAAGAGCAGACCCCACTGCTCCGGGGCTGAGTTACTGCTGCTCAGAGCCTCAGGCAGGGCAGAGATGTGTCACTTCGCTTGCTCATATTTATACAGCTCTTGTGGCTCAGAGTCCACGTGACTTGGACTCCAGCGATGGTATTTTCTGCTATTTATCCCGTGGCACGTGGAGAAAATCATCCTTCAGTGGTTTGATCTGCTCCTGAGAATATCCCTTGGTGGCAAATGAGCTTTTAAGCAGTGTCTGAGGAATACGCTGCAGCTGGGCTGAGTTATTAAATCTTTGTTGACTTGCAACCTGAAATCTATATCCTACTGAGTCTTGCTGTGTAGCCATCATCTCTTTACCCTGGGATTATTGATTACATTAAAATGATCACTTGTACTGCACACTGACATAGGGTACTGATTACTTTTGTCCATGCTGCCATTTGGAAACGTTATTTATGTGGGATCATTTCCAACAGTAGTGCCAATCTGGAAAGCAGGATGTTTTATCATTATTTATTGAAAATCTTTATACAAATAAGTTGCTTACTGAGAGAAAATAGTAATTCAAAGGAGCAACTTGCTGTCCTTATTTACTTCATTTATTTTGATGCATCCTCTTCAATTTAAGAGAACATTAATATTAAATGGATTTAATCTTTTGTTAGTTATGCAAAATCTTGTGTTCCTAACAAGAGATCACCCAGTCTAGATTTGTGGCAGAACATTTTTAGTCATACTAAATGTGTTTGCAGCGTTGTGTTTTCACATATGTAGGTGTGGATATAATTTTATGTATTAAAAACTCATTCTATGCTTGTTTTCAGATCACAGAAACAAGCTCCCTTACCATGCAGGTTATTCCCCTCTTTGGACTGTCAGTAAAAATGGACTTCACTATGTAATTATATCACCAGCTTAAAACTTTGGGGTGTTTTTTCCCCAACACTGCTGAAAGAAATCCTAGGGAGGAAATAAATAATCTTGTTTATTTTTAACTGATTTCCCACCTCAGTCTCTAAGCTTAAGTAAGTGCACATGCAGGTTTTTCCAGTGAAATACAATTTGAATTAAGAAATGAAAGCATTTCACTTATGCAGTGACCAACAGAACTAAATATCCTTTTAAAAATAGGTGAGTAGGGTTCACAGATTCCAATCTGATTTTTTTTTTTTTTGGTAAGTTGGTTGGTTGGTTGGTTGGTTGGTTGGGGTCTTTTTTCTGTGTTCTTTATAAGCCTCCCACACTTAATTTGCACAGGCATAACTGTCACCTCCTGCTTTCAATGACAAAGCAAAATTTGTTTCCAAATTCTGCTTTCAATTCTGGGCAGAGAACATTAGAAACACAGAGCTTACTGAAGCTTGGAGCCATTTATGCTGTTTGTGCTGTTATTGTAACCAATATTTTGATTGGAAATTAATTTCTTAACCAACTGGAACAGGAATACCAGATAGCGTTTTATTTTAGGTTCATAATGGTGGCAAGGCAGAAGACAGGGGCATGAAACCACAGCAGCTTCATTTTGATACTGTGCGTAACAGAATCCATTAAGCAAGTCTCAGGAGTCAGGCTCAAGGACTTCTTGATTAAGAATTAAATTACAGGTATGATTTACTAAATTTGTGCTTGGGGAAAGAAGAATTTTGATGATGATATGATTGGTAAACTGCACATTTCCTCAGCAACATATTAAAGTTAATGGGAATAGCAGAATGGGAAATGCTAAATACTTCACAAAACTTAGGAAATAAGTTGTCTTGTAAACGAAGCCAAATATCTGTGTCCGTAAATTCCTTACTGAAGTAAACCCAAGGGGAAAGTAAGGCTGGCCCCCACTCTGCTCAGACTGAACTTTCTTCTGCTGCTGAGAAAGATGTAGTCAGAGGAGCTGTGGCATCAGCTCCTTTGTCTGATTGGGTATGATCATTTTATAAGATTGTTTTAAAACATTTAAATGTAGAACGACTTGAAAGCTTTTTTCCCAATGGTTAGGTATTCTTATTAGGCTAATTTAAATTGCTTTTACATTCCTTTCAAAAGTGCTGGAAATTGTATTTGTAATATTTCCTTGTTCTTTGTAGGTGAATTTGGCATAGCAGGATCCTTAACCACGTTTTGGGTTCCGAGATGCAGTTGCAGACAAACAACACACTGCAGCAGGGTTTGGAAAGAGAAGTAACACAGCTGTTGCTATCTCACATGGATTCAGGGAAGTGAGGGACCGTGGGATCCAAGTTCCTGTGCTGCACAGTCAGAACTCTTGGTTCAGGAGCGTGTCTATCTCTCCCCTGCCCTGTCTGAACCGTGTGTGGCTCACAGTGCTCAGCCAGCATGGACAAGGCAGCATTGCTGATGTGTGGGACATCGAAAAACCCCACATCATACCACGCAAACGTGTGTTTGTCCAGCCCAGCCTGTGAAAGCTTTGCTCTGACCTTGATGTTTGGCTGTCTAAAGGTTGGCAAGTTAAACCAGTGTTTTGTGCAAGCCCAGGTTTTTGGGTATTTCTCTTCCATAGATGCAGGTATTTCGGAATTCAGTGCACGTGAGTAGGAGGAAGAAGATGGCAATGGTCAGAGTCAAGTCTTTGGGATGACATCAGTTACTGTGATGCAGTAGAGGCTTTTTGCTTGCAGGTCCTCCAAGGGGTCCTGCAACTGCCGGGATTTGAGAGAATGGGTACAGTTGCTTCCATTCTATCCATCTTTTGTATTTCATTGGGATGAACAACTTCCCTATTTTTCTAAAACTGGCAATCACTGCATCTTTGGGGCTTTTGACCAAGACCAGCAGAGCTTTGAAAGCAGAACATTTTTCATAGTGGGCGAAAGGGCTTGCTTAACCTCCAGCTTGGACTCCCTCACCTGCAAGCCCAGGATTCATTACTGAGAGAGCAATCAGTCTTATCACAAGAGCAGAGAAACACAAAAGGCTGCTGTCTTCTAATATGCAACAAAGTACATAATTTAAATAAATGAAGTAGCATTAACCATAAGGTCTTGCTAGTATTGTTTCTGAAGTCATGAAGGGATTGTGGAGTGTCTAAGATCTAATTGGTTTGTATTTCATTGAGACATTAGCTACAAACCACGAGAGAAATTTTTCATTAAACTAGAAAATGGTAAAAGGAACCAGCTAGAAAACACCCCCATTTTGTGATGGTGTTGGGCTGGGGGGGAGGTCATTAAGTTGGAATCCCTCCAAGGCAGTGTGTGACTAACTAATGCCAGCAGCAATGGCTTGGGAGTTGCTAGCATTACTGACTGGGAATGCAATGATTGGGAGCTTTGTCAAATAGGGCAAAAGACCAGAACATTACACTGCGAGCAGAGGCTGGTCTTACGGGCTGAAATAACAGACTCTTAAATATATTAGTATAAAACTCGCATGAATCATAAAGGGCTAGTAATAAGGATTTAATTTTTAAGGTGGGTTTTGTAATTTGGAAGTATCTGAAGAGGAACTTCAGAGCAATTCTACCATACAGCAAAGCATTGATGGTACAGTCATGGTGTTGATTCTGCTGTTGTGTGGAGTGTGTCTGGAATCCTGGGCCCATGTCAGGTCACCTGTGTACAAGACAAATGAATTAATATAGGAGCAACTACAGGAAATACAGAGGAGGTGTGAGTTGAATCTGGAAGGCTGGGCTTATTCTGCTCTGCAGAACGAGCACTGGGGCACGGTGTGACTGTGTCTGTGATGCACCTGGAGAAAGGGCTGGAGAAGGGGGAATTACTTAGGAAATGCTTCATTTAGGAGAAGATTTCTAGCCTTTAGGGCAGTTTATAGTAGAATTTATGGAACAGTTTGCTGGTAGAGTCAGTGGCAATGTAGATATGTGCTTTTAACATACATGTGTTATTTAGGAAACTGTCTGTAAGGTACAGTTATGGTTTTCCATGGCTGATAGATCTCAGTGACCTAGTAGAACATTCGTTCTCCTTCTGTAATAATGAATTGAAGTATGCCTGGTCTTGTGGAGAATTTTTCTGAATGGTCATGTCTGTGCATGTAAAATTGCAAGGATTTTTTTTTTCCCAGGTGCAAATATTTTAATTTCAAGGCTTAAAGTTAGTTGCAAGTATGCTCCTATAGGTATTTGGAATATTTCATGTTTAAGCCATAGCTATAATAGAATTTCTTCTTAATTCTGCTCCACAGCATTTAATACTGAGACAGAGCAGCTGTAGGAAACAGCAGCTAAAGAGCACTAATAAAGACTCAGAGTGCTTTCAATAAACTTGTGTTGCAATGAACAAATTTACTGTTAAGGGAAAAAGACAATATTGTCCTCGAGGGAATGTGCTGACACAGAGATAACACAGAGTAGTCCAGCAGTCTTTTGATTTGGAGGAAACTCTGAAATATGACTTTGGCTCTGTAACATTTGCATTTGGTGTGTCAGAAGGAATAACACAAAAAAGTCATCCCCTTGGAAAACAACAAAAATCCAGCAAAGGAAAATGCACACAGGAAAAGGAGGAGAAAGCCTGAGCAGAGGGCTCTTGCTGGTGACTGCCTCAGCTGCAGTTAGTGCACGAGGGCAGAGCCCTCAACCAGGAGTGCATCTCTCCATCCTGGATGGGGTATGCAGCAAGGGGAAGCCTCAGTCACCTTCAGTTTGACTGCTAGTTTTAAAATACTGAACATATTTTCCTTGTGAAAGTGCCATGTGGAGGAATGAGAGCCCCTGCTGCTCTCTGAAGGCACTCTCCAGTGCAGGTGGGGTTACACTTGGGGCAGAGTCAGGAGCTGGAGCTGTACTTATCGTGATAGCAGAAGCAAAAGCATTCAAGGATTTTTTTCTTTCTTATGCATTGGTTTTTTGACCTTTTTTGTTGTCGTTGTTTATCATATTAAAGATGTAACATTTGCAAGTTGTCAATGTTATGATCCGATTACTAAGGTTCTTAGAAATGCCCGTGCCCGAATTAAGGTGCAAACGAGACCATATGCCAGTGACAATAGTATGGGGTTTATTTGATAGTATTTGATAGTAAATAGGAGAGAGAGAGAGAGAGAAAAAGAGAGCGAGAGAGAGAGAGAGAAATAGGAAATGGGGGGGGGGGAGAGAAAGAGAGAAACAGGGACAGAATAAGGAGAATATCAGCACCCCGTGGATCCCAGCGATGCTCCGCTGATCCTCTCCAGCTGCTCTTCCTGCTGGTGAAGGTGCCCCCACAAAGCACGGAATGCCCTCAAGGCAGGGGGGATGTCCAGGCCTGGCCCTGGAGTCTGCCTTTGTCTTTTGCAGCAGACTCTGGATCTGTTGCATCCCCTGCAGCCCTGGGGTGCAAGGCCCCTGGGGAACCCTCTGGGGGGTCTTTGATGGGTTGTGGCTCCCCCTCAGCTGCCTCTCACCTCAAAGTCCCGGGGATGAGACCTGTGGGGCTGGGGGGGGTTTGTGTCACCGGAGGACGGGAGTTTGTTGCCTCTGAGCAGAGGTTGTGCCAGGCACCCCAAACCTCCTCCTCCCCCCTCGGCTGGGGGGAGTCTGTGTAAGCCTGGCTCTGTGAGCTGTGCTCTCCCCCACCCCAAACTCAGCAGAGGATGGTCCTCAGCACAGCTGGTGCCTTTGGCCTTTGGGTGGGTGCTCACCTTTCCCCCCGCCTGAGGTGACTGAACAGTGGATTTCCCTTTATCTCATCAGCAGCTGGACTTCCAGTCCAAAGTCCCAGTCAGGTATCCTCAGGGAGGCTTCCTTCCTTGTAGCTTCTTGATATAGTTTTGTTAAAATGAGCAAAACTTCATATCAATGTTTGAGGCATGAATTATTTGAGTCTCTGACAGTCACAGAGCACATCCTTGTGGTTTTGATTTCTGACTCTGGTGTAGGAATGTTATCTGAGACCTTAGAATGCCTGGTGGATTGGGAGTTTTCCCTCACGTTTTAAGAAAATTAATATATAGATTTTTCACTACGAGTTTCTGGGTACAAACAGTGTTGATGTTCCCCCTTTATAAGCTCCTGAAATTTAGAAGTGTTGAACTCATTGGGATGAAAATGGTAGCTAGGGAGGTGGTGGTTAGGGCTTTTGTCAGCACCTGTAGCAGTGCAGCCCTTGGCTCCCTTTGGCTTACTTGTGTAAATCTCCATTTACAAATTCCTTGAGATGGAAGAACTGTTTTGGATCCATGGATTCTGGAGTCTTGTGCTCACGATTTACAGTTATTTATCTTGGATTGCAGCATCAGCTGAGGGGTGTTTGTGCTGCACAAGTCATGTCTCACCTGCTGGGCCAGCAGGATGGCACGTGGGGAGCCCCCAGCTTGCTCTCTTCAGGAGAGAAGAGGCTTCTTTTGCAGGGTCTGTTTAACATCATCCACGAATACTAAATCCTGTCCTTAAACAGACAAGAAGAGACAGGGAGAAAAGAAGGAAATAAAAGGGCAAGCGGCTCACATTAGTCCTCTGCCATTTTCTGGTGGTTTTTTTGGTTTGTTTGTTTGTTTTCTTTGTGGGGTGGGGTTTTGTGTGTGTGTGTGTGTGTTTTTGGTTTTAGGTTTTTTGTTGTTGTTGTTGTTGGGTTTTTTTTTTTTTTTGTTTTTTTGTTTTTTGTTTTGTTTTTTTTTTTTTTGTTTTGTTTTTTTTTTTCCAAAGCCCATAAATTGAGGTCATTTTGGGATTAATTGAAGCTAATGTCTTCACTTCAAAGCAGCACAAGATCAAGCCAAATGCACATGCATAGCAATTAAAGACCTGGCAAGGTAGTCTGGATTGGCTTCTACAGCAGCAGCTTTCTCCCTGTGCTGTGCCACTTGTTCAGGCCTTTGATGTGCTTCAGAGCACAACTAGCTGGGCCTGTGCTTAAACAAAGGAGCATTTTAGCACTTGATTCTGCAGAGACTGGCTGGTGTGCTACAGTTAATATTTTTAACTGTCTGTAAAATTGGAGAGATTATGAACCTGCAGTATGACTGGCTACAGGAGAATTCTGTGGATAATGAAGAAGATTGCAGGGGGCAAATTGAAAGACTTCTCTTTTATATTGTATAGCATCAGTACTCCTTTAGTGCTAACAAAGATGAGGCCAATTTAGTATAAATCTTCAAAGCAACATGTGTGAATTTATCTGTCCAGTGCTCATTACAGTTAATGGGAATCATGTGGCTGGAACTTTGCAAGTGCTTTGAAAGTGCTCCTTTTATGGTTACATTATAGACCCCCATGTTAGCTGTTTTGCTATTATTTTTATATTGCTCCATTTGTTTTCTTGACATTGAAAAAATCAGAACACTAAACTAATTAAAAACTGCATCACCCCCTCCAGTGCTGAAAGAGAGCAAAATACCCATTTTCTAATGTAAATAAAATATTACCTATATGTAAATCAACTTGAGACGTGAATCTCTCCTGGGTTAAATCCCAGTAGTATAAATCCTGATGCTTGTTGCATGCTAATTAAGGTGAGCTTAACTGGAAAGTCAAAATGTTGGTCCACACATCCATGTTCCAGTTTTGATCTCACTGTGTTGTTTCTCAGCATGTGTGGTACATCATCTTCATTTCTTCAGGGATGTCCTAAAGGGGATATCATCTTTAGGGAATCTGTAGGGAAGAAGAAAGATACAATGAAAACAAGAAGTTATAAGGCAGGTGATGAGCATAAAAGTGCACCTACACAGATGAAAGATTAAATTGATGGAATTTTGGTCTTGATTAGTTTTTTGGTTGTTATCCTATAAAAATATATGAATAGGCCTATATTTTATCGTGAAAAGGAGGATTTTTTTTTTTCCCTGCCATTTGAAAATGGCATAAATTAGAGAAAATTTTATAAAATTATTTGAAGCACATAAATCATACAAGGCTTTCAGTCTCATGTTAGGTGAAATACTCTGGGTTTTAGGTGAAGAAGATGCCTTGGTTTAGGCCAACAAGGAGACAGTCAGTGGTCTGTGCCCATTGAGTGGGTTGAATGGAATGGTAAGTGCCTTTGTTTTCTCCCACAGCCTTGTTTGGTTGGAGCTATGAGAAATATATCCTACAAATCCTTCTTGAACACAAAACACCCTTCTGAGTTTCTTCTGGTGGTTGTGAGTGTTAGGCATTGCGTTTTGGCTTCTTTTTGCTCAAAAACATGAGTCAGGACTTGCATTCCTTCCTTGCATTCAACCCAGGCTTAACTTAGAAAGGTTGTGTAGGAGCCTGGGTTTGAATTTTTGTATTGGGTTTGTGTGGTGTGGTTTCGGTAGAGGGGGGCTACAGGGGTGACTTTCTCTGGGAAGCTGCTGGAAGTTCATGTTCAGCAGAGCCAACACCAGGCAGCTCCAGGATGGAGCTGCCACAGGGGAGCAGAGACCCTGGCGGGGCTCACACTGCAACTGGAGCAGAGTGGGAGGAACACTCCCACGGAGGAGGAGGCTGCAGCAGAGACCACAGGTGATGCACTGACCACAGCCCCCATTCCCCACCCACCCTGTGCCACTGAGGGGAGAAGGGAGAGAAGATTGGGACTAAAGTTAAACCTGGAAAGAAGGGAGAGATGGAGGGGAAGGTGTTTTAAGCTTGGGTCTTACTTCTCATTGTCCTACTATAATTCAATTTGTAATAAATTAATTTCCCCAAGTAGAGTCTGTTTGCCCATGATGGCAGTGGGTAAGTGATCTCTCCCTGTCCTTATCCCCACTGATGAGCCTTTTATTATATATTCTTTCCCCTGCCCAGCTGAGGGGAGGAGTGGCAGAGCAGATTTGGCGGACGCTTGGCCCCAGCCAGGGTCAACTCACCACATTTTGAAAAAAAAATTATCTTGAGATTCTTTACTGTAAGTGATAGTGCAGATCAGGGTATCCTTTTCCTTTGCTTCATTTCTGAACCTTTAAGTACAGGAGGTTTGGGAGAAATGCCAGATAGTGTCAGGGTCAGCAAACTGGGAAGCTTCTGCCCCACTGTCCCCAGTAAAGACACAGTGCTCAGGCATCTTTGTGGCAGGTCTGGCAAAAGACCAAGTGCAGCATTGGACTGTGGCTCAGGCCACCTCAGCTCAGCTGGCAATGCCTCCTGCAGGACAGGGCTCTCTGCTGTCCACGTTATTCTTGGGGTCAAGGCACTTTTGTTTGCTCTGCTTTGTTTTCCCTTAGTCTGAAGCAAGTTGCAGGCCTTGATGTAGGAATGAGCCTTGCAAGAGACCCAAAGTGGGAGAAGGTTTTCCCCACTGTACTAAAGCCTAGAGGATCCATGCAGGCTCTAATCCCCACTGCGCAGAAGGATCCATCATTTGAAGCTCTCCAAGGGGGCAGGCAAAGAGCAGAGCTGGGTTTTTCAGACTGGTTTTTTTTTTTCCTTTTATCTACCGTTCTTTAAAGGAAACCAGATTTTGACCAGTGAGCAAAATCCCCAAGATTTTTCAACAGATGTTAGAGAGGAAAAGAGAAGGTGGGAAGAGCTCCACACTGGCACGGCCGGTGTGTAGGGTTCAGTGGTTTGCTGGGAGCTTGTGTCTTTGACTTGCTGATTAAACTGCTGTGGCAGTAGCAGGAAGCTTTTGTGGGGTTTGGTGAGTTTGGTGAGGGGGTGGTTGTTCAGAGTGGTCACTGTGGAGGGAAGGAAAACATTGTGCATCCCTGAGTGGGCACTGCTGAGCAGGTGTGGGCTGCAGGGACATGCTGCCAGAACTGTGTCTGGCACCAAGCTCTGCCCCAGGAAACCCACTTTGGGGTACCAGCTTCCCATTTACTGTTGCCAGAGGAAGGGAGATGAGAGAAAGGGACAATAACAGCAGAAAATCTGATTTATTTTAAAAGTACTATCCTGGGGAACCGCCATTACTAAATATACTTGCTGCTTTCGCTTGAAAGTGAAAATGTGACATATGAGAGAGAAGGAGGGACACTGCAGGGAAAAGGCAAAATAAACACAATGCTGCAGTCACTGGACTCAGTGTTTTGCCTGCAGTTACAAACTGTAGTAGCAGCCTGTGTGTAATGGGGCTGGTTCTGTATTGTGATTAATCTCTGGGTCTTGGCTGGCAAGAGCAAGTTGCCTTAGCCTGCACAATAGTAAGCATCTCACTAGGAGGAGTGAGAAACAAATTCCTTTGGAAAGAGTCACTGGATCTCTCTTCCCTAGGAAAAACTACAAGCAAATTTGGTCCAGACTGTGAGATATGCTATTTAGGTTTTACTGCCAGTGTGGTGGGCTGATCCAAAACCTGTACAAAGCGTATCACTTCTGGTGGATTTCAGTTATTTGTGATGAGCAACCTGACTAGTGAAGAAGCCTCTACATCTGGAGGAGAATCCTGTGGCTGAAGGAAGTGACTGGTCTGAAGCATAAAGAGTACAGGTAAATAGGGATCTTCTAGAGGTCAGTAAAAAATCTTTGTAGAAAGATCAGACCAGAATGATAATATAAGAGTATTAATAATTTCAGGCAAAAATAGTATTAAACCATGCAGTTAGGCCAACTTTCCAATACTGATGTTGCACACAGTGCCTCTTTAACTTAAAATTAATCTTTCTTGGGTAAAGCAATATTATAGATGATTCTGGTCTGCACACATTTAATCACAGTTAATTTATGTGTGTGAGCAGTTCATAAAGATAATGGTGTAAGTTAAATCTAAGGACATACTACCTGTGGGAGGGGAGGAGGGGAAGAGTTTGAAGGAACATTTCTGCTGCTGTCCAAGACAAAGCATTTCTGCATCATGGTCCATAGAACAGGGCTGGAGTCCAGTTCGTGAATTCATCCAGGATTGAAATGATGGCTCAGTTTGTGTAGGGCCATGTCTGACACCCAGAAGGACTCTGTGGTGGGACTGATACAGCCCTAGGAGAATAAAAAGAACACTGAAGAGTTTTCATGCCTTCCAGCAGTAACCTTTAGTTCGAAGGTAACCAGAAAAGTGTTTTCAAATTTAAAAAAAAAAAAATCTATTCTGTTACAATTTTTTTTCCCCCAGATGGCATTTCCACTCTTATAGTTCAATCCAAAATATTCTTGGTGGACATATCTGGCACATTTGAGCTGTGCAGTGTACTCTGTAGTGTAGAAGGTTCAGCTTATTTTTGGTCAAAATTTATGTCCACTATGCTATTTTTGAGTAAGATGGGGATTACAGATAAGGTGTGATACATACTGGATTTGTAAAGAGTGCATATGTGTAGCCAGGACCAAGTCAAAGCAAGACTCCCTGACACCTCTCAGATTCTGTGTGACACATGGAGCCATGGAGAAACAGAGTTGATATGTGATCCACTCCATACCCCTCCTGAAAAAATTAGGCCAAATGATAAATTTTAAATTTTAAAAATTGAATGTAGTTACTGCTAGAGGTCTTCACACTTTTATCAAAGCAAATTAAATGGCTAATGAAATCCCTTGACCCCTGTAGTCTTTGTGCCAGCGTGTCCTGATTTTCAGGCTTGTTTTTGCTGACTTGCTGCCGTTGGTACGTGGGGAGCACGTGGGCACAAAGTGTTTTGTGACCCTGGGAGCTCTGTCCTGTCACAGATCTCAAGGAACTGCTTACAAAAAAAGAATTCAGATTGTCACTCTGATTCATTGTCTGGATATGTCAACAGAATGAAAAAAGTTCGGAGAACTCATATCTGCTCCGAGTTGTGGTAAGAGTATTGTACTAACAGCCACTGTGTTTTTTAAATTTAAAGCTAAAGGCAAACTATTGTTTTCCATGGAGAGCTCTTCTCTCTCATACCTTGCTGGTAATAATGTCGTAGTCTTGGTATTGTTTGTCATAAGGGATGTTGAAGAAAGTTTTGTTGTGACTTTGTCTTCAAGCAAACCAAAAAAAAAAGACATCCAGCTTGAAAAGGATCACTATGGCTACCTGGTTTAAAGGCAATTATTAATAAACGAGAGAAAATTGAAACTGAGTGAAGCAGTAACTGCAAAAGCAAAGTAAAGGTTAGACTGGTATTTTTCATCAAATTTGAACTTCATGTTTTGTTCATTAATATCTGTTTAAGGGATGACACCTTAACTCAAAGATTATAGCTAGGAAACCAAACTTAACAACAAGTTTTAAAATATATAAAGATTTAAAAAAAGACAGCATTCATGTTTTGAATTACTGGGCTAAGGGGTCTGGATGGAGTCCAGTTAAGGTTTAGAGTGGGAGGTTTTCTCCCTTTAGTATTTTGATAAGAGATAATTGGTTTTAAAATGGTTGCAGTGTGCCTCTTAAATCACATATGTTCTGATTTTGCTTCCCTGTTCTTTTTCATGGTGCATTACATATTCGCATGGGACCAGAACTTTAGAAGCAAGGAATCTGAGCTTGAGCTGGAGCTTGATTTAAAACCCAAGCTTAAATATTTTAATTGAAGTCAGCCAACATATAGCTTCCAATCCCAGGGTAGAATGTTGGCTTTTCAAAAATCATAAATATGCTCACAGTCTCTAAAGCTGCGAGAACTCCACAGACTGGTAGTATGGTTTGTGGTGGCAGCCGCTGGCCTACACAAAGCCCTCAGTTCTCATCTGCATAGAATATATTCTGGTCATTTTCTGCTGGGGTGATTTTTGAGTTCAGTGGAGTTCGACCAAAGCTGGCTGATTTCCATTTGTAAGTATATACTGAATACTTCCTGCATACTCTCTGTGCCTTCTGCTTCGGCAGGATTTTGTGGCTTCTCTGATCACCTCTGCAGTAGCCAAGACCCATCTTTTAGCCTTACACTTAGACCTTGGAGGAAGTGGGCCTTGTCCCAAAGAATTTAAAATCTCTGAAAAATTGTGCTGAAAGAGAAGAGTGGTGTTAATTTCAAGCTCCATTAGAAGCAAAAGGACTGATATTTATATCCATCCTCTGTGCTGTAGTTTGGAACCCTTGGTATTTTGTTTTAGTGTGGTGCTTAAATATTGGAATGAGGAGTGCTTTTGAGGTCAAACAGAAAACGGGGAGTGAGGTCTCCTTAAATAAATGTTGTCAGGAATCCCACACTCAACTCTGCAAAAAAAAAAAAAAAAAAAAAAATCTATTGCTGTAGTGCCAACATTGCACTCGAGGGGTGCTCCTCCCTCCTCTGGCCACTTTATGATCAAAATGTGTAAGTTCTGGCAGCTCATTATGCTGACAGGCACCTTACGTGGTTCTCCCTGCTGCTGCCCTCAGCATGAGCGTGGATGGAGCCGGGGAGAAGCAGGGTCTGCTCCAAAGGAATGGGAGTGATGGGGCAGGCAGTGCGGCTGTTGATGCCATTGAACCAGCAGCCTGAAGGAGGGATTCTGCCTCTTGGATAAATCCACGCTGAGAGCTCGTCCAGCACGGAGCACAAGCCCCTGTCAGAGCCTGGCTGTGCTGCCGTGGCTCTGCGCTGGGGGCTCTGGATCTGCCTCCGTGCTGTCCCAGAGCTGCTGCTTCTGACACAGCACGGTTGGGGCTCCTGACAACACAGCTCATTTTTTAGAGGATGTTTGCTTCCGTAACGTTTGTCTCCATCAGCTTGGTTTCTGTTTGGTTTATGTTTTATGCAGTTTCCATTCCCATTCTAGCAGGTTTCCAAATTATGTTGGGAGTGAGCTAACGAGGAATATTTAGGAACAGTGATAAGAGGGTTTCTGCTACTTCGTGCTGTTTGGAGAAGCAGCTGTGCAATGAGGAATAGAATTGTTCCTGATGAGAATGTATTAGTTTAAATAGAAAACATTTCACGTCTCTGTGCTAATTATCCAAGCTGTAATCCAAATGAATGGGGTTTTGCCCCAGAGCCATGCAATCGCTGTTCTTAAGTGTTGGAATCACAATGCCTCTTGGATAGCTAGGCTGCTGTTTCTAGCAGAGTGTGTAGAAACAGAGGATTTGGTTCCAGTGAAGCTAGTATTTAACAAAGCTGAATGTTAATCTGATCCTTTTTGTAGCTAGCATGCATATAACTAATTTGGACAACTTTGTGCAAGGCCTGCTCTTTAGTCTGCATTTACCCAGTGCCTACCCCAACATAATCCTGACCCATACCTGCCATCTCCTATGTTAATGCCTGACAGTGTTTAACCCTAGTGATGGGCCCTACACATTTCATAAGTGTACCAGGCAGATCAAGCATTTAGAGCTGTTCCAGTGAACATCTGTTCTGGCAGAGTTGTATCAGGTAACAGCAAATGAGAAGTTCCCTTGGCAAAATGCAGGTACTTGTTGAAACTGCACTGTGGAGAACAACAAACCAGCCAAGTAAAACAAATGCAGGGAAAAGAAATAGTTGTTCATGCTGTAGTGAAGATGTACCATAAAGGTGTATACAAAGTTCACTAGTGTTTCAAAGTAATAGGTCTTTTTTCTTTCTCACATAGAAAAATGATCATGCAGCTATATAAATTCAGTCTTTTCCAATATAAGAGGGTTCAAAAATAAAAGCATATTTAACCATAAAATGATTTGCAACAGTGAGTGTTTAGGGCAATTTCCCTTTTCATAGGAAAGCAAAGACTCAAAGAAATGCACACACTGACTGGGAGTTTGTTCTGTCATGCTGCAAGACATGAGCATGGCCATCACAGGGATTTCTTTTCTGGAGTCCCACTCCATGAGCAATCACTCCACAAAAGCCCATTTTGATTTTGGTAGGACCAAGGCTCCTGCAAGATATTGACAGACTTGGGCCCTGGGGGGTGCATCTTGAGGTGAAATCAGAGCCAAGATCCCTCACTGGCTCTTAAAACCCCTTCCAGCAGCCACTAAGTGGGCAGGGTCTGCTCCCATCCCCTCTGCCACCCTGAGCAGTGGCAGTCCCTGATCATGGAATTGTTGGGTGTGCCAGGCCACAGGAGTGGCCCCAAGGAGTGCTCTGAGGCTCTGAGGCAAGAGCACCCTGGGGTGGGAAATGGAGCTGAGGACAGCAGGGTGGAGGGTTTGGATGCTCACATGTGGTTCAGGTCCACGTTTGGGAAAGGTCCTCCCCTTGTTTTATTTCCGATCTCTTGTCTGCTTAGATATGAAATAGGATAGTGACATGATGCTTACCAAAAAATGTTTTTTGGTTTTGTAGATGAAAAGCCTTTTATACAACTGATGTATTAGATTTTTTTCTGGGAAATCCTAACTAAACCATGAAATTTCACTTTTTCTCTGTTGCAAGCCTCAATTCCTTCTGCTTTGCTCAACAGGAATTCTCCTTGCTCCCCATGTAAAATAAACATAATTTAAAGTCACTTTTTCTGAATTTCAGAGTTACATCTCACCATAGCAGTGTTGTTGCAGCTGAGATTCAGAGAAATGTTTAAAGATGTAGGAATGGCAAGTTTTGCATTTACACTTAGCTCTCAAATTTTGCAGTATATAGACATATAGAGATAATAGCTGTGTTTTCTGAGGAAGATGAGCTACAGAATTATTTTAAAGAAAATAATATTAATAAATTCTTCTTTATTTTTTTTAATAATTTGGAAAATAGTATATATGCTGGATCTAATATGCCAATAGAGAAATTTATATTCCTCTCTTTTTCTCTCTGTATTTTAACCTTCCTGAGGATGTTCCATGACACAGTGGTAATGGCACCAGGCATTATAGTCTTGTGTTAAAAACGTGTGGATTAAAGCATCCCCCAGGGAGCTCTCAATGTGATGGATTTTATCAGTGCTTTGTGGTAAAAGGCTCCTCACATGGGCCTGGACACCAGAGCAGTTTGGGAAGCCTCTTCTCATCAAGCCTCTGGTGATTTTCTGGACACGTCTGGAGGAAGGATGGAGGAGGAGGCAGAGGTGGGCTGTGAACAGCAGCTTGAAACTGCTCTGTCCAAGGTGAGGGCTGCGGTTAGAGATGGAAATCTGGCAAGAAAAGGGCGCCTGGGATGAACCAAACAGTGCAGTATGAGGAGCTCCAGGGGAGGGTGAGGGTGCTCATCAGATTGCCAGGGAGATCAAAATGCTTACAATCCTCTTGACAAAGAAAAGCGTAAGTCTCAACATTAAAAATAGATGCTTTTTATCTTGTATATGATACAAAATCTCTTGTGATATGGTATTTTTCTATTATACTTTAGCAGCTCTGAGGAGTCGTGGATTAGGCCTGTATCACAACAGTAATTCACAGGAGGCTGTGTTTTGTCTTGCTATGACACCACTAGTATTGTTTCTGATCTGCAGCCTCTGAAGAGGGATGGAGCATCTTCTGTGGGAGGTGTTGTGAGTGCAGATTAGTTAGACAAGTGCTGGAGTGAATGCATAAGTAGTGATTTTGCATAATGAGGTATGTGAAATCCCAGTGGAGGTTGTTAAAACAGATAGACAGCCTGTGGTAAACAACAAGGAAGGTAGGCTTTGAAAACAGATGGCTTTGAAAACCTGGCAAATGACTGTTCCATACTTTAAAATCAGTTTTGTTAGTGGAAAATATCTTATTTAAAAAAAAACCAAACCAAAACAAACAAACAAACAAAACTGAAAATGCTTAGGCTGCATATTTTCGCCAACCTGAATGTGTTAATAAAGTTCTGTGGGGAACCATACATCATCTGTCTTTCCTGCCATACATGTGTGTGAGGGATGGGCTGCAGGGCTCGGAATGTTCTGCGGAGATCCACTGGGCTTCCCTGTGCAGCTGCTTCTGCCTGGTGGGGATGGTGCTCTTCATTATCACTTGGACTGTCTCTACATGTGTACTTTTCATTGGGAATTTAATTTTGCACTCAAAGGCTTAATTTGTCTTGAAAGACAGAGTCTATGAGTGAAATGGGAATATAGAGGAGTATTTCTGCTAGTTGGAAAGGGCACAGAAAGGCCCATTGCCATTTGAATTACTACATTGCTAAGGTTAGGGCTGGCCAGAAGATGAGATACTGTTTTGGAACTTTAAGATGTAGCTGTTTTCCATGTGTTTTATGCCTTTGGCATTGGAACTAGGGAGTGTGAGACTGGGACCCACCTTCTCTTCCCATGGTTGTTGTGGGCCCAGTGAGACACAGTGACTCTTGCTGTCCCCTGCCTGGGGATCACACCCTGTGCTCTCCTGCAGGGTCCTGCAGCCTGAATTGGGGCAGTTACAGCTCCAAACAGAACAGTTCCTGCCCTGTGCCAGAGGCCCAGCTCGAGGGCTCACTCGCCACTGCTGACACTGTCAAAGACCTTCCCCATGGCCTGAGCCTGAACATGAGACCATTGCAGTAAAATAAGGCTGTTTTTTTCTCTTCCAGTGCAAGTCCCAGAAGCTTTCCTTTGTCAGTGTAAGTTACTCTACAGCCTGTGGGTAAATCAAATCACCTGTCATTTTCTTAGTTGTTTTGTTAACTCCCTTAGAACAAGGGAGGCTCAGGGCTCCGTGGACTTGATTGAAAGACAGTGCAAGTGGTCCAATTTCCCTTTGGACAGGATCTCAAATGCAAACAGGGGATTCCTCAGTTCCTGACTTCTGCTGGTAAAAAGGCAAGTTCCTATGATTTGAGAATGAGAGATGGGTCATCCTGTGTTCTGAGAAAAATCAGGGACACGTGTTCTTGTCACTTGCCCTTGCCCAGTGAGGCTGCCTTGTCTGATCTTGTTTGTGCAGTGATAGCTGTGACAGCAGGAGTCCTGCTCCAGGGGTGGCACTGTGTGCTGTTAAATCCTGGCCTCTGAGGGCAGAGAAGGACAGCTGCTCTCCTCTGCTCTGCTGCTTCCCAACTCCTTAAAAACATGTTGGAAACGGGATGGCACCTGGGAGATTGGCACAGACCATGTTTGGCATGTCTAGCACAGGGCTTGTGCCCATCTCCAGGACAAAGAGCCAAAAGATGTGGATACTGTCAGAGGCCTGAGCAGAGAAAATCAGGCATATTTGCTGCAGTTTGGGACAGAGAGAAAACTCTCTCACGGTACTGCTGGATATTGTTTTGAAAACAGCAAAACACAAGAATGTTAATATACGTGCAGCTGGTCATTTCCATAAAAGAGGTTGGACCTCTGTTGTTATTCCTGATTAACCAGTAGCTTTAAGAGGGTGTTAATATCCTTAACCAATAATATGATGCTTGAGTCTGTGTGTTATGAAAGACACGGGATTTTGAATAAAGTTCAGTTGGAGTGTCTTAAGATGGACGAGTGTTCCTGACTTCTTTATGCCGCGTTCCTGGGAGAACAGCAACAAAGAGAAGTTCTAATGATGGGAAGCGTTCCTTCCCCTTGGCCCTTTGGCTTGCAAGGCCAGTGCTGGGGACAAGCCCACTGAAACTGGCGTTGGCAGAAGCATGGGCTCTGCTTTCATTTACATTGGATGGGAGAAAGAGCTGTTTAGAAAGCGAGAGAAGAAAATTTTAGCCAGTTCATCTTTCTCATAAATTGAACGTAGTGCTTGCTGAGTATCTCGTTTCTCAAGGTACCAAGTACAGCTGTTGAGAATTTTTACCATTATGTTGTTTTGAATCAAAACCCACTGATTGTAAAACTGAATTTGCAGGCATGAGAAGGAAGTGGATTTTCTGCAGCAATTTCCTTTCTTGATGAATTTCAATATGCCCTGTCTTAACATTTAAAAAAATACAATGTGGGCCTTGTTATTATTTGACATTGTTATCAACATTTAGAGCTAGAAGTGTTGGGTTTGCTCGAAAAAAAAATTAAATAAAAAACCTAAATTTTTTTCTCTTGAGAATTTTTTTATTCCTTGTCAGGATTTAGACTTTAAGCTGTGTCCACAGATGGAGATCACTGGGTCAGCAGCTAAAAATCTGACAGGACAGGAAATTGGTTTTGCTTTCTGCTTGGAGAGAAACCTTTTATACAGAGTGGCTGATCAGAGCAGAGAGTTTCTGCTGTTTCTGTGATGATGCTTCTGAGTTCTCTCCTTTTGGTGTTTGTACTGGCCATTAAGGCATTTCTAGAACTCTTCCAGGCCCTGGAGCACCCCCAGCATCATGTTTGAAAGCTTTTCTTTTCTCTTCTCTTCTCTTTTCTTTTCTTTTCTTTTCTTTTCTTTTCTTTTCTTTTCTTTTCTTTTCTTTTCTTTTCTTTTCTTTTCTTTTCTTTTCTTTTCTTTTCTTTTCTTTTCTTTTCTTTTCTTTTCTTTTCTTTTCTTTTCTTTTCTTTTCTTTTCTTTTCTTTTCTTTTCTTTTCTTTTCTTTTCTTTTCTTTTCTTTTCTTTTCTTTTCTTTTCTTTTCTTTTCTTTTCTTTTCTTTTCTTTTCTTTTCTTTTCTTTTCTTTTCTTTTCTTTTCTTTTCTTTTCTTTTCTTTTCTTTTCTTTTCTTTTCTTTTCTTTTCTTTTCTTTTCTTTTCTTTTCTTTTCTTTTCTTTTCTTTTCTTTTCTTTTCTTTTCTTTTCTTTTCTTTTCTTTTCTTTTCTTTTCTTTTCTTTTCTTTTCTTTTCTTTTCTTTTCTTTTCTTTTCTTTTCTTTTCTTTTCTTTTCTTTTCTTTTCTTTTCTTTTCTTTTCTTTTCTTTTCTTTTCTTTTCTTTTCTTTTCTTTTCTTTTCTTTTCTTTTCTTTTCTTTTCTTTTCTTTTCTTTTCTTTTCTTTTCTTTTCTTTTCTTTTCTTTTCTTTTCTTTTCTTTTCTTTTCTTTTCTTTTCTTTTCTTTTCTTTTCTTTTCTTTTCTTNTTCTCTTTTCTTGCCTGCTCTTCATGAAGTAACACTGCCAAATACATTTTTCAAAAGCACTTCAGGTAATGCACTGAAAACTCTCAGATTTTGAGTATTTTTGTACCTAAATAAGAGTTGAGCTGTTCCAAAAAAATCTCACCCCAACTGTCTCAAGATCCGTTGTTTTCCGTGCTGCAACAAGATTGTTACAAATGTCTGTCCCAGATCTATGAAGTTTTTACAGAATAATCGAGAAAGGACAGTGTCCTGTCATTCGCGGGTTAACAGTCAGACATCCCTGAGCTGAAATATTCCTTTGATTTTCCAGCTGCAGGGTACCAGGGTGTTTCCTCTCTGACACTTCTGCAGCTCTGTGATGATGAACACCAGGGTAGCATTTCCCAGCTCTGGGCTCACTGTTAGGAATATTTATTGCACACGGGGGCAGTAGCACACCACAGAACCCTGGCTGGGCTGATGGATGGCTGCACGCCGTACTCGCGGATATTTAGTGGTCCTTAGCTGGCCGTGGGTTTGACAGATATTGGCAAGAAATATTAACTTACGTCCAAGTTTGTCTTAACTAATAAGTGATGAGCAAGGAGAAATTTGTATCTGCTGGTCTTAAAACTATCTGTGAATCTTTGTCCTGCGAAGTTTTTTATTCCAGCTTTGACATGTGGCCCCTTTCATCTTTTTAAATCTTGCAGGTGTAACCGGGAGCCAAAAGTGAGAAGACTGCCCTTGAGAGCAATATAAAAGCATTCTTCTCGTCTTTGGAATCAGCACTTGTATTACATTGCCCTGTTTTGTCTATGCTCCTTTTTAAGCTCTTTTGAATATATTTTCTGTTATACAGTTAGTGGAAAAGTTGCTCTACTTTTTTAAGGGATAACCGAGTGCTTAAGTGCTTTCCTGGCTCCAGGCCAGAGCTAGCATCTTGCAGAATAGAGCCGATGACAACTCATTTCATTCCAAAAATCTCAGTTTTCTTCACAAACTCCAGTAAACAAAGTCTCCTGATAGTGTGTGAGTCCTGGAGCAGAGGCAGTGTCCTGGCTTTCCAGATGGCCACGAGCCTGGTTCAGTGACTTGCTCAGGGGAGTTGGTAGATGAGCGAGGCTGGGCAAATGCAGGAGGAGGGCTCTGGGGAGGAGCTTGCTGGCTGGCTTTATTACATGTTTGTTAAATTCTTGCTGCTGCCTGGGTGGTGTGATTGGGCTGCAATTGCCTGAGTCAGTCTGTTCTGTGAGGTGTTTTCTGAAAGTTCATCCAGAGATCTGGGGGAAGGTGGAGGGGCTGTAGGTGCTCCCTTATGGGGAGATTTGAAGGACACCACCTTGCTCTAGGAATGAGTGATCAGACTGCTGGGAGTGAGGAGCTGCAGAATGGTAGAAGTGGTACTTTGATCTGCCCAGTCACCCCCAAGTCTGGATGTGCAAAGAGAAATAATAGAAGAATAAAAGCCAGAAAATGAACAAACAAAGCCACTGAGTAACACTTTTTTTTATCCTTGTATTTACAAGTTATTTTAACATTAATGACTCTGGTCAGGAACCACCTAAAGCAATTATGCAGGGACTCTCTAATAGTATTTCATAATAACATAGGTAGTTACGGAGGGATTATTTTAAAATAATACATTCTCTGTATTAATCATTGGTTGCTGTTGACTCAGTGACACATTGCTGTTGGTGAAATGAACTGTGATATAATTAGTAGCAAACAGGACCCATGCATGCTGTGCTAATTATTTTTATGTGCACCCAATTCATTGCTAATATAAATAGCAATATTAATCACAGCAAGTATCAATATTTATGCAGCATGCTTCCCTTTAGGTGCAGCTGTAGACAACAACGCTTGTGCATGCACCAAAGAGAGGCATGTGAGGGGCCAATCCTTTCAGTCACACCATGATGTGTTATGTCCATTCCATGGCAATTACCCTGTGCTTAGAGCAAAGGATATGGGATGTTACTCTAGGCTGCTTCTCTGCAGAAGCCCCATGTCTTCAATAGCAAACTGAACTGCATCCAGAGGACATACATCTGTTCATTTTTCCCTCCTCCCATTTCTAACCACACTGGCTATTAGCACCTCTTGGCCTGTGACTTGAAGAGCACTGGGGCACAGTGGGTGTTTGAGAGGATCTGGGTAGGAACAAGAAACATGTTCTGCTCCAATTCTGTGGAAATCTCTCAGAAGATGAGGCTCGTTTGGGTGAGCCAGAGTCATCTGTCTCTCAGTTCCTCATCTTTAAAAGACAGCTCTCACACAAATGGGGAACAGTGTCAAAAGGAACACTCGACTGCCCCAAGTGAGTTTTCATTCTGTTAAATAAAACCAGGGGAGTCTACCTGGATGGCAGTGTCTGACTGCATAGATCCAGCTGCTCTGCTTGTTCCAATGCTTCTGCTGGCATGCAATCTTTCCTCTTACTTAATGGTTTTCCCAAGCTATTGCCTTTAATGGGTGCACCATGCTTTTTAAAAAAAGGAACTTTTTTACCTGCCAGGACTTCTTACAGCTTCCTGTAAACGCAGTTTCCTGCATGTCTGAAGAGCCAATTAGTGGCCAGTTCTTAGATGGACACTTTGTTTAGCCACTTAAATAATAAGTCTGCTCTGTGGTACACATTTTAAGATAGGTTAAGCCCGGGATTCTTTCTTTTAGGCTTCCGCCTTTCGAAAAGGTAACATCTCCGCATGGCCTGGCCAGCCCCCCTGGGCCTCAGGCCTGGGGCCACGCCAGGACTTGGGGCTGAGCTGGGCCTGGGGCTGTGCCGGGCCTGGGGCTGTGCCGGGCCTGGGGCCGTGCTGGGTCTGGGGCCGTGCTGGGCCTGGGGCCATGCTGGGCCCCGGGGCTGCACTGGGCTGGGCCCCTCCCCTGCTCCGCCAGGAAGGGGGCCAAGAAAGCCATCAGCCCGTGGTGCCGCCACTGCTGCTGCAGCACCACCGCTGCTGCCCCCGCCCCAGCCTGCGGCCCCCCCACCGCCGCTCATGGCCCTGCCTATTGCAGCTTCCGCTGCCACCGCCGCCGCTGCCAAGAAGCTATCAGCCCAGGCCGAGCGGCTCTGCCGCCGCTGCCGTGGCTTCCACTGCCGCTCGCGGCACAGCTTTTCTTCCTTCCCCCCTCCGCCCTCCCCTGGGAGCATTGACGCTGCTGAGATGTCGCAATGCAGCCGTCCCTGTCTTCTCCGCTCCCCCGCCTCTCTGAGAGGAGTTTCCAACAGCTCCAGCTGAACAGAAGTCATCTGACCAACGACAGAATCAGGAAGAGTGCACTGAAGAGACTTAGGTATAGCTTTAAGTGCACAAGATGGACTCAGAAAAGTGAGGACACAGAAGAAAACAACAGAGACATCGAGGTTAGTGAAGAAAAGACTGAAAGTCTAGAGAGAGGAGAAGGAGGAGATGCTTTAAGCTGAAATTTTTCTATAAGACCATGGTAATTGACTATATTCAAACTATTTCCTTGTAACTCATATTGTACCAATTGGGGGGATATAATCTGTTCTAACTACAGACTCAGCCAAGGCACTTGTGCTGAAGTGAACCAAATTTATAATAACTGTGATAGTGGGAAATCTTATCACAAAGGAGAAACCCTTACCTCAGGGTAGAAGAATAGAGGAAAGAGGCCCTTACCTCAGGGGTGAGAATAGAGGGAAGAAGACCCTTAACTCAGGGTAATAATAGAGGCACACCCTTCCTCCAGGGATGGGAGCAACCTCGCTTCAAGAGAGAGAAGACCTTTGCTTTTCTACTAGAACAGCTCATCCTTAAAATACTACCCCATGATACAGAGATGAGTCCTCAAAGGCAGTTGTGGGAACAGCTGTATGTCAAGGAGAGAACCCTCACAGTGAACAGATATCCGGGTGGCTGATTCGCTGCGAAATTGAACCCACGAAAAAACGGTGTTCTTGTGGGAAAGTCTCCATGGCATAGTAGAAGAGACTCCTCTTTCCAACTGAACTGATGAAATTCTATTTTAGAGGTGGTAAACTGACCAAAGATCTCTAGGTTTTGTTTCTCTGTGTTGTTGATGGAAAAAGTTGTTGGTAAAGGAAGACACATGAAGTGGGGGGAAAAGAACCATCTGGAGGCTTATTTTGATTCTTATTATTCTCCCTTTCCGTTTTTTCTCTTTTAGTTCTGTTACTAACCTATCTTTTTACCTTTAAAGTTTTAGGCCTGCTTTGCATTTCTCCGAATCCTTATCTCAACACAGAAATGAGTAAGTGCACTGGTAGTAGGCCAGAGTACTTGAACCCACTACACTAATCTATCGCCTGGTGTGAGCAGGCAACATGAAACCAGTACAAGGTGTCATGGATTGTTTCTGGTTTAGCCTTATGCTGACTGTACATGTGTTCTGAAAAAAGTCAGATTGGACTGTGCAGGTGAGTGGTGTGAACAGGGCTGGCTGTACAGACCGCAGCAGTTGTGGCACTTGGAGGAGTCCCAGGGCTGGGGAAAGCAGGACTGCAGATTGGCATGTGATCCTGACCCTGGGCAGGGATGTACAGTGCGTGCTGCAGAAGTGCTCTCAATAAATTAGATGATGATGTATGGCACAGTACATCACATTCTTGAAGGCAAGGCATATATACTCACCAGATAATGTGGAGCATGTGAAGTACTGAATATATCAAAGAAAGATTAATCTTTGTCTGGGAGTAACCCTGCACATTTTCTGTCTAGTCGAGTCAATGCAATATAATTTAAAATGTGAAGGAAATGTGTGTGTGTCTGTATGTGGACATGAGAGGAATATGTTTGTGTATGTGTTAGGGGATGTCAGGGTATTCATCTGTTACTCTTAATAATAAAAGATTTCCCCCCGTTATTTTGCAGAAGAAAATGTTCTCTTCACATCTAAGGTCCTTTTCCTAAATGAGGATTAAGTGTCCCTTGGGACAAGTGCTACAGGACTCAGAGGGTACAGCATGTCCTGTCCCAAAAAAGGTCTGCAGACAAGTGAGTTTCATTCTTTCACACCTCACCAAGGGAAGCTGTGGCTGCAGCGTGTCCTGGGTCACCAGTACCCTTCTTGACAGTGCAACTGGAAAATCAAAGAACAGTAACTGTCAGAGTGTGGCCATTTGGCAAGTACCTGCTCAAAAATGGCTCTTGTTCTGTGAAGGTGCCTGGGACTGAAAGGCTCGCTGAAAATTTCCCATCTGTGTTTTGTTTTTGTTTTAGGATTGATAGTTTGTAGAGTTACAATTGCTACAACTATTTTCACCTCAAAAATTTGCATCTGCTATGTTAACATGAAAATTTAAAACCTTGGTACAATGTATGAAATGATGATTAATTTACAGCATTTATCTTGACTTACTAATCATTCTGTTTTTAGCTGATAATTTTATTTGTAATCTCCAGAGTTAAATTGCCATAAAATACTGTAGTTACAAAGACATTCATGAGCAGTTGAAAGGATATGACACATTGTAATTTAGGAATTAATGCACACATTAAAAAAAAAAAGCCAATTCATGAGAAAGCTGCGAATACATGTACATTGTAGGAGAAACAAAGCAGGAAAAAAAAGCTGCAAACCAGAAGATAAGCACATGAGTAGCGCAGCTGTGTCACTAAGTGACAGTTTAAAGATATGGTGAATTCCATCCCACCATCTCTGAACAAAGAGCAACAAAGGGCAGAGAAATGTAACACAATCACCCAGCGATGAGCATGAGCAGTACCAGCTGGAAAACATTCCCCGTCCATGCCTGATTGAGCTCTGCCTTGCTGTGTCCCGTAATGTGGATAGCTACAAACTGTTCCCCGTTCAAAGGCACTCAGACACAGCACTTCCAGTGCAGGAGCACTGGGAAAGGTGTCACAAACCGTGTTACCAGGTAATGCACAGCTGTGAGCAGTGTGCTCTCTCTTTGCAGGCCCCAATGATAAGAGTATGGAACGAGTCCTTTGAACGCTGCAGTACTCTCCAAAGCACAATTGGCTGCTGCTTCAGGTTTCTCAGCCCATCTGCATCCCAGTGTCCGGGTCTGGCCAGGACAGGGTTAGTTTTGGCAGTACCCTGAGGGGGCATGGCTGGGACATGGAGTTTACTCTGTACCACCTCACAGAAGTGCCAGAAGCAAGAGAAGGGAATCTTTATCCAGGAGAAAGGGCTCTGTTGCAGGGCAGTGTGGCTGCAGTCAGGTTGTGAGCCCTGCTGTGGGCATTTTGGCACGTCAGTCACTCTCTTTTGCACACTTTTGTTATTAATATTTTTGCTGTTACTGTTCATTTTCTTATCTCATGGCCCCAGTAACTTATTCCTACCTCGAACTGTGATTTTTTGCCTTTTTTGCCTCCAGCTCTCCTTTCAATCTTGCTGTGTCAGGGAAGGGGAGGTGAAAGTGAGGGAGCAAGAGAGGAGCATAGTTCAGATTTGTGGTGGAGGTACTGAATTGGTGAGTACCATTCCTAAATCACAACAGTCTTATTTGACACTCAAAATAGGGATCGAAGGGTTGAGATAACAACACATCTGCCCAGAGTGAGCTGGAAACAAATTAGATCTAAGCATTTGCTGTATTAAGTCCTGAGCCCCTGGTTGCAGTGTAGCTTGGTCTGTTCATGTGGGTGTGGTACCTCATCCTGTACATATTCCCTTATGTGCTCCCTGTGCTACTCTTTTTCAGAGCAGGGAGAGGGGTCAGGATTGCTTTGTTGCTGTACTGTGGGATATCAGTTTACGACATGATAATATCAAGGGCAGTTTGGGATGTGTTCAGTGTTGATGTCCTGCCCTTGCCCCGGGCACTGCCTTTGGGAGTCCATCAATAATTGTACCCAGTCTGTGGGGGAAACAGTGGAAGATGGTTTTCCCCAGCTTTTCATCCCCTTTTCCTTTTTTAGGCCTGCTATGAATTTGAATTCCTTTTTTCACAGTGCTCACAGTCCGTGGGGCAGAAGTTTGTGTGTAGCATACCATCATCATGTGCCCACTCATTGGTATTGATGCCAATGAAAGAAGGAGAACAAACACTGCTTCAAGTGACTACCCAACTCCAGCACTATGAAGATTATCTTTTTTTGTCTCTAGTTACCTGTGCCTTAGCTGTGGAAAGACTGTCCAAGACTGTGGACAGATTAAAAAGAGTCAAACAAATTAAAGAGGAAATGTCCCATGCCCCACCAGCATGGACCAGAGTCTCTGCTATTGGGAGCAAATGCCCCCTGCTTGAGCCAGAGGGGACACACTCCCAGGTAACCTGTGGTTTTTCCTGCATGGCCACAGAGAGGATATGAGGAAGTGGGATGGAAAACTCACCTCTGCCCTGGCAGCACAGGTATGTGAGTTGAGAGGAAGAATCACCACCATAGGAAATTCTTCAAGGATAAATGCCACTCCAGTCTCCTGTGGGGGAGTCCTCAGAGACAATAGGAGGGATAATGTTGCTTCTGATCCTCTTGAAGGAACTTCCAGTTCACATTTACGGGAAGAGAGCATGGAGTACTGTGGCCAGAACTAGAAGGGCCCTGCCTCCAGCCAGGCGGAGGAAAGGGACTATCAGATCTACTGGACTGTGTGGATCCATGGTACATCAGACCCACAAGCATACAAGGCTTTAGCTGGCACTGCTGCACGGTGTACCCCGATTCTATCAAGATATGTAGGGGCAGAATCCAGCTCCATTTCTGCAGTGACAGGAGGATCCCAACAGCTGACTCTACTGGAAGCTGAAGTGAGCCTGACTGGAAATGAATGGCAAAACCAGCCCACTGTGACTTGCCCAGAGACACTGTGTATCCTTGGAATAGATTACCTCAGAAGAGGGTATTTCAAGGACCTCAAAGGACATTGTTGGCCTTTCGGGAGAGCTGCTGTGGGGAGAGAAGAAATTAGCTGAATAACTTGTCTGGTCTCTCAGAGAACCCTTCTGCTGTGGGACTGCTGAGGGTGGAAGAACAACAGGTAGTGATCGCTACCACAGCAGAACCCTGACAGCAACGCCGCACCAGCCGGGACTGTGGGACCCCATCCATGGGATGAGTCGAGAGCTGGAGAGCCAGGGAGTGCTCAGCAGGGCTTGCTTACCCTTCAACAGTCCCATATTGTGCATTTGTAAGTGCAATGGAGAGCGGAGATAACACTAAAAATGAAAAGCTGCTGTGTGAATTCCTATGTGGTCAGTGATAGAAGCTGTATGGTTCAGTCTCAGCAGGGGCACTTGTCTGGGAAGTGCCATTACTAAACCACAACACCCAGCCAGAGCATGGCAGTGGGTTTGCTGCTGGATGTGGGCTGGTGCCTCGGGGATTTGCTCAGTGCCATGGTGCTCAGTGCTGCTTTTTCTTCTACAAGTGCATCTCTCACCACGCTGGGTATGGGAACACCAACAGTATCAACCAGTTCCCATTCATCTGCATCCCTGTTTGTGTGACATCATCTTTATCCAGCAGGGTCACAGGAAGGAACACATCATATCTACAATCTATAAACAATGTGAAATAAAAGCTTAGAGATAACCAGAGGCTTAGGAAAGGGTGTGGAAGTGGATGAAATAATCAAGATGACACAGATTTTTGATATTCACTTAAGTTTGTCATAGATTTATTTACTTAAATGTCTCTCCTGTAGTGACTGGACATTCTGAACTGCAGAGACAAGAGTGTCCATTGTAGATCAGTGTAATTGCAGGAAAGAGAAATTTGGAGTTATGTTTTTCTTTTCTTGACTCTTAACTGTAGAGCTCTTCTAAGGTGCACAGGGAGAGATCCATTTTCTGTATGGCATAAGGCAGTCATAAATTATATGAAATTAAGGAAGTTTTTTTTCCATCCTGTACAGACAACCCTTTGGTATGTGTTTGTTCTTCATAAAAAGCAGTTAGTCATTAATCCTATGCAATACAGTAGGGAATCTTATGATCAAGAAATCAAGAGTTCAACCATCCTTTCTTTGAAGGATGTTTTTACAAGGCATAGAATATCCCATGGCAAAAGTAATCCTTCAGAATAAAGGAGAGAGATAAAGGTGGTAGAGGCAGAGTAGCAGCAACTCTTTGCTTACTTTGAACTGTCTTGGGAAATTGCAATTTGTATGTAGAAAGAAGTTGGAAGAGGTTGAAGATTGCTGTGCTAATATGAGCTAGGGCCTATATGTTAACAGATTGCCATGTTTCATGGGCTCCTGGCTTGCAAACAGACTCACTTCCTTTCACAGCTCTGTCTGTGGATTTGAATGGGCTTAGAGATTGCTAACTTAATGCTTTCTGAAATGTTTTATGTTGATTGAGTGTTGCTCTGAAATTTGCCGAAGTTCTCTGATTTTCTGGTTTGCCAGTAAATATTTTGTTTGACCTCTTGAGAAATATCTTGTCAGTATTTCCTCCTGTGTGTCTGACTCGGGGTACATAAAAGAACCTTAAGCCCTCTTAAGAGACTTGTTGAGCGAGGTCTGGGGCCTTACAGATGTCAGTAGGTAGAGGTGGCTGGCTGCTGCGCTTGGCCGACTAGAGGTTAGGATGTCTCACTGTACGATTTTCCTTGCTCCACTTCTCGCTCTCCTCTCTCTTCGGCTGCTGATGTTTGGAGCTCAACCATTGCACAAGCTTTAGAGACTCATGCTGTCTCTGGTGGTACTGAAATAGGTAATTTTGGCTCTCAAGTCCACCGTAGCATTAAGGCAATGCTCCAATTATCACATTTTGGAAGGCAAAATGCAATGTTGAAACAGAGGTACCTGGTGGATGATACCTGCTGGTCCCTCACTGTGTCAGTGCAAACATGGCATTGTGCTTTACATCACCCAGGTAATTGAGGCTGTCTCTGAAATAGTTTCTCATTAAAGTTAAATGCAATCCACTTTCTGGAAGCTGCTTTTAATTCTGACCATCGAGTAACATGCTCCAATAATGAAACCTATGCCTCTAGTTAAAGGTCCTTCATGTAATTTATAGACCCTCTTTTCTTTCCTCATAAATTCCCACCCTGCTTTTTAGGGAGGTAAAGTGTACATGAGCCACTCCCAGGAGACTCCCACACTGAATGTGTGACAACTGTGAGATCTTATCTGAGCTGGTGGTGCTGAGGGCACTCAGCTTCCAGCACTGTGCAGAATGGGATCTTCACCTTGGCCCCCAACAAGGGCGTGTTTTTCTTCCAGGCAGTGCAATTTTGGTGTGTAATGTTTTCCAAAGGACTGACTCAGGAGAGGAGGGACTAAGGATTTTCCTTTTCCTCTACTTACTTGCGAGTTCCTGACACGAATGGTTCTTCGAAGTGTCTTTAGGGTGCTGTAGGGCAACCATATTTCTCATTTAAAAATATATTTTGAATCACAAAAAACTTCAGATGCGTGTGTGTGTGTGTGTACTCAGAACAGAACATAAACACAGCAGTACCACTGCTAACACACAGAAAGTCAGCTTCATCAAGCTACACCAGGGTTGCCTTTTCCCTTCAGTCCTGTGGTTGGGGACCTTTTAGATTAAATTCATTAGTTCATGGTAGTTTTGAGATGTAACATAAGCCTCCAAAGGCATCTTAAGCTTCTCCTTTTTATTAAAATTAAATCTTCCCTTGGCATTTCTCTAGGCACTCCTCCAGTCACAAATAAAAGGGACACTGCTGAAGGATATTCTGCTGCACACTTAAATGCCAGCAATCCAATTAAAGAAATGTTTAACCTTTTGTAAATAAAGCTATGGCTTGTACTGGCTTTTGGCTAACAGAAAAAAAAAAACCAAACTAATTTATTATTAAGCTTCCTACCCAAGACTGATGTATATATCCATGATATAGTTTATAGCATTATAAGGCTATAAAATAGCCTTAGAATACTATTAAATAGAATACTATTAAAATTATTTTGTTCTGGAAGGTCAGCTGACTGCAGATTCAGACACTTTGCTCTTGAGTTAGCTCTGCTCAGTGAGATCCTTCTTCAAAGCCACCTTGGAATTTTGCACAGTCTCTAGACACAAAAGTCCTGATCCAGATGTTAGATGTGTCACAGCACTTTCTTATATTTCTGTTTTTTGAACATTGCCTTTGTTAAAATGAGCATCATTTTTCCCATTGCAAACAATACCTGTGGATTTCGATAGGGAAGTGCTCAAACTCTGGTGTACATTGTTCCAAGCCTTAGTCTAAAAGCATTTTTAAAGCTAAACAATTGATTCTATATCTGGATGTCGATTTTGTGCTCCAGACAACCAGTGTAGAAGACTATGTTATAATTTATCCTTATTGCCTCTTTTGCTTCTGCTCAGATGCTTGATCTGTTGGGATGTTTTTGCCAAGAAGATTTGGCAGAGGCAACAGACAAGGCCTAGTGGCAAAACTGATATGGGCTTACACTGGGCATGGAGAGGAAGGGGAAAATGAATTTTGTTGCTTTTCAGCATCCTGAAACCATAGGGTTCCTCTGTGAGAGTAGGAAAACCCATGGAACAGTCTTGGTGGTGCAACTGCACTAAGACAAGACACCCAAGTAGAGGCTGGGTCTTTTACTAGGCTGGCTGCTGCTCTTAAGGCATGGAAGCACACTGAATTTGAACCAGAACCATCACACTTCCAAAAAAGATGTAACTGGAGAGCAGCCACACAGCGGGGATTTCAAGCCTTCCGTTTCTGTTTCAGATCTGAAAAGCCTATGTGCCCAAAAGCTTGTGTAAGTATTTCAGCAGTAAGAATAGGTTTATTCTTTATATTTATATGGCCTCTATATACCCAGGAAAGTTAAGCCAGGGTTCATATATTTCTTACTTTCCTGCTGTGGCACTGTTACCAAATATTCGGTAAAATAGAACTCCTTAACACCAGTGTAGCATTAAGAAGCGGGCACTCCTCATTTGGCACGGGATGCATGAGAGGATATTCCCTCTGAAATATCTTGGTGCAGAGTACAGACAAGGCTTGTGCTTATATACTGTAGTTTACATACATATTAATTGTTTTTCCCAGAAGAAACATACATATGATAACCATTTCCCCAAAGTCACCAGCATATTTCCCCTCCCACTGGCACAGATCTTTTCCTGTCCGGGGGGTCCCTTCAGTGGTCTCTGGTAGTTGCTGACCACAGATTTATACCTGACCACCTGATGAACTCAGTGTTTCCAAATACAGAGAAGAGTTGGCATAACTGGTGTGATGGATTATTTTGATCGATGAAGTGTGGTTTCTGTTCCCTTCCTGGTTAATGTTAGTTGTAGTTGGATTGTATGGTTCCAGAGGCTAGTGATTTTGAAAAGTTGTCATTGCCTTTTCCATACCAACCAAGGAAATAATTCATCTGGCAACACTTCCCCTCTTTGAGGCTTGTGTAGCTTGTTTTCCCTTCAACCCTTCTTAAGCCTCACTTTGCTTCTTTACTGACTTTGAAAAAAAAGTTAGGTCAAACTTGGGGCAGAATTTAATCATAGAATCATAGAATGGTTTGGGTTGGAAGGCACCACAAAGATCATCTTCTTTCCACCTCCTGCCATGGCCAAGGACACCTTCCTTTAGACCAGGTTGCTCAGAACTCCATCCATCCTTGGCCTTGAACTCCTCCAGGGATGAGGCATTCACAAATTCTCTGTCTTGTAAATTACTGTAGGATGTATTTTGTACTATCATACAGATCAGGGAATCTGGCTGAGTTCTTGCACTATTTCACTTTTTTACACATAGTGCACAATGGAGAGCAGTTCTGCCTTCGCATGATCTTCTCTATTAGTTTGTTTGGGTATTTTTTTAACCAAACTGACAGCTACTTTCTCTTATATCCAATTTCTTGAAAGAACAACAGTGCAGGAGGACTCAGCAAGAACATCTCAGGGTTGAGTCTTTTTTTCAAAGGAAAAATATATCCTTTAATTTTCTGAGTGCCATGAGTCCCAAAGTACTGTTTTGATGGTGGCAAGACATTGTCATGGATGGCAGTGCCATTTCTGGCTCCAGGCCTGGTGAATCCCTGCTGCTCTGGGAATTCCCCAGTGCTCGTCCCACACTCATCCCAGTGTGCTGCAGGCTGGGGCCCTCAGAACCTGAGACTGGGGGCAACACAGAGCTCCATGTCTGCATGTCTGCTGCACTTGTGCTTTGCCAGCTGGCTTCTTCTTCTGTTTGTATTGCTCCTGCTTGCAATTTGGCATCATGTTTGGAGGTTGGGTTTTGATTTTTGGTTTTTTTTTTTTTTACATGTAGCTACCAAGGCAGATATATTTTCTTTTCCTTGTACACTATAGAAAAACCTAAAGCTTCTTAAAAAGTTTTTAAATCAATTCAGCTTTTTGAAACTGCATAATTGAAGAGCCCTAAAATAATTGGCTTATTATAGTACACCCATAAAAATGAATTTGCATCTCATTTATGAACTGTTAGAGTCCTTATTACATGCAACTGATTGTTCTTAATGTGACTTACATATACTTTAGCATTCTTTACTCATACATTTTGTAGCTAAACACTGGGGGAGGGAAGTTCATCCCAAAATCATGGCACCAGAATGTAGACTGTGGAGCAGCCACAGACTGATCCTGCATGGTGTGCTCTCAGTTTGTCTCTCTATTCCCCTCCTAGTCCCGTGCTGAGGTGCAGAAGCCCCAGATCAGCCAACTGATATTTTCCTGACCTCTTTTCCCCCCAGTAAGGCCCAGCCATGCTGCAGCAAGGGCTGTGATTGCTGATGACAGGCCGGAGCTGCAGATACCCAGGTGATTTTCCAGTGCCAACGCACATGCCATGCACCCCATGTGAGAGCCTTCACTGTGGCAGCCACCCAGGCCCAAGGTGACAGGGACATTGCTGTGCAGACATGCCACCAAATGCAGCACAGGCATGATGCTGGGATCACCTCTGAGGTCCTCGCTCTTCCCCAGAGCTCCCCAGAGCTGTCTCTGGTCCAGCTGTTGGTGGTGGTGGTGGTGACAGCAGTGGCAGAGCTGAATCTCAGTGTGCTCTCACCTGAGCTCACCTGTGTGGCAGAGGGCTGCAGGTGTTGGCAGGGGGGCTATGCTGGTGGTCAGAGCCTTTGCCTGGATCACAGAATCACAGAATCACTGGGCTGGAAGAGACCTTTAAGATCATCGAGTCCAACCCATGCCCTAACACCTCAACTAAACCATGGTACTGAGTGCCACATCCAGTCTTGTCTTAAACACATCCAGGGATGGTGACTCCACCCCCTCCCCAGGCAGACCATTCCAGTACTTTCTCACTCTTTCTGTAAAAATATTTTTCCTAACATCCAACCTAAATTTCCCGTGGTGCAGCTCAAGGCTGTGTCCTCTGGTTCTGTCAGTTGTTGCTTGGAAAAAGAGACCAACCCCCACCTGACCAGAGCCACCTTTCAGGGAGTTGTAGAGAGTGATGAGGTCACTGAGTCTCCTTTTCTCCAGGCTGAACATCCCCAGCTCCCTCAGCTGTTCCTCACAGGGTCTGTGCTCCCAGCCCCTCCCCAGCCTTGCTGCCTCCTCTGGACGCGCTCCAGCCCCTCAAGGTCCTTCCTGAACTGAGGGCCCAGACCTGTGTGAGGATCACTGAGCAAACACTTCCCAGCTGCTGGCCTGGGAAATCCTCCCGTGTCCAAATGCTGGAAGTACCCCCTTCTATTCCTAGCAGAGCATCCCATTACCTCAGAAACAGGATGCCAACACAGCCAGGAATCACTGCCTCCACCGTGCTTCCAGCAGCATTCCCTCTGTCTGAGCGTGGGCTTAGGTGGTCGTAAAGCCCAGTCTTTGACTCAATGGAGGGGCAAAACGGTGAGATGAAAACGAAGCAAAATGTGGGTGTCGCCTTGTGGAACTGAAGAGGATTCTGGGTGAGTGAGTGTAGAAATTATGGATCAAAACTTGTACAAAGACATCATGATCCTTCAGACAAAATAAAATACGTACAGTTCCATTCTGTTCAGAGGAGGAACTAGCGGTGTTGGCAGCAGCAACATCAGAAGAGTACTGACATGCTTTGTATTTCATTTGCCTTTCTTCTGGGTTGTCAATCTTCTCTGAATCTCTGTTCAGCAGCACATTAAATACAGCCAGAAACACCTGAGGCACTAATGCCAGGGAGGCAGAAATGATCCCTGAAGTCTTCTAATCCTTCCCTTAATGCTAATTTTGAAGAGTTTAAATCTAGGTTTAGATATGTGGATGCACTGCGGCTTTCAGAGCTCCCATTTTATGTAGGGAAATGATTCCCCTTATGTATTAGAGCAGGTCAGAGTGTGTCCATGCCAGTCCAGGGCATCTCTGGGCTGTGTCTTGGTTTGAAAAGACAGGTGTCTGCTGAGGAAGGCAGGAGCCTCCCTTGAAGTGGAAAATGTAAACCCCCTCCCCCTCAATAATTATACATTTGAAATTAAGGGGCTCTCAGGCAAAGACATGAGAATAGGAATAACAGTTCTTTTAATAGGAAAATTAAAATAAAATGCAGTAGTACAAACACTGCCAGAGTCAGAACCCAAGCTGACCCCCTGTCAGTCAGGGCGTTGGTAGCAGTCCCATTAGATGGTGACAGATCCCCTCCTGCACTGACAGCTGGGGGTTTGTTGAAGCAGGGATCCTGTAGGAGGGTGGAGTTTTCCTCTGAAGCTCCAGTGGTAGCGTAGAAGGGTCTGCTCTTCCTCTGGGAATCCCGTGGAAAAGGCTGCCTGTGGATTTCTGACTCTCCCATTCTATCCAGGTAGGGATGCTTGGCTCCTTCCCCCTGAGTGGAGCATCTCCCAATGGAATGATGGAATTTTATCAGTCCTGCAGTGAGACTCAGTGGCCCCTGAACAGAAGAGATCTCCCCAGGGAAGGATGGGTGTGGCAGAGATAAAGAACACTGCCCCACCTGCTTTGAACAGATGGAAATAGAACACAGACTTTTTGTTACATCTTGCATTGCAACCTAAGACAGGCTGCCAGAAGCTGCGATGGGAGCATTTCCTCCCAGCCTGGGTCCAGCCTGACTTTGGGGCTGGAGTTGCTGCAGGGTGAGGTGCAGCAGAGGAGGCTCTGCATGCCCCGGGAGCCAGGCCAGTCCCCTGTAGCTGCTACCTGAGCCCATTTCTGCGCTTTCATCTTCTCACTGTCCCCCTTGTTGGCCCTGTTTTGGTCAGAAGTGGTTTTACACCTTGGAGCCCATGAAAGGTTGTGAGAAGGTTTCGGAGTTCATGGGTTAAGCAGAGCTGATCTGTGAGCTTTGCCAAGGCAGGCTGCCCTGGCCTTTGAGGGATAAAAGTGTTATCCAGACAAATCCATGCTGCTTTTCAAAGCAGTGACTCTGCAGGGCAGCTGGGGTCTGGGAGCAGAGCTGCTGGCAGAGCAGGGAACAGCAGCCTGCTGTTCTCTTTGGGAGGAAAGGTGGAAATGCATTTTTCAAAGCAGCTCGTTGTTTTGTAAATGTCTGTGTTTAATGCCCAAATGGAAGTGCTTTCAGTTGGTTTCCACCTCAGAAGGTAGATTCTAGGTGCAATTTAAAAGATTCCTTTCAGCTTTCACTAGCTGGCAATCAAAAGTGCCCATCATCCTGGATCAAACATTCTAATTCTCTCCTTCAGTGCAAACTTGTAGCTTTGAGGAAAGAAGAAATCAGTGTGGAGTCGAGCTGTAAGATCTACTCCCTTCATCCCTCCCCCTTCTATTTTTCGTGCACGTGCTTTGCTCATGGTTTGCAAACACTGCTGTTTGTTTTTTAAAGCACGCATTGGAAGGACACACGGTGATTACCAATAAACTAAATGAAAAGGGCAAAAGCTGGAGATAGTAGAGGCAAGTTCATATACCTGTCACCGTGTTCATTACTCAGCACTGTGTGTGCTTTTCACTGCTGCAGATCACCCCCAGACACAATGCTGATTATCTGTGCAGGAGGTTGCTTTTGCATGCCGAAGGAAAACGCTGCTATGTCTTGCTAATTTGATTTTAATATCTGTGCCATGCCATTCTTTGGCCTAGAAATTAGCTTGCTTTCTACTAATATAATTGGCTAATTAAAACATCTTCTGTAGGAGATGGGGAGATACCCACAGTCCTTATGGGATTTGGAACATACTAAAGTAAACAGATGACAGTTCCTGATCCAGCAAGAGCTCATTTAGAGCACAAAGAATGGAATATGCAATTTTCTTAATAAGTTTTTTGAGGTACTTTAGGGTCCAGTGCTTGGAATGGAGATGGAAACACTGGAACTTAGAAGAGGAAGCCCTGTAGGACTTCCATGGCAATATGGAACAGGTAGTTACAATCCATTCTGTACGTTTGCACTGTTTTGTATGTTTAACCATTTTAAGTTCCTTACCTGTGGCCAGTTGTGAAGACGTAAAGAAACAGAAAAAAGTTGCACCAAAACAGTATCCCTCGGTCCCAATAACTAAAACATTTTAGGTTTTGCAACCTAATCATGCAGTTTTGGTATTTCCTTCCTTACCTGCTGCCACTTATCACCTGGAGTGAGTCCCTGGAAGGGAAATAACCCTGGCTAGAGCCACTGATTTCCTGTCTCCCACTGCTTAGAGATGATAAGGGCTAGACAGATGAGGAAGGGAGAAGTGTTATCTCTGTCATAATGGTGAAGATGGAGCAGTAACTTTCAATAAACAGATCACTTTCCTGTCCTGGATCCCAGCTCCAACACTCACAGCCTCCTTCCCCCAGGATGCTCATTGGATTCCATCTTCATACAGCATCCTTCAGACAGAACTCGAGGAAAAGTCCTATCCTAGACAATCAATCGTTGAGCTTTAAAGTGTTTGAGAGACTTATGCTAATCATATTTAATTAGTATGTGCAAATGATTCTAACTAAATGTAGACTTCCCTTAGTATCTTCAATTAAAAGCTCTGGATGTACTCCAAAGTTACAAATTCCTTCACTAAGCCAGTAGGGAATGATAATGAATTATTGCTAATATAGTCATAATGCTTTTATTTGCATAAGTAATATGAAGCTAATGTGTGGATAAAATTAAACTTGAAAATGAAATATTATTAAAACAAAACCATTAATGAATTTGGACACATTACTGAGCAGGTATATTTGGCAGCTGGCTGGAACAGATAACTCCAATAGAAGTCTAGCAGCATCAAAACCAATATTGAACATTGCATAACACAGTGAAGGTAGTTGAGCAAGGTGGATGTGCTCATTGTCTCAGTTCTGATGTGCTTCATCACTGCTTGCTTTTACAATCATGACTTTACCAAGAGAAGGTGTCAGTGCAGCAAGGAGAACCAAATCCTTGGATTTGAGTATTTCATTCTGTTTTTCACTGTTTTATTTAGACTGGCATAAGAGAAGATGCTCTGAATTTTCACTAGTGAGGAATAAATGTTGAATATTAAAAGTCATGTTATAAGTAGATGGTGGTCACAGGTGCTGCTTAAACCAGCGGGATTGGTTGTTACCATATTAAGATTCTTACTGCCAAGGCTGGACATTTTTCCTTTTGAAATATTTCCCTGATCACTTTTTACTCCTTTTCACACTGCAGGGGGCTTTCCTCAACCCCTTGTGTATATGTTAATGTTGGGCTGCAGCAGTTTGGATTTATTTTGTTTGGAGGAATTACTCCAAACTAAAATAATCTTAAGACCAGAATAGTATCAGGTGGTGGAATTTATCCTGAAACAGTAAGTTCTGCCTCTGTAATAATCTGTAGAAAGATGCAGAGTACAGTATTTTGATCAGTTTTCTCTTCCTTCCACCATCACACGTGAACCAGAACCCGAGCACCACATCTCTGCTGGCTCGGGGTGTTGTTTGCTTTTTACCGTGGCTTCCTGACAAAACCTGCAGAGGAATTGCTGTGCTTGCCTCCCCTCACCCCGGCCCAGCCCTGCTGGTGCCTCTCACACACGAGTCCTTCACTCTGGCTTCCTCTGCAGCTTCTCCCTGCAGAAGGGTGCGGGTGCAGCCCCTTTGCTGCCTTGGGCTGCCTGGCTTCTGCAAAGCAGCAGACACCAAACTGGGCAAAGCAGCCCTGAATGGTGTCCTGAGCTCTCGCAAGCCCCCTCCCTTCTGTGCAGACAGACACTGCCATCGAGACACCTCTGAGACAAGGTGTGGGGATTAGCAGAGGGAGAAGCATTTCCAGCGCTCGAGGTTTCATTATCATGTCTGAGAAAGTAACTAATTTTCTCTGTTGTGCAGGAGGATTATGTACTTCACCTCTGTGCAGAGACCAAAGCTCTGACACCTGAACAGATGAAACCTGTCAACTCCCAGCTGATGTTACAGCCTGAGTGGAAAGGCCTCTGTTGGCTTTCACTACCTCAAAATTTGCCCCTGTGTTCCTCTAGAGTTGGTGTTTCAGAAATGACTCCTCCAAGCTGTTGCAATTTTGTGGGGCTTGTGTACCTGATGCAGCTTTACCGCTTTGAAAATTCCATTTCTTAGGAATCCAGTGTTGCTTTATGGTGCAAAAAGCACGTCAGGTTTTCCTTTATTTTTCCTTTATATTCCATATGAATGGTTTTGCTGGGGGGAAAAAAAAAAAAAGGAGATATCTCCTCCAGTGTTTCATTTCAGGTACTTGCACTGTTTCTTATACAAAATGCAATTAATTTTCTCTCAGTGCTAAGAACAGCCTGTGCAGCCAAAGCCCAGCTGAATCTGGGCAGTGTGGTAAGTCAAATTTGCTGGGTGGTGACCTGTCACAGTCAGTGACTCTCACATGTGCCAGAACCCCACTGCTAGGGATACTGGCATGTTTTGTGCCAGGAGCAGAGCTGGATACACGGGATACCAAAGATCATCACCCTTTTGCGGACTTCTTTTCCATTTCTGCACATATATGTATTACATTTAGCATTTCTACTTATTTTTATGCTTTTTTTTTTATACTTGCCAAACTTACAAGTTACACCTTTTCTTTTTGTGATGTAATTTTCTCCCAACTCAGTGATAAGGGGAAAGTAGTAGCAAGCTGTCTGTGTTCATTGTAAGAGTGTTGGCCCCTGGGAGACCACATACAGACTTGGTGTTTGCACCAGACAGGAACTGGAAGAACTGTTCCCACTTTTCCCACCTCCCTGGAGCAGGCACAGCCCCTGGGAGCTGCATCTTACAGGTCTTGCTTGTTCCAAGAGTTTGACATAATCAGGTTATGGAAGGTTGGTGTGCCCTGGATGACCATGTTTCTCAATTTTGGCATGCGTGTGTCAAAACTAAGTGAAGATCTCCTCCTGTTCCCTGGAGACTGTGAATAAACAGGAAATGGTGGGAATAACCCCTGAGTTTGTTGGTGGGGAGACATTTCTAATGCCTTCCCTGAAACACAGCCCTGCTTGCTTTCACCAGAGGAGAATTTCATGTTCAGAGCGTGTAAGTTCTAAACAGCTGAAGAGGAGCACGAGGGCCATGGTTTATAGATCTCCAGCAATAGCTGAGTGGGTTTAAACTGCTTTTATAAATAGATAGGAACAAATTGTGACTCTGCTGGTAACTTGTGCAGTTGCAACTGCTGACTTCTTAAACCCTGGAAATTGGGCTTTATAATGGAAATAGTAAGTCTGTGAACCTTAATTCCAGTTGTAGTGCTGGCCACAGCCACCTTTTCACACACAAGAAGATTTCAATATGAGAGGGTGACCACAGTAGAAACAAGTTGTCATGAATTACATTAGTTGTGAATGTGTACGTTTGTCATGCTGGTCACCTTAGCCAACCTGAGAAAAGTTACTGAACTGAGTGTGGACCAGGTCAGCACGAGGAAAGTAAAATGGAAACTATGGTTAACATTTTTTGTACCATGTTTTCGAGAGTCAGTTTCAATCTCAGTGGGAATACTCCTGTTGTATTCCTTTGTTATTAAGGAAGCCCGGAAAGATTTGACAAAATGCCAAAAGTTAAATCCCAAATGGATGTTCAGATGTGAGTTTGCTCAGTTCTGCTTTCATTCACTATCATGCCTCAGGTTTAGAAGAATTCTAATACTGAAATATGTAACATCGTTTTGAAATTCTCAGAAGACAATGCCAATGTTTAATCAATTTATGTTTGTCCCAGATGGCCTCTATATCCAGGAGTGTGCTTGGAACTGTAGATTATAGACATAAAAAGATGAAGAGAATTGTAATGATTTGCTTTAAAAGAAGACCAAGATTTGGGGTACGATGAAGCCAGCTACACCTTGGGCATTTTTCTTCTGAGTAGTTCCTCAAAGGAGTACAGTGTCAAAATCAAAAGGGGTGGCAAGGGTATGTTGTCTATTACTATACATAAGCAAACAGATGGTTTACTTTTTCTCCTCTTTTAAATATGTCACTACTACGGTCTCATCGTGTCTCTTGGAATGGTTTCAGATATTGACTTAGTTTGCAAGACTGAGTTGATTGAATAATAGCTATATCACAATTTAAAATCTATTAGAAATATCGCTTGCCAGAGAATCCGATGGTTGACTTGACTGTCAATAATAAAATTGCATAAGCCATGAATTACTTTGGACTCATCAGCAGTATTACATTTCTCTGTACCAGGGACAGTGCTGCCAGTATAAGCTGCTGGGAGCTGTGGGAGCTTTCCTGGTCCTTCTGAGGGAGTTTAATTGTCTCATGGTATTTGTGGAGTGATTCCCTCCCACCAGCTGCTTCTAAAGTTTATCCCTTTCCTCCTCTGTGCCACTCAGCACTTGCTGCCAGAAGGAGCAGAGATTTGGGTCCTTGCTCTTGGTTTCAGGTGTATGCTCGTTGTTGCTTTATTTTTCCTCTTCTCTTTTGGTTTCGTTATTGACTATGTTAGTTTCTCCTCCGCATCAAGGAGGACAAAATACATATAGACAAGTACTTTCTTTTCTTTTGCTAACTGTAACTAACTGTTCTGCCCAGAACAATGCCTTGTAACCTGGTTTGCCTCTCACAATGATGTATTTCCTACAAGCCCTTCGGAGAAATAAAACTATCCCCGAGAGCCTAATTTTTTAGACAAAGGTATTGAATAAGGTGATATCGTGGGTTTTAGAAACTCAAGCAGAGACACAGTGTTATCTGCAGCCTTCCTAGAACACTGATGATTTTTATCATTTCATCTGCTATTAGTTCAAAGCATGATTGTTTCCTTAATCTGCAGTGCATGGCCCCGTTGGGTCCCCCAGCACAAAAGCACTTGCTTGAACCTGTTTGTGTTTGATGAAGCAGCACTTCTGTAGTGAACTCTCATGGAGAATTAGCTGACCTCAAATGTCTACACAAGGTGCTGCCATTTCTACAGAGTGTGCTTTGGGGATGTGTTCTGTCTTCCTAATTAATCATCATTTTCAGCACAATGCAAAGAACCACGCAAAGAAGGACTCAGTGCCCAAAAGGAGCACACAGAGTTCTTACACTGTGTGACAGGACCTGTTTCATGGACATCTGAAATGCTCCAGTTTGCAGCCAGCCTGGCAGCTGCCTCGGGGGAGTTAAGCCACAGCCTCCTGGCTCTTTAATCACAATGAAGTGCTGGGCTCAACTCACATGTTGTGCCATGAGAAAATTGACAAACATAAATAAATATCATATTTTTTCTTTCCAGTGGGATCTGAAATAGACTGAGGTGTATGAATTGGGCCTGGCTTACACACAGGAAACAAGCAGCAGGATCTGACTCGGGACAGTGAGCTGAGGACAGCCCTCGGCTGCCAGGACAGGCAGTTCAGTCAACCCTGTACCAATTTCAAGGTGTTTTACATTGTAGATTTTAAGTTTTATGTCAATGGCAACTGCTCAGGATGTGGGAGTGCTGATTTTTAATGTAGAGGAAGGGGAGAAGTTTTTCCAACCTCTTTAGGTGTCCACATCCTCTCAGTTCTCTAACAGTAGGAGTAGCACTGAGAAATAACAGCTTAGTTCATCCTAGGAACAAATGTTCTGTTAAGGGGCTACACTTCTTTCAGGACCCTGATCTTGGAACAGATCTTGCACATGAGTGCCTGGAGACTCTGCACACATGCCTGGGTTGGTGGTGCTGAGCTGCTTGCTGTGTCCTAGGCTGTCAAGGATGCTGGATGGCTGCGTGGGCACGGAATTGCTCTGAGTTCTGCTTTCCCCTGCAGTCCCAGCTGCACGTGCAGGGATCAGCAAGTTGAGGCGTGGATGCTTTTGTATTTTGATGTGTCTCTTCTGCTGAAATGCATCCAGGGTCACCTACAGAGACATCCTGAGTGACGGCAAATCCAGCAGGTTCAGACCTGAGTCTGGCAGGATGGGCTGAGAGCAGAGTCCTGTGAGAAGCCTTCTGTTCCCTGCCTGTTGTTTTATTCAGGGGAATAATAACACAGCGTGGTATAGTCCACACTGGACATAGTCTGACTAGCCAAAATGATGGCCTTTGGCCCCAGACTAAAACCAAGAAGAATGTTTATGGATATTACAGTATTTAAGGTGTATCAATGACTGTAATTCTGACCCTCGTCTATCTTGGGTCACAGGAAGCTGGTTTGGGCTGCAGCAGAAGGGAGTTTCTAACTTGGTATTTTAACAACTTCTTATACCTCACTGGGTGAAAACCTCCCTGGCTGAAAAATGGGCTGGATGGCTGGGCCCAGAGAGTGGTGGTGAGTGGTGGCTGGTCACTAGTGGGGCTCCCCAGGGCTCAGTATTGAGGTCAGCCATTTAATATCTACATCAGTGGTCAGGACGGGGGATCGAGGGCACTCTCAGTAAGTTTGCAGATGACACCAGGCTGGGTGGGCAGGAAGGCCCTGCAGAGGGATCTGGGCAGGCTGGACCAGTGGGCTGAGGACAGCTCAGAAGGTTCAGTAAGGTCAGGTGCTGGGTCCTGCACTTGGCTGGCAGCACCATAGGCTGGGGCAGGGATGGCTTGAGAGCTGCTCGGCAGGAAGGGACTTGGAGGGGTTGGTTGACAGCTGGCTGGATATGAGCCAGTGTGTGCCCACGTGGCCAAGCAGGTGAGGGCCATTCTGGCCTGTATCAGCCACAGTGTGGCCAGCAGGATCAGGGTAGTGACCACAGTGACCTCCACTTGGCACTGGTGAAGCAGCTCCAGCTCCGGGTTCAGTTTTAGGTACCTCACTTCAGAAGGAACACTGAGGTGCTGGAGGTGCTCTGGGGTCCAGAGAAAGGCGGTGGAGCTGGGGAAGCCTAGAAAATGTGCTGTGAGGAGTGGCTGAGGGAGCTGGAGTTGTTCAGTCTCGAGAAGTGGATGCTCAGGGGGTACCTCCTCACTGCCTAGAACTGCCTGAAAGGATGGTGTAGCCAGGTGGGACCCAGCCTCTTCTGCCATGTCTCGAGTGAAAGGACTAGAGGAAATGGCCTCAAGTCGTGCCAGGGGAGATTCAGATTAGAAAAAAAAATAACTACTGTAAGAGTGGCCAGACACTGGAAGGAGTTGCCCAGGGAAGTGGAGCATCACCATCTCTGGGAGGTATTTGGATGTGCCACCTGGGGACATAGTTTAGGGGTGATCATGGTTGTGCTGGTTTGATGGTTGGATTCAATTACCTTGAAGGTCTCTTCCAGCCTTGATGATGCTGTGATCCCACTGGGCTGCCACTGGGGAGGTCAGCCTGGGTGTCAGGTTCTCTGGGCCTTGGTATTTTGTTTTGTTCTATTTTTATTTGCTTGTGTTGGCATTGATCTCTGGAAGACAGTAAAAATATTTATTCAGCACAGGCAGGGTGACAGATATCTCTTGTATGAAGAACTATTTGATGAGCTGTTAGTTTTGAGTGCCTTTCCTATTCATTGAACTAATTAGCTCTACAAATCTTGCTGTCAACCAGTCATATAGCCACTTATTTATTTTCCCATGTGCAGAATTTTCACTTTGCTGCATATACACAGAGCTGTAAAACCAAATGCACCAAAAATTGTCTCTTAGTTGGATATAAATGGAAACAAAATACACTTGGAATTATTATTACATGTACCATTAATTTTTATTTGAACTGTCTTATATAAATGCCAAGCTGCTTTCATTGTTTTCCACTGTTGCACTCATGTTATGAGTGTAATGCTCGTTTACTGCATTACTGGGAGAGTACGAAAATGCCTGAGACTGAGACAGGGAAGAACAGAGGCTTTAGTGCTGATCACATGGGCACCTGGAGTCTCCAGCTGTCACCGATTGCTATGGTTCTTTAAAACTACTGCTTGGTTTCAGCCTCCTCTTGTGCTTTCTCTCCTTCTCCAGGCTTTTTTTTTCTTTTTTTTTCTTCAGCCTTTTAACCATCCTAGTGAGCAGAGTTAAACACGTAATGCAATTAAAGCATTTCAAGCTCATGCCAGTGCAGCCAGCAAGCCTGGGCTCTGCTGTGCTCAGACATAGCAAGCCTGGCTGCTCCTCACAGTGACAGTGCAGAGGACATTCTCATGAAAAAGATATAGAAAATGTGCTTTGTGGGAAAGAAAAATGCGTGTTATGTGATTCCTGGCACAAATATCTCTGGTGATTTGTTTGCTGTGGCATTTCTGATTTGGGACAGTGTCGTGTGGGCTCTGGAGACTCAGCAATATCCACCAGCAAGCAGGGCTGCTCATGCAGAACTCTGGAGTGGGACCCAGGAAGTGAATGATCACCCTGTGAAACAGCCAGGGGTTTTATAGCTGCGCAGTTGCCTTCTACAATTGCCAGTAATCCCTGGAAGTTTTGTGATGTGATGGCCAACTGGAATTATGCTGCCTGCTGGAAAGAGATTTCCCATTTTGCAACCTGATATCTTCAAAGTAATCGCAGCCAAAATTCCTCTTCAACATATGCAGCATCCTCTGCCCCTTAGAAAGGAGCTCATGGAGACTTTTGCCAGTGCAGAGCTGTGCCATCAGTGGTCTGGTTTGTGATGGATCACAGGGCATTAATTTCTTTTCTCAAGTTAGGCAGTGTTTGTTTTTTTGGTTTTTTTTGGGTTTTTTTTTATGTTGATGTCTTCCCTTGTTCCCAAGTATTAAAACCTTAAGAACACCTAATTTTGGAAGCAGACATAATGGAATTCTGTAGTATCTACTACAAGCACAAATTAAACTACGTGTGAAACCAGGCATTTACATTATTTTCCACCAAAGCAAACCCACTGCAAATGAAGGACAAACAGAGTGTGTGCAGCCCAACACAATGAGAGATGTAAAATGGAAAACTGCTCCACAGAACTGTGCTGATTAGCTTCCAAGTGCTCTTATTTGAGCAGTAGAGATGCGTGTCCAAGTTTGACGCGTGGATGTTGGCAAATTGGAGAGTGTTTGGGAAAGGGTTACAGGGAAGATTTGAAAATCATGTAAGGTAAAGAGAGACAGAGACTCAATCTCTTTACCTTGTTTTTCAAAAGAAGAATAAACGATTACTTGAAGAAGAGGTCTGTGACTCTTTAGATGTCACTAGAGCATGTTGGGCAGCCACAGCCCAGTGGCTCAATGAGTGAATCCCATTCCCAACCATTAATCAGTCTTATCAATTTCAACATCAGTTCGCATGGTTCTATAACTAGTAAAGCAGAAGGGTCGCCGTTACTAGCATAACATGCAATAACACGGCTATTTTGGGTCCATGTTCTGGAATCCAAGGCTTTTTTCGCTGAGGGGTCTAACTGGTGCCTTTCAATCCACATTAGTAAGTTAAGAAGTGCCTCTTCATCATAATTGATCCCAAAACTTTTAAGATAAATGTCCCATACCTTCAGCGCCTCAGGTTCTTCTTTGGAGAAAAATCCTCCCATTTTAACGATCCGAAAGTGTCTTTTCTCTCAGAAGGCTTGTAAGATCACGTCGGGGTCAGCACATGTAGCGAGGGGTGGTTGTGGGTTCGGCAGGAGACAAGAAAAGGCAGCTGACCTCGTGTAGAGGGTGAACAGGAACTCCCAGTTTATTTCCTGTGGTTTGCTCTTTTAAGCCTTAGATTTCCAAGGATTCCTGGGCTACCATCTCATTGGCTCAGGTTATAGTCTGGGCAGTGCCAACATCAATGACATGGCATGAATTAATTGGTGGAGAGTATGACAGGCTCAGCCTGGTACCGAGGCAGAAGCATGCTGTGACATCTATGGTTTGGGCTCTGGGTGTAAGTGAATATTTGAGCAGCTTCAGAGTGCTGGGCAGTTGCTGCTGCTTGAAATCTCTGGTCACAGCTTAATCCTCAAAGCCGTAGATCTGATGAAGCTGTGACTCAAGAGTTCTGGTTCATGTTGTACAGGTCAGATAATCGTAGTGGAACAATGGCAAAAACAACGTACTGGGGTTTCAGATAGAATCTGACAAGTGCACCTAGGCAATGTGGCTGCCTCTGGTATCTGTGGAAGGCACCCAGTCATCCAAATGATGGCAATAAAGCAAAAATTGGTAAGTGAAAACTGTGGAGAGGAAGACTTTAGGCCTGTTCTTTGTTCCATTCTTTCCTGGCTCTCTTGATGCGTTACAAAAGGTTGAGGTGATGTACAGAGATTAAAAGAAAGCTGATCCCTTCTCTAAAGTGTGTAATACCTGTCTTTGAGGAGAAAGAAATCTGCAGATGGTGGAAATACATTTAAGCCAGGACAAGACCTGAGAGTTAGAACTCTTCAGTGTGAAACTCCACCTAAGAGCTGATGAGGTGGGACTCCATCTGTGCAGCCTGTGGATATGCATTTTTGGAAGTGGGGTAGGACAGACAAGGAGAGGGTGTCAAACACTTGAAATGAGAGGCTTTCAGTTTCATATTTCAGTGTAGGACAGGCACTGATTTACCCTGCACAAAGCCTCCTTTCTCTCCGTGCTGTTTATGTAACCATAATGCATCCTTTGCATTCTTTCTCTTCTTAAATTTCCTTCCCATCAGCCAGACCTCACACTGTGCAAGTTCTCCCCTTAGAGTACTTTCATTTGGGAATATTTTAACTTTTCCTTCCAGAAATGTGCAGTTATCACAAGAGTTTTAAGCCATTTTCCAGCTGGGACAGAAACCAGTCAGGCTTGACTTCTACAACAGGGCTTGAGCTGTAACATCCAGGCTGTGCTTGCCCCAAGGTCAGAGGCATCCAGAACTGGGCTGTAACTCGGCCCACGCAGGGTTTTGACAGCAGCTCTGTTAATGTTGGCTCACTGATGCTGCTCTGTGGTGCTGCAGTCCCCTGTGGTCACCAGGGGAGCACAATGTATTATTTCGTTTGCTTTCTTCAGGCATCCAGTTCACACTGTTTCTTCATCTGAAGCTTTCCTTGAAAGATAATGCTGGGTACCACAAGTACCCAGCTCCTCACAGATTCTGAAGAGGAGAAAAAGCTACAGTTTGTTGGGGTAAATGGAAAGATTTTACTTGACCTATGTGGGCTTTTGATCCAAGAGTTAACCAGAAAGGCATTGAGACATGCCTAAGGAAAAGAAATTGGTTTTAAAAGGAAATACATACCACATTAGAATAAATTACAAGCTAATGGGGTTTACTAAAGTGGGGTTTATGAGTGTTGGAACTGGAGTGGTCTTTTAATCCATGATGGCTGCTTATTTATTGTAAGAGTAAGTTTACAGAACCTACAGTAAAAGGGACTACAGGAGATGTAACTTTTTAAAATTATGCTGTAAACCCCAAGAATTTCCCTGTACCCAGTTTAAAGGAAGCATGGCATTATGCTAAAAACATGTGTCCTTACAGACTCTTCCTCAGGGTGACCAATCTCAGTGGTGCCATTTTCCAGATGTGTTTCATTATAAGTCATGCTTTTACCTCAGAGTGTAGGAAACAGGGTGCTCAGGTTTATGCTTATCTTTGCGTTTTAATTCAACTTATGGCACATGTAATATTTTCTTTAGTCCTAACACGTCGTTGTCAACTCCACAGAGTATATTTTAGTACAGTTTTGAAACATTTCTTTGGTAGTAAGCACTTCTGTCTTGGCAACAGTAGAAGTGCTTTTCCATATCAGCAGCAGTGCTTGAATGCTGAACACTCACTGGAGAATTGGGCTGGGTGTTGAGAGACATTCTAATTCAAAAAAGCAAATGCATTACTGGTAATCGTATTCAGGAAGTCCATGTAATAAAATTAAGAATCAGTCATCTGTGATGCAGCATTTTCTTTGCACACAGAATTTTTCACATCCCAAAATTTCTGAATAAAAGTTTGCCCTGGAAGGAATTGTAACAGAGTAAAGTCCTCCCGTTGCACTCGCAGCACCTCAGGACCTTGGGATCTGTTTCTCCATCCTGCAGTCAGGATGGCCCTGGGGAAGAGTTCACCTGCTTCAAGAGGCTTTGCTGCCTGTGGCACACCCAGGTGAGGTGGCTGGGGCTGAAGCACCACGGCTCTGCACTGCTCAGGGTGTCCAGATCCAGCCCTGAGCTGCAGCAGTTTCAGGAACTGCCAGGGGCATCAGACAGGAGATTTTGCCTGGATGCAAATTACGTTCTGTTCATAAAAGAGCATTTTCATTTCTGTTGTGTCCTCATACTAATGTATTAGTAATTTTGCACTGCCTCCCAGACTGGAGTTCCTTCTCTCTCACCAGTCCTTGAGTGTTTGAAAGCCAGGGTGGTTTTTTTTTTTTCACAGACAGATTGCCAGGGATCCACAAGGACGCCTGTTGTAGGATGTAAATCCAGTCACACATTGAAGCAACATTTTATTCTATTTATCAAAAAAACCCACAGAGGAAAGCCAAGGCCATTTTAAATGCTGATAGTCATCATTTATCATTTAGCAGAAACAAAAAAGTTTGGGGAAGCAACCAATGTTCTCAGTGACATCATTAGTGCAGCTCTCTTTGGACCTTTATTGCCATGCTGGTGAACTCTGCAGGGGAAGGTGGGCAGAACCTCTGGGAGGGCTGCACTGAACACTGTATTTAACAGCAGAGAAGAAAAAAGCCTAGTAAAGTTTTTAGTAATGTTGGCTTGAAGGGTAATTTTCTTGTCAACTCTATAATTAATGCACCACATGTTACAGTAGCCCATTGTTATTGCAGAATGCCAGGGTGCATTTCAGACTGAATGGCTGTTTAACAAAACACTTGGCAGATTTATTACCCTCAGGTGATTCTGTCAGTCAGCATTTCCCCGTGTTCAACCTGAAGGAGGCAGAATCAATTTCGGTATCTATTTGTGAAAATCCAGGCTCTTTAAATTCAGCCACACACATATGCAGGGACCCCTAGAAAATCAGGACTAGTATTGGATCTTCATCTTTTAGCAGGGAATCAGAAATTACCCTTTCAAACTCTTTGGATTTTCCCCTCCACAATGAAGGCATCATCTGCCACTTCCAATATCTCACAAGATGTATTTGTGGTCATTTTCACATCATGAACATTATGTTTGGTTTGTTGTTTTTTTTTTTTTTTTTTTTTTTTTTTTTTTTTTTTTTTTTTGTTACTGTACAGTAAGTACAGAGCATTTATTTGGCAGTGTCAGATACAGCTTCAGCAGTGACTGTGTATGGAAGGGAAATCCTGAAACAAAGGAGGTGTCACACTGAATTTGCTATTGCCAGTTCTGCAAAAGAATTCAAGGTGTGATTTAGTACTGCAGGGATATGAGAGGTGCAGAACTTTTTCAAGAACAAAGTTGGTTTAAATTTCCAAGGATGAAAATGTCTTCTTTTACTTTTTCAATAGGAGGAGGATGCTGATAGAAGATATGTATAGCCCAGGCATGAAGGTACAGAAAAAATATAGCAGGTGAGAAACAGGAAGTTTATGTTGCCAGTTTGAAACAGCAAAACATCATTAAATCATTTTCATTTTTGAGACAGCACAATCTTCCACTCTTTTAAAATAATCTGTTAAATATTCTGTGAAAAATTGTTATTCTATGAAAATTGATTACAATCAGTTTATGCACTTCTTCCTCACTGCTCTCCTTCTGTCACATTTCTACTTTTGCTACTATACTTTCTAATATTTTCTTTTTTTAGCTTTGAAATATATGAACTGCCAGAACTTTAATTTCTTCCCTGCGTCACAGTAGGTGTTTTTGCCAGAGGCTGAAAAGTCAGTAAAGAATAAAGGCAGGAACAAAGGGGGGGATGCTATAGTTCCCACTCCTGACCTTAACTGATCTTTTATTTACAGTAAAGGGAGGGAAATATAATTTAAAAATATCAACAAGTATTTCCTTCCTCAAATATTCCAATAGTTTAAAAAGGCTTGTTTTTCACTCATAACTTCAAGAAAAAAAGAGAAAAAATATGTCCATTGCATGACGTAGCCCAGAGAAGGAGTGCTTGAAAAAAAGAAAGATTCCAGATTAAAAACTTCAGTGAGCTTAAAAAAATTCTAAATCCCGGAGGTTGGCCATGTAGGTAGTGCACCTGCTGAAAGGCCTGTAAAGTCCAATTCCCTCGTCAGAGGGGGCAAGGAGCACTCAGGAGGGCAGCTTTGTCCCTGGGAGGTTGTTCTGCTGTCAGCCCTCGCCACCCCTTGGCCTGGCTGGTGACAATCCAGTGGCACTTGCCAGCCTGGCTGGGGCTCAGCGTCACTCAGCTGTTGTGCTGGCACAGAGACCCCGAGTGTGGCACCGAGTGTGACCCCGAGTGTGGCACCGAGTGTGGCACCGAGTGTGGCACTGAGTGTGACCCTGAGTGTGACCCCGAGTGTGACCCCGAGTGTGGCACCGAGTGTGGCACCGAGTGTGACACTGAGTGTGGCACTGAGTGTAACCCCGAGTGTGACACTGAGTGTGACACTGAGTGTGGCACCGAGTGTGGCACTGAGTGTGACCCTGAGTGTGGCCCCGAGTGTGACCCCGAGTGTGACCCCGAGTGTGACCCCGAGTGCGGCACCGAGTGTGACCCCGAGTGTGACCCCGAGTGTGACACTGAGTGTGGCACCGAGTGTGACCCCGAGTGTGACCCCGAGTGTGACTCCGAGCGTGGCACCGAGTGTGACACTGAGTGTGACCCCGAGTGCGACCCCGAGTGTGGCAGCAGCACCGGAGGGAGTCTGCTCGAGCAGGGCTCGTGTCCAGAGCTCGAGTTAGAGCCCAGCACAGCAGAGGAGGGAGCAGCCGGCGCCCAGCCGGTGCCCAGCCGGTGCCCAGCCCGTGCCCAGGTTCCCCGGCTGAGCGGGCAGGAAGGGTGCTGGGAGCCCTCCCTTCCCCTCTGGATCCAGGGGATGTGGCTCATGCCCTCGGTGACCCCGGCTGGCTCTGGGCAGGGGGCTGGGGCTCTGTGTGTGGGGACACGGCCAAGGCAGAGCCAGCTGGTTTACAGCCACAGAAGAGTTACAGTGCACAACAGTTGCATAAATTAATCAAGTGCTGGCTTAGAGCTCTTGTAGATGGAAACGATTTCCTGGGATGGGTCCCTCCCTGGGCTGCCCTGACATGAGCGGAGTTTCCTTAGCAATGATGTGACCTGCAGGGATGACAGTGCTGGAAAAGGGGCTGGAACTGAGGGAATGCTCCCCAGAACTCTCCCCAGAAAAGTCTCTGTAGCTCCGAGCCAGGAGAGGAGCACAGCTCTCCTGAGCCAGAAGCTATGTTAGCACTGTTAGGTTTTTAGGGATTTACTCTCTGTGATGTGTGTCCAACCCCTCTTTGAGTTTTTATTTTACACCCACAGCGTCTCGTGTTCCAAAATTTGAGCTGTTCTGTCGAAAATGTCGCCAGTGTCCCCGAGCTCTTCTAGAATGCAATGAACTTTTTTCTTCCTTTACTGAGTTTTTGGTGCCATTCTTAATGTCATAGGCTTCTACTGTGGCAGATTCTCTCTTCAGTCCTTGAGCATGTCTTTGGGCAAAGCAAATCCAAGTAAGGGAAACGTGTAAATGTTCTGACATAATCCACAGCAAAACAGAGCTTGAATCCTTGAGCATGTAATGAATACACAGCTGGCTCCAATGTGCTGAATGTCTTTGGAGAGATTTTTCAGAGTCTCGGGCATAATTTGTCTTCCAAGGGAGACAGATGCCAAGCTGTCCATTGAAAACTTTCCTCTTCCACTCCTTCTCCCCTGGTACTTACTGTGTTTGATTTCATGCTCACCTATAAAATTATTGTTGTCAACCTGTTTGACACTCAGCATTATACAAGAGGTTTTCTAGCCCCTCACAGCTGGCTGTGGTTTGGCAGGTTTGTAGCAAAATGTACAGTCCTAAGGATTTCACAGATGGAATTTCAGCCTTACCCTGAGGTGTGCTGTTCTGGTGGTTAATTATCCCAGAAGTTCTGTTCAGCCTTACCTGTGGGAAATGAACCCACTCTGTTTATTCAGCTGGCATTGCATAAGTGGATGAGCATTGAGATTGTTTTCCAGATTGAAGAAAACTCACACAGAGAAGTACTTTTATACTGCAATATATGTGAACGTGAACTAGAGAGACCTTTCATTGTTTTCAGTAAGCAGGATAAATCCTTTTACTTGAATTTTCTTTTATATCCTTCCACTTGCTCCATACCTCAAGGCATCCATGAGCCACCCAAAAGTATAAAATGATGTCTAGGAGTAAGGAAATAAAATATCAGCCTCATATTTGCCCTTGATTATTCCTATTCAGGTGTTGGAATTAAGACTTCTCTGTTCCTTAAAGATCTCTCTTACTCCACAAACTCTGTATTTGCTGTTGCATTGTCTGAGTTATTTTCACAATTTGTAATTATCTTGGTTCTTAAAAATTTAGACATACATTTAAAAGCATGATCCAATCTTGCCTGATTGCCACCACATTGTGTTTGAAGTAATTACCATTCACTTGGCTTTTGAAGCTGTTGAATGAATTTTCCACATGAGATTCCTTAATTTGTACATATTTTATTGCTATAAAATAGGTATTGGCAAGCTGCCTGAACCGTACTGAAGGCCTTTAATTCCTATTCCTATGTTATGAAACAAGTGCAAACAAGGAGGCATAAGAGAGACCCCTTAAAAAATATTTTGTTGACGTTTCAAAACTGTCCTTACGCAGGTGCAAACGCAGAGGTAAAACCAAGGTAGCTTATTTCTGCACTTCAAGAGCCAAAACCAGTCAGTTTTCATACAAGAAAGATAATGTTCTTTTACAGCATAAAAGCTCTCTCTTTCTATCCTTGAGCTATTATCCCCACGAGAAATGTTCTCTGCTTGAAGAGGCTGTTAGTGCCTTTGTGCTGGCTTCCTGCAGACTGAGGAAAACCTCGGAGAACATTAATCCTCCCTGCCCTGTACATCCATCCTCCTGTGGCTGAGGCTGCCCTGCTCGCTCGGGTTTAGAGCAAGGAGGTCTGCTTTAAAATAGCCATGCCTGGGGGGTGTGAAATAAGAAGGAAATGCCTGCTCTGTTCTGTGCTCCCCCCGGGGGGGCACAGGGAAAGATTTTGGAGCCTTTCTCCCTTTCCTGAATATGGGACTCCTTTCCCCCCACGCCCCCCAGTTGAACTGACACCTTGCTCTCTGGGCAGCTTTATAAAGAGTCTAATGACAGATGTAAATATGTCAGAATGCTGTAAGAAAAGAGCAAATTCTAGGACTGCTCTTAAAGCAGTCAGGTTTCATAGCTGTGTTTTCCTAAACAGCATTACAACAAAATTTTAGGAGAAAATCTAGTGTTAACAAAAAAAGGAGGAAATTTTGTTGGTTTTGTTATTAATTTGCTTTAAGGAATTGCAAGAAAGGATCTCCCTGTTTCCCTACCGGGGTATTTCGGTACAGCCTTTAAGGAAAAATAACAAAATTACAATTCTTGGCATATGGCCTTGTGTAGGCATAACTGGTACAAAATTCTGCCCAGCCCAAACTAAGGAACCATCCCTGGTGGTCTGGCATTTCACCAGCACGATCTCCCGTAAATCAAACCGCGAGGCTGTGAGGCTCATTAGTGACATTTGGGTGTCCCTAATGAGCACCTGCTGGCAACCAGGCATTGCAGGGGAAAGCCAGCCTCCTTCAGGCTCCTGAGGGGAGACTGCAGGAGCTCCCAAAATGCTGATCTTGGTAACAAACCCGGCTAATTGTAGTCATCTGAAGGAAAAGGCTGACAGATTGAGGAATGCAGGAACTCCAGGGCTTCCACAGACGGGATTTAGGGAATGGTGTGAGCACGGAGTGTGCCCTATGCTGATGTTGGGGTGAGTGGTGCGAAAGTTGGATGTAAAGTATGTTGGATTACTCTAATCCAAACATGCTGCTCTAAGGCTCCATTGAAGCCATTACAAAAATGCAGGTGCTTAAAGGCTTTGTTGAACTTGAGGACCAGATTTGCAACTTCAAACATAAGAAAATACATTGAGAATCAGGAATGTGCCTGATACTGGGCACAACAGGGAGCAGCTCATCTTCCTTCCTTCCTTCCTTCCTTCCTTCCTTCCTTCCTTCCTTCCTTCCTTCCTTCCTCCCTCCCTCCCTTCCTTCCTTCCCCCCTGTCTGTACATCATCCCAGCTGCTAAAGAACTCTTACCTTAGTCATACTAAACCTTTCTTCACCTGCTTGAAACTCTCTGCTTTGGCCTTCTGAGCTTATTTTCACCGTGTAGAGTCTCTGCTGGCCTGGGAAGAACACCTTGGATGCATTTGGCATGCTCTGGCCCTCTCAGTGCTGAATCCATCTCAGGGTTCATGAAGACATCTAAATTTAAGTACAGCACCTCCCGAGCTGTGGTGCGGAGGAGACTCCAGGATGCAGTTTTTCCCAGGGCTGCTGTTCCAGTGCCAGCTGTCTTTGTGGCGGTCCAAGACAGACCCTGCCACGTCTGTGCCTGCAGACAGCAGATTCCAGCCCCCCAACAAGGATGGGTTACATCCCGGGGAGCTTTGCTTGGTGCCTCAGTTACTGCAGCCCCCAGCAGCTGAGCCCTTCCAGGTTTGCAGCCGGTGCTGGATCTGGTGCCCCTGCCCTGTGCCCTGCCTGAGACAGGCCCTGGATTGGCCCGGAATTCCAGAGAAAACCAAAGGACAAGGTCTTGATGGTAGAAAGCAACACCGCCAGGGCTCGTCAAGCTGCTGGTAAATGCTCTCAGGGCCCTTGTTCTCTCTGTTCTCTTCATCTGGGAATGTTCTCACCCCCTTTGATTATTCTTTACTGAGGCTGAGAATCCCAGAGAGGACAAAGCCTCTGTTGTATTGTGGCAATACACAACTTAATTTTGAGGCAGATCACAGATTTCTGCCTGACATTTCTACCTTTCAACTGTTGCAAGTTTTTCAGCAAACAGTGGAGGAAAGGGAGAAAGACAAAACCACCGTGCTAAATGTTAACATACTTTTCTTCTCCCTCTGGAGGTAGAGTTCAATAAACTGTATAACAGTTTTAAATCTTGTTCCAATACATTTTTATGTTGAAATATATGAAGTATAGTCTGAAAGGACAAAAGACAAGTCTCATTTGTCCTTTAGGCAAAGGTTTTTAAGTGTTCATATAAAAAAATATGAGTGAGAATACCACTGACACTTCAATTAGAGACAAAAACAAGGTTAAAAGCATTCTAGATTGTCCTAAAAGTGGAAGTTTCATTCCTAGGTTCTTTATGAAACCTAATAAATGAAGTGGTGTGCAATACAATTGAATTGCTGGGTACAAATGTACCAGGTTAAAGGGAGAATTCAGCTGGGCAGCAGTGGCTGAATGTGGCTGCATGCACCTCTCTGTGGTGTTAGTGGCACCGTGTCCTGGTTTGTTGGTGGTCTTTTTCTTCCAAAAAACAAACAAGATTTACTTCTGAAAAGGAAAGCTTCCACCTTAACTGTAAATTCTTAGGAACAACCTCAGCAGTTTGGTTTTATCACTTTAAAAATAAGGCCCCAGCCCTGAATTCAGAACTGAAATGTGCAGGTATGACCTTCTGTCCTCCTGCTTCCAGGAATATTCCTTATGTTTCTAGAAACAGCAATACTCCATCAGAGGGGGCTGTAGTTAAGAAAACAGCACAGGTGAACTTTGGAATGTGCATTTACAGAGAAAAAGACCCTTTGTGTTTCAGGCACTCTGTGCTTCAGTGGATATGGCTTTGCTCGGTGTGAGAAGCAGCTCTTGCTGTTTCACTGCTGCTCTAGATTTGGCCAGTGATGAAACAGTGAAGTGCAGAAGTGAGTAAACCTCGATTTGTGCCTTTTCCTGGGAGAAAGAGGAACCATGTGCTTGTGTCTCAGCCTGTCTACGTGATGGGACTTGCATTCCAGCTCACTCAATCACCTGTTGCTGCAGCGTTTCATGCTGGCTGCAGCAGATTCCAAGGGGAAAGATTTGGACAGGTGGATTTATCCAAGAATCTCATAGGAGGTTTCCCTGTTATTGTCCATTACATTGCATTCCCCTGACCAGTGCAGCTGTGGGAGTGACTGAGCCCCTGGTGTTGCAGGCAGGAGATGCACGTGGGCAGAGAGGGTGGAAGCTCTGGAATTCCTCCAAGTAATGCAAAATATCTCAGCTCTGAGATTCTGTCCTTTGTCCCTTCACAATGTGCCTGGTACCCGCTGGGACAGAGCCACCCCACCCTGGGGCAGTGTTGGTTGGCACTGGAGGGCAGCCTGGTGTGGGCACTCTGCAACGCTGACAGAGGCACCCTGCCTTTTTTGTGAGGCTTCTTTTGTTTGAGAATCTTGGCAGCCATTAGGGGTTTCAGAGCTGCACCTGCAGCTCTCCAGAAAGGCAGCTCTCCAGCAGGTAAGGTCTTAACCCAGGACAGGCCACGGCTCACTGACAGGCTGGATGGAAAAACAAGTTCCTGGATAAAAAAGCCCCTCTTTAGATGTCTCCCCTGACTTTGCATTTCTACATGCGTGATGTATGCCCAGGTTCCTCATTTACGTTTTATTTTGAACAACTTTTATCCTCTTGTTATCAAGGTGTCATAATTTCTTCTTCATAGCAGTAGCTGTTTATTTGGATTTTTTTTATTATTTGCAATCCAAACTGACCTTTCTGCTACATAACCACTTGGAAAAGAGATGTCCTGCTCACATAAGGAATGCCTCAAGAGAAGGGCAGTCCTGCATAATTTCCTGTTCTCTCAAAGAAACCCTTCATATTGGAGAACTGGGGAATATTACTTTCTGGCCCTGCACACTCTCCTGGGTAGAAGGGTCCTGAAACACAATTTATTGTAAAACACACAGTGGTTACAGAGCTAGCACAGTCAATGATATTCCTTTTATTACCACTCAGATGAGAACACAAAATGACATTGGAAAGCAGTGAACTCACTAGAAGGGCAGAGAAAGCCATTAAATTCAACACGCATCATATTTCATAATCAGAATCCTGCAGTCAGAGCTGACACCACTGAATGAGTTTGTTGCAGTCATGATAATACAAAACCTGCTGCATCTGCTTCCCTTGGCACTTTTCTTTGTAGCCCCTTGCAGTGTACAGGCTATTAATCATCAGCAGCCAGGGACAGTGCAGACCAATGCACTTTGTATTGCATAAATTGAAAATGCATCACTATTAGAGAGAAAACTGCCCTCCGTACATCTCTATTTAGATGGGCAGTTTCCTGACGAGCTGTCATGCCATTATGGCTAACCACTTAATTGGAGTTCTTCTCACAGCCTGGTAATTGGGGTTGGGGTGGGGGGAGGGTGATGCAATCCCGTTCGTAGCATGTATGAAAACAAGGCAGGGAGAGCGTTCCTTGCCCTGCCTCGGGACCCTGACAGGGCTCCAGCTGGGGGCGAGGAAATGCAGTCAGAAAAACCGTGTCATTGAACCTCGCTAAATTAACTTCACAAACGGGAGGGCTGAGTGTACCTGTGAGGGGAGAGGGTGCTGTGGAATTGGCACCTTCGTGCTTTTTCAGTGGCTGCCTGGAGCGACAGCTGAGCCTAAGGAGGGCTGTTGCCTTTCCTTCCATCAGCTCTCCTCACACAGGAGCGTAAGATGAGGTTTAGGGGGATAAAATAAGTTTTAGTGGCGACCTGAGAGAAGACAGTTGTAAATTCAGCCCTCGGAGGTTCTCTTTTTAAAGAGAACCAATTTTATTCTACAGCCGTTTGTCCAAGTTTTATACATAAAGAAGGAAAATGAGCATCTAATGAAAATGGGACATATAAAGTAATTTGTAAATGGAAGTATAGCTTTTAAACCGCATGTGTTTAACTGTACATTGCTTCATGGTTTGAGTATTTTCTCCTGAATGGCTGTGGCCAGTGTTTGGAACTTCATTATCTTTGGTTATAGCTACTCACACTTCATTCTCATTACATCTACCATACTCTGTGGATCGTGTTTCCCAGGGTGTGCAGTCAGTGATGTGTCAGCAAGACACAAGTCTGAGCTGAAATTCTATGAACTTGTGTTGAATCCCACATCTTCTGATACTTGCTGCTCAAGCACAGGTGAATCAGCTGAAGTGCTTTGGCCAGATCCAAATCAGAAGCGAGTTTAAACTGGGATTTATACACAAAGTTAGTTCTGAACTGTGATCTTCAGCCTCTCCCAGCTGCTCCCTCATATTGTTGTTTTTACATTTCAGCTACATTTCTTCACTGGACTTCTTTTCACAAAGTTCTCTAGAAAGTTTCAAATCCAACCACAGCAAAAAAAATATTTATCTTGATTGATGCAAGCAGCTCAGAGGATCTCCTGTCACTCAGATACTTCATTAAAGGAATCGGAACTGGGGAGACATTTCCTGAGATATCTGCCAATGAGGTTATTTGGCAGAGCTGGAGGATGTGGAGATCCCAGGTTACCAGATGCAAAGATGGCACTGTATTCACAGAAGGATGGAGGGGGAAGGGCTGGGCTCCAGCCCACCATCACAGGCTTTGCTTTGGCTGCACATGGGCAGTAAGACATGAGAGGGGTGCCCTGCACTTGAACTGAATCGAGCTCGCTGCTGCACCTGGCTGGCACTGACAGGCTTCTCAATAAGGTGCTGATGCCCAAGCCTGACAAAAAGTGACAGAAATCTCAGAGGCCCCTTCAGACAGAATAGAAGAGGAGGCATGGCATAGTCATTCCCAGAATTGCACACAGGAACTGTCATCCTCTTCTAAGTCCTACCAGTTTGTGCCTTTTGATGCTGGGATTTAATCCTGTTAGGAGATGAAAATCCATGCTGCTGTTGTCCTGCCCTGCCCTTCCCTTCCAGCCTGCTCCTGGGGCTCTGGTGTTCCTCTGCATGGCTGAAGCAGAAAGCTTTGGTCTACTCAGTCTCAGCTGGATCAGCTCTCAGAACTGTCTCAGGAAATATGTGTGTGTGATGGTGGTGCCCAAAGAGGAGGAAAAAGAGCAGCACTTTGCTCCAATAAGAAGTATTCAGCTTTAAGCTCTGGTCCCTGCGTCAGAGGCAGGCACTGGGGACAGAGAGGTCACAGCACGGGAACCGTGGAGAGCAGTGTCTTTACGATGGATGACAGCTGACTCCTGTGGAGAGGACATTAAGGATTGGACTTTGAAGAAATCTGAAAATAAATCTGCTCAGTTAGAAAAGGAACCACTCAGACACTGGCTAGTTGCCTGCACCTTGCAGTTTAAGGAAAGCTTCATTTCAGTCTCGGTAAACCAGTGGTGAGTTATAACCAGTGCTAATTGCTGGCTATAGGGTAAAGCAGCCAGCTCCTTGATGGTGAAGAACATGGAATCACAGAACCACAGAGCAGCCTGAGCTAGCAGGAACCCACTGAGTCCAGCTCCTGGCCCTGCACAGACCCCCAACAACCCCACCCTGGGCATCCCTGGGAGCTCCTGGAGCTCTGGGGCTGTGCCCATTCCCTGGGGAGCCTGGGCAGTGCCCAGCACCCTCTGGGGGAAAACCTTTCCCTGATACCCAACCTAAACTTGCCCTGACACAGCTCCAGCCATTCCCGGAGGAATGCTGTTCAGTGCCTGACTCCACTCTAGGGAAAAACATTTTCCTTATATTACCATCTTTAACTGGAGATAACAAGGGATATGTGATGTTTTAAAATAATTGGGTGTTGTAATCAGGAAAGAGGAAAACTGTATTCACAGGAGTTCAGCACAGGGCAGGCCTGGTGAGCAGTCTGGCTCTGGGACTGATGTCTGTGTCTAATACCCAAACATTAATTCTGTCTATAAAAAGTAAGCAAAAATGCATTTAGGGAGATTTTGTGTGCTCTCTGCCGTCAATCACAAAGGACTCTGAAATCTTAAGAGCTACCAGATCTGATTTTAAAAGGTTACACACCAAAATCACCCCCAAAGATCTGCCTGGGAACTGATTGTGTTCTGAGAATCCTTCCTGCTAGCACCACTGAGCCTGCTGATTTCATGCATTCCCCAGCTCCAGGGGACACGATGTGATGCCCTTGCAGACTGCAGTTGTGCATCCACGAAGGCAGCCGGGAATGACAACCAGCTCGGTGTGCCTGTAGCCTGATATTTTCACTGTGGGGAAAACACAGCTCTGAAATCACCTAGTCATTTTTGGGAAGCAACGTGTTCAAGATTGATTACTTACTTCTGGAATCTGTTGCAGCTGAAAGTGGAGTTGTTTAAAGACTTACAGGAGCAGCGAGTCAGGGTCAGCCATGTAAATCATTGCCTGTTGACAAGAAATTTAACAGTTTGGCTTAGCTGTTAGGAAAGCATGCACAACTGGATATGTTGAAATCTTAATGGTGCTTTTCCTTATTATTTGATACAGCTAGTAAAAAAACCTCAAACAATAAAACTCCCTCACCACAAGCTTTAATTATTTTACGAGGTCAGAGGAAGTGTCTTGAGACTTAACATTTGGAAAAATCTTCAGTTGATCAAAACCAAATCCCTCCCTCTGTGTATGCACAAATATTTGATTTGCATTCATTTATTATTTTCAACTAGCTAGATTTGGAACAATCATTATCACAAGCTTCCTTGCTGGTAAAGAAGCTCAGCAGAACAGGAAGACAACAGGGAATCAGAGGTAGCACTTCAGGGATGTGAAATGAAAGAGATGCTACATCAAGTTAAGGAAGATGCCTCCAGTGGAAGAGCAGGAGGCTAAATCCTGCTCATCTCGCTGATTTGCTGTAGGACAGCTTTCCATGCTGCAAGCACATGGGTTTCCTTCCACACTGCCTTCTGGAGTGAGCCCCAGCTGGTCCTAGAGGAAAAATACCTGCTTTTAAAGGGAGTTTGGTATGAACTCTACCCAGGCTCTATGGATATATCCAACACTACCCTGGCTCTTCCACCCGGGAGAGTTCTTTGCTACCATCCCAGGTAGCTGCTCAGTGTTTAATGGCACCAGTGTTACCTGGGTGTGCTCCCTGTCTCCTGCTGGGAACACCCCACGCACTCCCCACGCTGGCTGTACCCACAGCCTCGGGGCTCACAGGAGCTGCTGTCAACACGTGCCCCAACCTGGAGTTCCAGGCTGCCTGTTTTTCAGCTAAGGGAGTTCTTTGCAAGAGCACTTAAATGCTTAGAAGCACTTTAAAAGAGTTTTTATAGCTCTTCAGAAGAGTTGTATGTTCTGACATGTGGAGAAAATCATATCATTTTTCTGGGTTTATAACTACAGTAATCAATACCTTTTTTATTTAATTGTTTTATTCTATTGAAAGCTTTCCATGGTATGTCAGTTGGTAATCTGTCATTATTTAAGCAATTCCTAGAAGGTAAGAGATTTTAAAGGTGTACAGTGTCAGCACTGCCTGTAGAATCACTCTTTTGTTGAACAGCTTTGTATAAAACAAAAGACCTCCCTGCCCACTGATGGGATCTGCAGTCAATAGAGCTGGATGAAAATTAGTTAAAGAATCTTGGTACCTCTCTCTTTTTGAAATCTAGAAAAACTTTTGAAAGCTTTCCATAAAGACAGAAAACATGAAAGAAATCACCTAAAAATTGTCAGGACTTAAGATTTGAAGCACTTTGTCACAAGGCAGGAAATTCTGCTCATGTTGATGGAATGGTAAAAATCTTGATTAAAAATAGTTCCTAAGTACTAGCGTGTTTCTTTTACAGACACTGCTATCAGATATTCTCACTGCAGAATGTAAACTTGCACTTTTTAGTGTCATTCAAAATCAGAAATTTCTTTGAAAAAAAAAGAAACAAAAAAAGAAGCAAAGGTGTGTATACACACACACACACACACACACACACACATATATACATGTGGAACCTGTTGCCAGAAATAAGCAGTTCAGAGAGAAGAGTGCAGCTCCTGTGTCCCAGCCCTTGCTGGTGTTAAGAGTTCTAAGTGTATATCTTAGAGGTTTCTGAGATAAGTCTTGAGTCCTGGTGATTTTACGCAGTGATTTTGGGTTCAGCAGTGCAGAAGTATAGATTACCATACAGACCCACCCATCAGATGCAAGGAAAATGTTGGCCAGTGTTTAACACCTGATTTTTTTTCCCCCATGCAGTTGCTGAATGCTTTCTTTGGCAAAACTGAAAGCCAGCCCCTTCAGAAAAGCTACCCTGAGTGCTGGAGATTTGGTTCTGTAACAAGATCTTGAAATAGATTCTATTGTCTCTCCCACTATAGAAATATGAAAAGAGAGATACAATTTTCTGTTTCTAAATATTGAGCTCACGTCTTGTATTTTCCCAAAAATTTTCACGTCTTGTACTTGACCAAAGCCTGGTCACACTGAAGTCTGAAGGTTGAATAGTTATTTATAAAAACAAAAAGAACTATTAAGATGGGAAAGCAGAACTTAGAATACTGAAATTCTGTGATTTATGGGCTGGAAAGGCTCAGAAACAGACCCTGAGTGTTCTTTATTAGGTAATAACAGTTGCAAGCACATGTACTTGGAGTTGTGTGACTTTTTTTCTTCCTTTTGACTTTGTTAGCTAACCTAATCTGAAGGGGTCTATTCCAATAAGTAGTAACCTGAAAGCAAATTCAATGCAAAGAGTGTTTTCTACCAACTAATAAACAGATTACTACTGTAGGAATACTACAAGTACTACATATTTCAGGCTAAAAGCATTAATGCAGATACTGAATGTGCTTTGTAGAAACAGCAGTCTTTTTTTTTTTTTTCTATTCTGCAAATTTTGTTTCCATTATGGAAGGCATCAGGAAAAAAATATTTAATACTAAAAATATAGTGACTCCTTTGAATTCATATGGGATTGGCAGTGGGAATGAGGTACCATTTTATTTGAAATTCATGTTGTGACTGAGTACAATCCCTTCTTCCAGCCATACCATTCATCCTCAGGCCCCCAAGATAATAATGTTGTTTGATTTGTAAATTTTAACAACCTGTGGTTTTGCAAATATAACTCCAATTGCATGTACTGGTTTGAGTTAGATTTATAGTATAAAAGAAATTGCCACTTAGAGTGAATTTCTCTTGTCGAAATTCCGAACGAGGCTCTCCTAAAACACTAAATTCCCCCCTTCATTCCAACACATAACATGTGTTTGCACAGCAAAACCAGAATTATAACAGCAGTCCTTACTGCTGCAGCTTGTAGTATTGCTGCAGAGAATATCACAAGGCTCGTGTTAACCAGGCAGAGAGGAAGAAAAAGGTCAAAATTTTCCTCAAACCAACTTTGTCTGAAGTAACCCCCACAAAACAGAACAAGGAACGTTGTTGGGCACAATCAGAGATCAGTGTTTTCTATTAAGAGCAGTTTGTAGCAGTTCCAGGTACCGTGGCAGTGCTCATTAGAGAGAAACCCCAGCTCAGAGTGGTTTGAATTCCTACTGCTGCTGTTTACACTGTGTTTTGTCAGGGGCTTTTTCAGCTATTGCTCTGCTGTGTTTTCCTTGAGCTCTTTCAAGATCCCTCTTCAAAGTTACGTGGCTCTTAAAATCATAGTAAAACAAAGACCTTACATCAGAGTTTAATATTTCAATTAAACTGCAGAGTAATAATATGCACTAATTGGAGCTTATTAATTGCAAAGGACAACATCTTGTTTTGTTGTACTTAAAGATTTTATTAGTAACAGACACTTTTAGTTAGTGTTTGTTGCCCCAAGAGCTTTAGAGGAACTGATTTTCTGTCAGAAAAGATTGGAATCAATTGCATTCCTCCCTTCCAGATAGTGCTAAAACATTTATTTAAAGGTTTATATGCTCACCCTGCCTTATCTGTATTCCAAGTCACTTGTCCAATGAAATAAAATTCATTCATGCCTTCCTTCACTGTGTTATTGACAAAGTAAGCTTTATGTGGCTGGAAGCCAGAATTCTGTCTTTTGGGAATAACTCTCTCTAAACTTGTCCAAAAGAATTATTTTATTGCATTTTTCATGCCACTTCAAGTGTGTTTGAATGGTAAATCCTAGAAGCTGGGCTGTCTGTGACCATATGAGCCTTTTGAATTTGCAGCATGTACAGCATGGTACAAGTATGAGATTGTAAGGAAGGAGCGTGTGTGGCTATACAATTTTTAAATTTAATATTGTTTTTCACATAAGAACCTACATGACACTACTTGATTCTCCTATTTAAGAACTAGGTCAAATATTTTTTTTTAAAGGCCTGGCATTAAGGTGGTGGGAAGTTTGCCATCAATTAATGTTCTTTAGCCCACTCTCTGTGCAAGAGCAGTATGTGGAGAGCAAGTGCTAAAAACTAGTTGTGCCATGTTTCACCTGAGGAAAAGGAACATCTGCAGCTGCTGTGTCCAGCCCTGCAGCCAGTGCTGCAGGAGTTACATCCAGCTGGCTGTCAGGCAGGAATGCAGAAAAGCTGCTGTGATCCAGGTGGTTTCTCTTTTACAAAAGATGGAGTAGGTCATTGCTGAGTTCAGTACTCAACAAACCAGAGCAACCTGGCCTGGCAGCCACGGTGCTGCTGGAAGAGCCCAGAGGTGAGATAGATCCATGACCCAAGTGTCATTTCCCTTCTGTGTTGGGATAGAGATCTTGTAAAGCCAACAAGGGGGAGAGGTAAAAGTAGAATTCAACAGTGGTGTGCTGATTTGAGACTAGAATGTGGGAGAGGGAAGCAATAAGGTCACCTTTTCCTTCTGTCACTCAGCAGATCCACTGAGCTGACCCTGGAGAGAGCAATGTGCATAGAGGCACTGGGATGTTACAGTACTTAATTCCACTGCCTCCACCACAAACTCATTAAAAAAACCCTCTGATTCTACCAAACGCCTTCCTCTCTATTTTCATTTCCTTTCCAAACAGGAATTCAGTTTAAATTTGACAACCTTTGGGAACTCTGCAGTAAATAAGACTATTTAAGTTGTTCTAGAGCTTTCTTTAGCTTTCCTCAGAGAAACTATCCACACATTCAGAAACAGGGATGAACTGAGAATTGAAAGCAGAATAAATCCAATTGTTTAAGTTCTCACAACTAAGGGTGGAGAGGAGGCCAGGAAAGAGGAATTAATCCCATTTCTATTACAGAAGCTGCCTTCTCTCTAAGGATGCTCATGAGATGAGCTTGGGGAAGCCCAGCTGTGGGAAGAGGCCACACCAGCAGCCCCCACAAGCCTGAGGTACCCTGGGCCAGGTCTGCAGAGAGTGGGAGCTCTCAGGTGTGCAGGCAAGACGAGAGGAGAGGTTTGTTTTCTGTATGCTGGACCTTGTTTTGATCAGCCTGAAGTGGTCAGGTGTTGGGAGTAGATGATTGATGTTGGTCCCTTCCAACTGTAATTATACTATTCTATCCTAATTTTCCTTTGTACAGTAGTGCTATTTTGGGTGTATATGATATTTTCTACAATTGTCAGTTATGCACACATCAGTCACACAAGGTCATGTGAGGACCTGAAGAAAAGAAAATTTGGCTTGGAGCAAGTAGCTTTCAATTTAGCAGACTTGGACCTAAAGATAAATGCTGAAGTCTATGCTAAACCTTTCTCATTGTGCTAATGGTGTTAATCACGGTATTAATTAGGTTGCAGTGCCTGACCTACAGTTTTTGCGTGTCTGTGGCTTATCTGCCTGTGGCCATTTATGCCTGAAATGCTCTCCTGTGACTGCAAACAGGAAGCTCGTGTAGCCAGTAGGAAAACTTTCCATTTCAGAGCAGCAGTCCTATTTCATTTGCCAAAGAATATGAATAGCATTGCAGGCTCTCCAGACAGTCCCGAAAGCAACCCCAGCAGAAATATCTGTGGATTTTGTGCTGATTCACTTCTGAGGTCATAAAGAAAGTTGGGTTTGTGACCACCCTTACTTTCTTTGTTGCCAGATGAAATGATAATAAACGGGTCACAAATCTGGATAACAAAGCATATTTGGTATGGTAAGCAATGCTGAACAACAATTACCTTACAGATTCTGGTTCTGGCAAGGAAGTTTTACAACTATTGTATTAGTTATGGAATAGTCAGTCTACCACAGTTCCGAGTCCTTCTGGGCTTAAAATATGCCCAGCTCTGAAACAAATCTGCAGCACAGAATAAAGCTTTCTATTTGTTTAAGCCTATGTCAAGTGCAAGCCAGTGCTGTAACACAGAGAGCAGACCTCAAGCAGGCATGTGAGGATACTTTACCTTGTTTTCCCCCCTTTCAGACAAAGACCCTATTTTTAGAAGTGCTTTTACTCAGTCATAGAAATTATCTGAGTGCTGGGGAAATCCATTACAACTAACATTCACGGCTCTTAATATTGAGCATGCCAGTGAAGGGTATGTGCTCTCCTCCCTTGGCCAGGCCACTTTTATAACACAGCCCCATTGAGGAAACCCTGGAAAACAAGCTGGAGAAGCCAATCACCTCCAGTGCCTTTCACTGGGAAAATTTCCGGGGAAGCTTTCTAGACTTCATAAAGAAAAATGTGAAGTCAAGGCTCATCAGGCCCCACTGGGAGTGACCCTCATGCTCAACCCTATGCAAAGCCAACAACACCCAACTCCCAAACCAGGATTAGCACCTGCCCATGCATTGCTTTTGTCAATTCTCATATTGGAGAGTTCCCCCACTCCTCCTGGAACTCACAGGGAGCTGTAGCACAAACACTTCACTGATGAATTGGCCTCTGCCTCAATGAGCAATCTTTGGTGTCTGTAAACTCTCCAATGTGGTGCCAGGCTCGGCACCGTTGGCCCAGCCCCAACCCAAGTGACTCACATTAATAAGCATTAATAAGCATTAATAAGCACTAAATACTAATTTCTCATAGGATGAGAGAAATGAAACCTTCCCCCCAGTCCCTGGCCTTGGGGCAGAACCCCGAGGGTGCCCAGAGCTTCTCCAGCCCTCGGGGTGGAGGTTATTGGGTGATACTAGGGGGGCTCCCCCACGGTACCCCCAGGGTGAGAGCTCAGGGCACAGGGCCCTCCTGCTGGCCCAGGGGCAGTGCTTGGCTCAGCAAATAACATCTGTTTACAGCAGGAAATAGAATCTCAATGGGAGAATGGGAGCTCCTGACAGAAGTCAGACTCATTCACAAGCCAGACGTGCCCCAGGAGCCGCTTTGCCGTGACCTCGTTTGCCCTCTGTTGTTACACGTTTGTCCCAGCAGCACAATTTCACAGGCAAGAAACATTAAAAAATAGCTTCAGATATGACTAATCTGTTGCTTTCAGCTGCCACTTGGCAGTTTTCACCCTTGTGGTGGGTAGGTGGTTTAAAGAGGTAGAAAGCAAATACTCAGGTTCTGAAAACACTCTTACTGCACCTTGTGTGTTTATATTTAAATAAACTACCAGCTCAATGGATGATTAATTATAGAGAGATGGATATATAAAATGTAAAAAGATAATTTTGTGTTCAAGCCAGCTCGCTAATGCAAACCTGATACTCTCCTGATGGGCCAAAGTAATTTTCCCTGTGATTATGAAGAAACTCAAATGTGTTTTTATGGTCTGAGGACTTGGTAGTGGTTCTTTTAAGGGAAGAAAAAGAAAGATAAACTCCAGTGAAGTCTGAAATGTTTTTGTACTGATATTATTTATTATGACTATTCTCATCGTGTCTAAGAATAGGATGACAACAGAGGGAGAGAAAAAAAAAAATCCATCAGATGAGTGTAAACATGCCCTGAATGGGAAGTTTCCTGCCCTTGCTCACATGGGGATGAGCAGTGGCACAAACAGTCCTTGCTTTATCCTGGGGTTTAGAGCAGGGCACAGTAAGGTCTGGGACAATGCAAGTCCTTGGAACATTCCAAACCTCAGGACCTTTGATTGCTCGGCCTTCAAGCCAATTTTTTCATCCTTGTACCAGGCTAGAAGGAATCCCCCATTCACCAGGATTTACTGGCAGGGCTGGGTTTCTGTGGCCTCATGACCCTCTTCAAAACAAGTGGTCTTTTTTCCTTAGAGCAGGTCCCAGCACTTTTAAGGTTTCTTAGTTTAGTTCACAGCCTGGTTTTCCCAGATGTTTATTGCAGACAATGGTCACACTATGAACAGTGAGCCATACAGGAGCATCTTTCTGCTGAGTTTAGCCAACAATCAGTACAGATGAGACTTGCCCCTTGTCTTGTCTTGAATCAGCTCCTAGACAACCTTCAGCAAAATACAAGGTTTTTAGATGGTTTTGCTAATGGAAAAACCAAGCAGATGGTTAAGAAACACCAGGAAGGACCAAAATCCCATTCAGGACAAGTCTCCTATGGGATGGAATTGCAACAGTACAAGTCAGTGCTTCCTGTATAAGCATTTGGCTTCAAATTCTACATTACGTGAGAGAAACTTGTATTTTGACAGCATCTTCACTTATGCAGGTGTGCCAGACTCTTGTATATAAAGCAGACTATGGGTAGGGTAAAAGCCCTTCCCATTTCAGGGGTCTCACACATGAGGAGCACAAACATATGTGAAGGACTGTAAATAGTAAAAATAAACACCCCACAGACCTGGGTCTTTGGGACCCAGGAGGGAATCAGCTGCTGCTGCGTTCCCGCAGAGTTCCGAGTCATCAGGTGTGTACAAAAATAGCTTTCAAGGGAAAAGCAAAAGCCTCTCCAACTTTTTTTTTTCTTAGCATTTCACAGACATTCCTAACCTTTTAGCTGGGGTGATCCTCTATTCTTCAACCATTTTATGTTTTTTAATGAGGTGAAAGTGTTTTTCTCATTTAAAGACATTAAATTGCTTTCTTATTGCAATTCTTCAGGTGTTAACTCTCGTTTTCCTTTCTGAAGTTCTGCTTATGCTTGTTTTCAGCTAGGAGAAAAAGCACTTGGGAAGTCTCCTAAATTCAGGTAAAATTTACTATTAGAAGAGACTACAAGGTAAAATTTTCAAATAATTGACTTGTTAGCTCAGTTTCAGACAGAACAGTTGATGTGGCAAGTGAGAGTGGGACCAAGGGAAAAAAAAATATTTCCTCAGCTCCCTAGGCCTATTCCATCCACAAACTCTAAGAAGGAAGTTGTTTGTTAAGAAATAAATAGGTCCCAATCTTAACAGTGAAGACAACTAATTAACAAAGAAAAATCAATTTTTAAGAACAAATTCTTCTGAAAACAGACTTAAATCCTGAATGGTGTGTCATGTCTCACTGAATCTCATCAGGGCTGCTAATACTGAGTTCTTGTAACAGTCTAGGTGGTAAGCAAGTAGTACATCAGAAAATTTCTGCATTGAATCCTTTACTTGGTTTTTTTCCAAATAAAAACAACGAAAAAGTATGTTTTTCAAATTGATAACCTTTGGGAGGATTTCTGCACTGAAAAATAAGCAAGTCTCTCAGCTTTCATCTTCTATAACATTGCCAAAGAAAGAGCTGTCCAGAAACTACATTGCCTCTGTTGTTTCTGCTTATTCTATGAGGGGCTCCTCTGATGTCCCATTAAGACTGAGATCTGCATTTGAAAGACCTGAATGCTCTTCACTGTGAAAATGCTGAGCCAAGCTTGTCTAGCAACCTTTGACATATAAGAAGGCTGGTAATTGCCATTTTCATTTCTAAATGTTGTAAATGACAGCAAATTTGATAGGATCTACTTTTAGATCTCACTGTAAAAGGCAGTCAGTTTCAGAGAATAAATCAATTTTCTTCTCCTGTACTTTTGGTTTACAATCCTTCCCCCCAGCGAATGTCTAATTAGCTGAGACGAACATCTGTAAACATGAGCCTTCCCTTCCATAATTCATCTCCTATGTTCCTGCTTTATACCAAAGCTAATAAGCTCAGTTTACTTACCATACTACTTTAAAAAATGCTTTTAATGCTCTATGCGACTTCATGGTCTTTTCCTAGGAGTAAAAAAGGCATGGAATTAGGGAATGATCATCTTTGCTGGATCTGGGTTCAATAACAGAGACTTCCAGCCCATGAGTCTACGAACAGAAATGCCAGTAAACAGATTTGCAGAAGTGCTTGGTCTGTTTTCCAAGAGCATTAATTTTAATTTCTATCCTGTTTATCCTTCTGTGTAATAATTCCTCATTCCTGATTTGGAGAGGAGACCCATGCATTATCATTCAGGATGCCACAAAATTGAATTAAGGGCTGGCTGCAGCATCCCTTCTTGGTTTGTGAACGACTCCAGTGAGAAAAGCAGATGACTTTTTCCATCAGAGAGCGTGCCTGCTAATTTTAACAGAGCAGACAGCCTTAAGCTATGCAAGCTATCATTAAACAATAAAGAAACATTAATACAATGGCTCAAGGGGTAGTCTCGTTCAGCCAGGGATAAAACTGTCCTTTGAACATTTTAGGGACCGAGGACATAAAATAGTGTCACATCTCAGGTAATGTAATTCCACACCCACCCCACTCCAGCCTCTGGAAGCCCAGCCTGCTCCTCCAGCTGCATCCAAACTGCCTGGCGATTCTGCTGCCTGTCAGTCAAGTGTCACCATTCTGCTGTCAGCACCACAACCATCTTCACCTCAGAGGTGTACAGGCACCTGCCAGCTTGCTGGAAGCAGTCTGTACATAACGATAGGATGAAATGTTGATTCTGGTCCTCTGACATCATTATTATCATTTTTATTATGTATGTTTCAGTTTACTTTTCAAGATGACCTAAAGTTTCCATGGCAATCTTTAATTTCTCCTATTTAGAAACTCTGAGATATTTTTAGGCATCTGGAAAATGCCTCACTTTCCCCCACAAGTATTTAATGAGAATTTTCTGGCTTCTACCTGCATAGTACATAGTCATGTTTTTAATTCTTTACTTCACGACTCGAGGGAGCGAGGCACGGATTAAATGTTCTATTTAAAAATGCTTTGACACATTTTGTTGAAGCCAAGACAATTCTGTTGAAGTATTATCATGATTTACTTGAGGTAAATCAGCAAATAAATCATGTTGCCCCATAGGGCCACTCAGCTGAGCGTGTGTTTTATAAACGCAGAGCCCCATGGTGGCAGCAATTGGCACATTTCCTTCAAGCCAGTGAGAGATTACACAGTGAGACAGAGATATTTAGGGAGCTGCTGCCGGTGGTGTCTGAGCCCCTAGGCTTCGTTCAGGCAGCTCCAATCTGAATGGATCACTTCCTTACCAAAGGAAACAACAACGACAAAATCTCTGGAGTGCAATGCGAAGTGTTTTCCATTAATGGCAGCACGAATGTTATTGCCGAGCCGTGTTATGCCAGATGATTGTATGCAGCAGAAGGAAATTTAATTCACCAGAATTTTCCTTTGCTTCCCCCTCCAGGTTGAAAGTCTGATCAGATGCTGGTTCTACATACAAAATCATTGAGTGACTGCAGCAGCTCCTGTGAGAACACAGAGCTGCATCAGGCAGCAGCTGGAGCAAGCCCCCGCTGCTGGGGAAGCAAACACTGGGACTGTGGTTTCCCACTGCTCTCTCCGGCCCTTAGCTGGTGGAGGAAAGCAGGGCCCGGAGCCAGAAGGAAAAGGTGAGCGCAGCTGGAGGCTGCTGTGCCCACCATGTGCGTGCTGGGAATTGCCTGGCACTGGTGTGGCACACCCTGCAGCTGTGACAGCCCTGCGGTGTGAGCGAGGCTGTTTGTTCACACCAGGATGTTCCTTGCACCGGTGGCTTTCGCTGTGCTCGGCTGCCCGGGGTGCCAAGGCTGTGCCAGTCCAAGGTGACCCCTCTGGGGACCCTCGCTGACCCCCAGAGCCCTCTCGCAGCCGCAGCCAGCAGAGCCGAGGGCAGCGAGAAGAGCAGGTGGTGAAGGCGGAGAGAAGCCAAGCGGGGAGGACTCAGCAGCTCTGCAAACCAACTGAGATTTATTTGGCTGATGGGGAGAGACTGAGTCAGGCCACCGGGAGTTTCACAGAGGAGGATGGAACCCCCTGTGCTCTGCTCCGAGTGACCCCCAGAACAAAGGTAACAGGGGGTTTCATACTCCCAGGGTCCCAGGGGTGGGGGCACGAACAGAACCAACTTGGGAAAGCCCCAGGGTGTGGTCCGGGGTGAGGGACAGGTTACACAGCAAACGGGAGAACAGGGAAGGGGGAATACACCTGTAAAGGCCAATGCATAACGAAATTACAGAGACCTTTCTAGAACTTGGGGCAGGGGTGAAAGGAGAGTGACAGGGGAGAGAGAGGGATCCTCTCGCTCAACCAGGGGAGGGGACAGATAATTGACAGGGAGAGCGTACAAGGTATAAACAGGGGTACATAGAACAAACCAAAGTACAACTAACCAATAAAAACCGCTGCATCAAGTGGCCCCATCACCTGGCTCAGCACCTGCTCTGACAAGCTACAGAAAAGAGAGGCTCTGTCCTGAGGTCAGAGCAGCAGTTTCTCAAACTTTTCCCTGAATTTCCTCCTCTCCTGCCTTCTGCTCCCCTAAGGAGGGTGACGAGAGGCTGCTTTCCCCACGATGGTCCCAAAGGGTTATCAAAGCCAGCCCAGAAGGACCCTTGGCCACAAAGAGCCAAGAATCCCCTGAAGGGGACTTCTTCTCACACAAACCCTACGTGCTCTGCTTTGAGACTGCCCATGCCCATTGGTTCAAAAGCTCCAAGCTCTGCCTGCTCACTGCCGAGGCAACAAACCTGAGAGCTGCCAGCAAAGGGCAAGGGGACAGGGATTACCAAGGCTGGTGCTGTTTCTTGTGCTTTGTCCTGCATCTGAGACAAACTATTTCTTTGCTCATCTACTGCAAACACTTAAATCCCTAAGGCTGGGTTTCTGGAAGGAAAAACCTCAGAAAGGGGATGAGTGCCTACAGAAACAGGCTGAGTTATGAAATCTAGCTGCTAGGAGGGATTAGAGTGGTGTATGAGGTCTTTGATGCTTCATCCAAACTTCTGTTTACCTGGCATGTGGTGAATACTTTGGACACATTCAACTACCTGGGTCTGAAAGCATTTTTAAAAGCAGGTGTAAATGTAAATAAGCAAGGAATAGATCAAGCCACTTGCCAGCTTTGTTGCTTCGGCGGATTAGAATTCAAGGGTAAGGTCCTTCTTTCCCCAAGTATTGAGCTAAAAATTCTTGGCCACTTCAAAAGTGATCCAAATCCTTTAAATTCCGGGTAGGAATAGATGAGCAAAAGTGTTTTCACCTGTACACAGTTGAAAGCTAACAGGAATCTTCAGCAACACACACTTTCTCCCTTTCTCAGGAGCTTCAGATGAGAACTGAAAGGCCACTTTTCAAGGCTTTCCTCAGGTGTGTTTGTGTGTGCGAGCCTTTCGGAGTGGATTAATCTCTATTGATCCTGATAAAACTTCTCTGAGAGGAGTTGATTTCTGATTTACACTCAGCTCCTGTCTGCATTATCAAAAGTACTCCTGATGGATCCTCCACACTCCTGAAGCCTTGCAGAGAGATTCAGTGACTCTCACCAGTTATTGGCAGCTGGAGGTCCTGCTAAGGGCAGTTCCCAGGATCCCACCCAAAGCTGACAGGGTGACTGGACATGCACAGTCAGTTCTAAAGTGGGGCCTGACATTTTCCAAAAAGCCTTAAGATACCTGGGATTTCTCTGAGAAATTCCTCGGAGGTACCTAATCTGGGATACCTGGGCTGAGTACATCTACTCTGATAAATGCTTCCTAAAATGGCAGATTTCAGAATAATTCTAAGTTATATATTTGGATAACTTCTTCACAAGGTGTTGGGAAAATTTTAATGAAACAGAAATTATTTTAAAAGTCAGAAAAAAAGAAAGAACACATGTCCATGTGTTTTGGGGCTCTGATTTGGAAGTAGAGCTGATTGCCAAAGTTACTGGATAACATAAATACTCTTTCCATTTCCTTGCAATTTTGAAGTTACTGCAGCTCCAGTGAAAGTTCCTATTTTTCCTCTCTTAACCTAATTAACAAACTGAAAATTTATATAGTCCTAAAAGAAATTGCCTTCTTCTGAGCACTGCAGAAGGAGTTATTGCTCCTGTAGCTATTAGAGCTTGGGTATCACTGCCAACACTCCCCAGCAGCTGCAGTGCCTGAATTCCCTCCCCAGGAGTGGTGCACTGAGATTGCCCAGCTGAGGCAAGGCTCACACAGGATGCAACCTGCTAACATGGACTCAGGACAGTGCCACCCTGATCCATTACTATTATTTTAAAATCTGAATTTGAGTTGGTAATTTTAGCATATTTACCTGCTGAACACTGAGAAAAGCCTTGGTTTAGGTAAATTTTTAAACAAGAATGGAAAAAAAAAAAAGCTATCCTGAGATCCTTGGTTTTCATTTCGTAAAAACTTTAGGAACTCTTCTAATTAAGTTATTAAAAAACAATACAAAATTGCTTAAACTGAGAGGAATACTTTTTTTCTTGAACATGATTTTTCAATAATGGTTTTTTCAACAGAGTTGTATTAAAACAGGATTACTTGTTAACAAGAACCTGCCATCATTCTTAGAATGATATTCTAGGGTATTACTAGTACTGTGCTAATAGCTTCACAAGCACTTAGTTTCTCAAAAACAGATTTAACACGTTTCCAAACAGAAAATATGTGTATTATTTTGTGGCTTAAATCTGTTTTATCGTGCTATCACTTCCAAAATACGGAAGGCGTAAAGCAGTTTATAGTCCAAAAGATAAACCAGCACAAGTTGCTGTGTTGGAATATAAGAAAGGATCTGAGAAAGTGCTAAAAGCATTATTACAGCTGCAGAGTGGACTTGTAAATCTTTTATGCATCTTGATCCGTTCCCCTTGGAACCACTCTGTATTGTTTTCATAAATAAACACCCCAAGTTGCTGTGCACAGTGTTTCTGGGCATCACACACTGCTTTGGTGCTTTAACCTTATGCTAGACCATGATTTTCCAGCTCATTTTTGGAATGGAATGCTCTCCAGAAGATCAGCTGTCCTGCACTGGCTACAGCTCAGGGATTTAAGAAGCACAAAGCTCTACATCCTGCCCCCAAAATGCCCTTGTTGTCCCAACTCTTCTCCCTTGTGTCACACTCACCCTCCTCCCCACTCAAGAAGATGGCAAAGATACCTGACAGAGAAAACACAGCTTGTCCAGAGTACTCTAATGCCTTGGTTGAAGCTCACGTGATGTGCTCTCCAGTAAAATACAGTCTGAGATTGCTAAAGTCTAAGCACTGCTGTTGATAAAAATAAAATAAAATAAAATTTTAAACAAAAACCAAAAAAGCTGACAACTGTGTGAAGATGTGGAAGATGTGAAGATGCACTCTGGAGAACAATGTGAAATGAAATCACACAAAGGCAGTTTCAGAAATAAGGACTCTGAAAGGAATTATTGGAGAGTCTGTGGAGTCCAAGACACATAAAAACTATCTAGACTATAAATATTGAAAAAAATCTTTTAGTAAGAGAACAAAACATTTTAAGTGCTGCACAAGAAAGAATGGAAATCTGTGCAGTGTAATTGTGCATTTTATAATTCTGAATTAGTGACAGAAAGGTAAAAAGGGAAAATTAGTGTAGTTATCTTTTCAGGGCACTGATGGGAGGTATTCTTAAATGTTCTTCTATGAGTCAGGATACAATATTGAAGTCAAGGTAGACAAAACCATTGTGCAGAAAGTGTTTCAGTCCAGGGAATAGGAAAATTTTACCCATCATCTTTTTCCACAAGAGAAAACCCATGGCTGTGTACTACAGACCACTTGGTACACAGATGGTGGTACCTCAGAGAACAAGATGTGAACAAATGGAAGGTTTGGCAATTTTGAGAAAAACATCTGTGTAAGCTCTGAATGAGCACTAACTGTGCTGCTATGGAGTGGCAATAATCTCAGCATGCAGCAGCAAATAATGTGTCCCAGAATGGTTTAGGTTTCTTAGCCTAAAGCAGAAGTAGGAGTCTCCACTCCTGAAATGCCTCCAGGCTGTTCTGTTGGCCAGAGTACGAGGACAGCTTGGAGAGGAAGATGAAAGAACTGTCAGCACATGAGGATCAGCTGAGACTGAGGCCCTGCTGTGCTGGGATCCAGATGTACATGGAGAAGTTCCTGCTCTGCTCTGAGCCTCCTGCTCCTTACATGGAAAGGATTGTTATCTGTGTCTTACAGAGGACTCAAGAGATTTGCTGTGAGTCTCGGATGGACTTGAGCCAGGAACTCAGAAGAAAACCCAGAGCCATCCAGAACAGGCTGGTGGATGGAACACAGGACTTGTGACAGAGCTGTGCTGGTCTGAAATGGCAGCTGGAGGAACGCCTGGGGTGACATTTGTGCAGCTGAGTCCCAGCCTTGCATTGGGGCCCTTTATTTTTCCCTCAAGAGATGGAGAGTTTAAGAGATACCTTCAAACCTGATTTCATGTGTCGACAGGTTACAGGTACAACCTCTGTCCCTTGAGCACTGATCCAATGCTTCTACACCTCCACCGAGCACGGCAGGAATCTGCAGGAATTCAGACACAAACCAGCAGCAGTTTCTATCGTGCCATAGTTTGAAGCACTTCTGAGCACACGAGAGCCAAGACAGAAGAAATGAGCAGCCATTGAAAGCATGTGCTGCTGTGAAGGCTCATGAGCTCCACCCATGTAGCAACTCTTAAGGGTATAGCATAGAGTGGGCTTGAACAATAACACTGGATATATTTCCTTGCCCCTGCATGCCACAAAAAGTAAAATCCATAAAGAGTCTTTCCTTAGAAGTCATGCAAAAATGCATTGCTGCTGTCTCATTACATGGTTAGAAGGATTCCTTCATAAGGAAATGAAAGAGAAATAAAACCTTTTGCCCCATAGCCAAAAGGAAAGCCCATACTGCTTCCTGTAGGAGTGGAAAGCAAACACTGAAGGAATAAAAGTGGATCTATAGGAACTACCATTGCATGTGCCCTTGCACACCGACAAGGCATAATTTAAAGAGCTATGGGGCTGCTGAAGCTGAGGTCACTTTTGTTGATATCTGCTGAAAATCACTGTTATATAACTCATACCCTAGCACAGAAAGATGTCAGAAAGCAGCAGCAAAAATACAGCTTGGAAAGATTTGTCTTCACAGATGGTCTAAATTGTACCACAGAGCACAGACTGTTTTCTCCTACAGCATTTTGCAGGTTGTGTATCCTGTATTCCCAGCTATAGAACGAGGAGATGAATCCTGAAATAACTTCTTAGTGCAAAGTCAGCAAATATAAAACTAGTGAATGAGCCTTGACTCAACATGACTTTCTCTGGGTGCCAAACCAGACCTTATGCCAGGACAAGACCTACCAGTTCTGATGTGACATTGCAGATATCACAGAAAACAAACAAACAAACACTGAAGGAGTGGATATATTGGTAAGTGTTCATCAGGGTCAGCTGACAGCTTTTTACTGAGACAGATATGCTGGTTTAGGTTGGGTACATTCAGCTTTGTTTTGAAATAAATGGGCCTGCATTGCAGCTACATAAAAGTTCCTGAAGCCAGCAAAGTCTGAGGAATTACAAGGCTTTTTTGAGGACACCACACATATTGAAAAGCACCTTGCAAAATCTGTGCCACCCTTCATGGTCCTCCACAGACTCATTCTTTTTTCGTCATGGGCTTTTCTTTTGCTCACAGGTCACCTTCAGCATTCCTATTTACTTCCTGTGCCTTGATTTTATCCCTGAAGGAGAACGGCTGCCTTCAGCAGCCGGTCTCTCTCCTCTTCCTCAGCAGATTCCTTGGTATGCTCACATTCTAATGTGATGCATTGTGTCTACTTTGATTGTCTACTGGTCAGAAGTAGTTTTGTCCACAATCCTGTGAATGGAACAACTGACACCAGCTTAGAAAAAGAAGAGCAGAATTGACTAGTACCTTTTCAGTAACTCTTAAGAATTCTTTTGGCTTTTGTTTGTGTAGCTCCTCCTGGAAAGTGGGGGGTGTGAGAGAAAGTTAGAGCCAATCCATAGTCTATCATAAAAACTAACTTTAATAGGGAAAATAATGTTGGTTACAAACCAAGGAAGCTGCACTGCACGGGAAATAGAGCATGAAAAGGATTTGTGCTGTGATGTAAAGATTAGAGAGAATAAGCAACATGAATTAGCAAGTGGAATGCAAATATTGTACATTCAAGTGTAGCTCCAGTGTGATATCAGAAATGTGGGTGCATAAGGAATTAGAGCATCTCTAAAACAGCATTTGAGCTGCTGCCCTTGCAGGCTGGAGCCCATGCACTGTGGCTTAGGTGGCCCCAGCCTTCACTGAGCCAGCCTTGATGCTTTCTCCTCACACTTTTTTTATCAGTATTTGTTGCATGAAATTAGAGATTTTGTTCATGCAGATACATCACGTTTAGGTCAGTGTCTCACTCACAGGAACACCTGGAGGTGGACATGGCTTTGGACAGAGATGCCAGTAGCAGAGCAAAGCTAAAGCACAGCTCCTCCTGGAGTGGTGAGGGCTGGGCAGCTCAGCTGTGAGAGGGGAGAGTGCCAGAGAGCACCAGTTGGGCTGCTCTATGTGCCAGGTGGGGCACTAACTACAGACTGCAGCCCAGCCTTCTGCAATTCTCTCTGCACTGCCTCACAAGATGAAGGAACAGGACATCTTCTAACGGAGATGAATTTTTCTGTCAGAGACATAGAAAAATGCAAAGCCTTAACTTTAAGTTATCAGCAAGCAGAAAATGCCTTAAAGTGCCTTAAGCATAAGAAGCTGAACTAGTCAGTAACCAAAGTGTCCTTTTCTCCAGTTCAAAGTTTAACGATACAGTTATCCGTAGAATGATATAGTTATCCATAATTTGACTACCCCTTAGTCAAAATACAGACATGGCATAACGTAGTTATATAGAAGAATTAAACACGATAAACTGGAAGATAGAACACGATAATCACATGTGGAAGTTCTATGTAAAAAATATGCACTGCTGTTCTTTACAGGCACAGGTACAGCAAGTGTCAATATAGAACCGTGTTTGTAGTTGATTGGACAATAAGCAAATATAATGCCTTAGAATTCTTAGAGAAAATTAGGATGGAGGATACGGGATACAGGATGCAGCAAACAACACCAAGAGACGCCCAGGAGATGCCCAGAAGAATGAAGAAGAAGAACGCTTGGAAGAATGCTGCTCACGGAGGATGCTTGAACTGCCACCCTGCTGCTTCTGCCTCGTGCCTCTGCCTTGGGACCCTGAGAACTCAAGCAGCAACACGGACTGCTATCCTATACCCCTGTGAGACTGACTGCACTACCTGACAATAAAAACACCCTTTTGCAACAAGTAAGGACTCTTTCATCTCTCTCTCAACCCAAGAAGCCAGAAAGCAGAGAAGAAAATCATCGCATTTTTCTAATACACCATTATTTAGTTTAAAGGCTCCAAGGCCACCTTGCCCCTCAATGTGGGACCCAGAGTTGTTTATATCACAGTGCACTTACAATAAAGCAGCAATTTAAATGCTTCACTGAATCAGGGTCATGATATGCTAAAAGCTTTCCATAACTGGAGGGGTTGGACTAGGAATCTCCCAAATGTAGACAAGAAAAATAAGTTTTCTTATTTTTTTAAAGGCTTTTCATGTCTTAAGGGCTTAGAGGAAAAAGTATTTCAAAATAAGAGCAAGTGTTCAGTTTCCTTCAGTTCTGCATATACAGAGGGTATCTTTCTAAGGGACAGGCTCTAGGTCTCAGCTTGTCTGTGCCATTCATGTCCAGTGGTAAATTTAAGGGTGATCATCATTACCTTCTCATTACCAGGCTCTCTGCTTGTCTTGATCTGTGAGCTCCAGACTTGAATATGAAAATGAGAGGTTTAGAGCTCACACCATATAATTCCTTCCTATTTTCCCTTAATTTGCAGGTTTAATGCCACAAAAATTGTCTTCTCTCACCCTTATTACTTGCCCTTTCCCCCATGAATGGTGTAGTTGCATTGCAGTGACTACACTTGATTCAACAGCTGCCTTCTGTGTGCATTGTGCTTCTCTACTTGACCCAAAATCATCTCAGTACTTCATTGCTTTTCCTCAAGGAAATTAATTCCTTCCTTGTAGAAGAAAGCCCGCTTCTGTTTTCCACTTGAGTACTTTTTTGGGCAGAGAGGGGAGGAGGAATGAAGTGGGTGATTTGGGTTTTTAAATCAATAAACTGCCAAACGACAGTGCTAGTGCAAAAGGGCAAGTATGTAATTTTCTCGGCAGCAAATATAGCTATATGTATCTAAATCTGAGACATTCATCAGCTCCTTTATAGGATAAGACAGGGCTCAGAAATTATTTTCTGTTTAAGTACGTAAGATCAAACATGTTTGTCATTTTAGCCTTCTCTTTATTCTATCTGATTTCAAGATCTTCAGACAGTCTCTCTTTAGATGTCATTGCTTCAAGCTTCTGCTTTTATCACATTAACCACTCTTCATGAGCTTTTACACATCAAAATGTCTTTAGATACATGGTTGAAGAGAGCCTACTTGTGACGACTTCAATAAAAAGTTAGAGAATCTGTGCCTGAAACTTTGTATAAACACACTTAGAGGAAATAAAAACACTGAAACAAAAATGAAACGCCAAACAAAAACCACAGTGCTTCACTCACATTTTGCTTTTTCAAGGAGAGAAAAAAAGATGTTTTCCTTATGTTTGAATGCAGCTTTGCGTGCAAAACCCCAGACATGGTGAGCCATCTCGTGCCTGTCAGATCCTTACATTTGCAGAGTTTAGTACTTTTGTGGTTTTGAATTCTTCTCTTCCTGCTCTGTGAGGCAGAGTGTTACACCAAACTCTGTAATTAGGAAGACTGCATTTTCTAATGAATTCTCTAGGCCTTTATTGAGCCACATCTTCAGGTATGTGTGGATCCTGCTTCTATTTAAGTTTTTGACTAGAGAAAATTCTTCCCAGCTAGTAGAAAGGGCTGGGATTTGCTCTGCATGATTTTAACTGAGGACAGACTTAGCCCTCGTAGGATCCTTTGGCCATTTCCTCACTGGTTGCCATCACTCCTGCACCACCAATATCTCGCAATTAGCACTAACGAATGTGGGACAGTAACAACACGTGCATGGCATTGAAGCTCTCTCATCCCTCACATAAGCAGGTTTGGGCTCACCTCTGGCAAAAGGGTTTGTGCTTGGAAAGAGCCTGGTCCCAGAGCACACCAGCAGTGTGGGACGACAGGGGGACACCAGCAGGAGGTTTCCTTAGCAAGCCTTTCACACTGGCAGGTTTCTTATCAGGTTCAGACTCGCTTATTTTTGAGATAAGGCTGCTGCCTTTGCCACAGCTGCTTGCAGTCAGACTGGAGGGAAGCACTGTTGGAGAGAAACTCCAGAAGTGTTTCAGGACACGTTTGTGCACACGTGGGTAGATCGATTGGTGACAACCTCACCAGCCACCCGGGCTCTGGCACCTGCGGTGGGGAACTGCAGCACCAGGATTTGCTAAGGGATGAACCTCCTCTCTTTCATCAGCATCCCTGGGGTGTTGGAATCTCACTGAAGCATACACCGTGACGCTGGTATGACAGCGTGTTAAACAAGATAAAGCCCAGTCACTATACTTGCATCACTAGCTCTAAGGGTCAAATGCACCCGGCTTGCTCACTACATTCTCCTGCATTTCCCTCAGAATAACTGAAGCTTGGTTTGAAAACTATCTACTTTAGTTCCTCGCAGTAAAAAACAAACAAACAAACAAACAAAACCCAAAAACAACAACAACAAAAAAACCACAAAAGAAACCCCAGAAAAACCAACAAAACAAAAACAAATCCAAAACCCAAAACCAAACCAAAACACAACCAAAAAAAAACCACCAAAAAAAACCCCAACCCAAAACTGCACAACAAAACCAAAACAAACTCCCCCCCCGCCCCAAAACAAACAAACCAAAAAACAAGACAAAAAAACCACTCCAAAACAATTAGAAAAGAATATCCCTCAGAAATAAGACTAAAACCACTGTTTGTTAAAAGTCTAACAAAAACACCCCACACTCAAACTCATGCAGTGTGAAGATAACGAGCAGTACTCTATTTTTGAAGTTTAATCACTGATGTCCCTTAAATATAATTGCATAGAAAAGAAAAATCTTGTATTTAAAATATTGCCCTAAGTGAGACACAAAGGAAACCTCTTTTCTTAATAAAAGGCAGAAAACCTTTGAACTTAGAAGACCTAAATGGTGAATTCAATTGTCTTCTATTTTCATGCTATGTAGAGAAAACCTGGAGCTCAGAATGTCATATTTTTACAACTCCTCTTCCCTGTTAGTTTGACAGGTTAATTATGTGACGTACATGAAGTACCTAGGACTAATGATAAATAATTTAGTGTTTGACACACATTGTGTTGATGTACATAGGGATATGTTTGTAGTTAGAAACAAAAAAAAGGCCATTCAGTGGCTTCACAGATAAGGGCACTTGGCACGCATGGGAAAGGCACAGGAGCAAGGCATTCTTTTTGAGAGCTGTTTTCTAGCCAGTTATAAGCCTTGATTTATCAAAACAAGTAATGTTAAATCCAGGCTGTTACTGTTTAAAGAGGGGTTGTTCCTGATAACCTGGGTCCTTGATTCCCAAACTGGGGAGGGGTGAGGTGCAGGTGAGCCACTGGGACAGCAACAAAGTCTCCCCCTGAGACAGGGTGAGAGACCAGCAGCTAGTGCAACCTCTGGTCACCACCAGTTCTCAGGTTTGTTTACAGCTGTAAACAACAGTAATGGCAAATTGCATCTGGGAAAAGCTTGGAACAGATCCCTAGGAATTTAGCTGGGAATACCTGAAGGAAAGATTTGTGCAAGTGAAGAAGGAGCTGTGGTGACACTGATTGCTCAGTTGTCTCAGTAACACCTTGCTGGTAGCAGTGTGCACCGTACTCTGACACTGGAGACAACTTCTTGGCTATATAAGGTCACTTGCCATTTCTTCATAATTTTTTTTCCCCCAGATTTAAATGTTTTTTGGCTCTGAACAGTCTGTCTTGGTGATGTGTAATCCCAGTTAGGTTTACGAGCAAAAGGTGATTTGTACGGGGATCTGTGCTCCAGAGGTTCTGTCTGTGCTGGCCCAGAAACTCCACCTTCGTGGTTTGCTGCAGTCAGGAATGTCTCTGCTCCCCATCCCGCCTCTGCTGCCAAGGGTGTGCTCGTGCTCCAGGGCCAGCCCCAGCAGGGACACACCTGGCACCGGTGTGTTCCTGTGGCTACGCAGGACAGCAGATCACCCACCCGAGCAGTGCAGAACCACCCCCATTTATACCTTCTTACCAAGAGCCATGTGCCACTTAGAAAAGGGGAGGAGGGAAAGGAAAATGGAGAGCAAATTCTTGCAGTAAAAACGATAAAATTGTTGCCTTACAAAGGAGACGTGACACCCAGCACACCGAAAGGTTTTACTTCCTTAAAGAAGGCTGGGCTTCAATATCGTGCACTGCATTTTGTGAAAGATTAAATGCTAATAATCAGATCAAATGTGGATATATGAGATGGGAGATGAGGCTGGGAAATTGCTTGCCTGAATGAACAAGGAGGAAGACAGCACTGAAGTTATTAGCTCAATTAAGGAGAAAGATGGTTTGATGAAAACCTATACCAACAGAAATAAATCAAGTATTTAGAATATGAAAAAAACCCAAAAAACCCCTTAAATCTGTGGACAGCTTTTCTCTGCAATCCTCTATGCCAGTGTAATCTAAAGACTTCTGTGTTTGTCAATGGGTATGACAAGAAGTTATCTGCAAGAAATAAATATAACAACATTTAGCAGCCTTTCAGTATTTTACAGAGTTACTCAAATGGATCTCACAGATGGGAAATTACTATTATCCCTGCTTTTTATGGACAGGAAGGGACAACACTCATGGCTGCAGCTTTCCCTGATCTAACCTGCATCCCTCAGGCTCAGGGCAGTACATGGCTCTCCTGATGCTCGTCCCCCCGTGGGCCAGCTCTGAGGCCATGAACTCTGCTTTCAAGATTGATTTCAATGCTGAAGCATTAAAGCAGAATTTTAGGTACCAGGGATCCCCAGTGCAAGATATTGGTGAATGTTTATGAAGCATTTTCTTACATCCCAGTCTGTTAACTTTTCATTAATACAGGGATAGCGCTAGAAACATAAAATGTGTAACAGTGGATTGACTACATGATAACTAAAAAAGAAAAGAAGAGAACTATCTTAAACTCCAGAGACCCTCACTAATTGACCTGACATGCTTATTAAGCAGTTTTGATCAGAAATAATTAACATAATCCAGCTAGACCAATTAGAGCTCAGAAAAGAAAAAAAAAAAGAAATTGGAACATTGTAGAAGCTTCAATTTGAAGAGCATCATTTGCAACATGAAATACCAGCTGATTCAGCAGACAAGTAGGAGTTCAGGAAACAAGTTATAACCCATGACCCAAGGAAACAGAAGATAAACTGAAAAGCCATGACAAGACGTTTTCTCCATGGCAGACATGCAGACGACCTTTAAAACTTATTATCACCTCTAGAAGAGGTGGGCAGAAGACAGAGTAGTTTGGCTACTGCAGCAGCACGAAGAGAAAAATCTAAGTGTTGGTTCCACAGCACAGGCCTGTGGGCAGGTGAGAAAAACAGCCTGTGGGAAGCCTGAGCTGGAAATTTACCCCTGAGAGACACTATTGATGCCTGAAGTCGGCTACCTGGAAACAGAGGCTAGACAGGAGTAAGGGAATAAAGGTGGATATTTATTTGAAGGCCTTCAAAGGCACAGCCTGGGGAGCCCCAGGCTGCCACTGCACCCCAAGATGGACCCCCAGGATGGAGGACAAGTCACGAGTTCTTACCCCAGTTATAGGTTCTGGTCCATTTGCATATCAGCATAAATTCGCCAATTAAAACTTCAGCTACTGATGTAATTCTCCCTGGCTTGCCCCCTTTCTTTAGGTGTTGGTTTGCACATTCTGGGCCCAGCACAGCCCGAATTGTCCCTGCAGAGCCAGCCTGGAGAGGTTTGTTATGTCTGTCACCGTCTGAGAGAGCAGCAGCTCACAGGTTACAAGGCAGTTCAGAGTTACGCACTAAGTACTACAGGATTTGAGAAATATGGAAGTTAAAATCCAAGGCATCACTATTAGCAATGACTATTTGTCATTTCCACTGCAGAAGACTGGAGATCTCAAATCTAACTATCTTAAGGACAAAGGAAGAGAGAACTCTACCAACAGACTGAACAGCGAGTGCACAGACAGGAAAAGAGACTGGTCCCAGTGAGAGACTGGGACCCCACAGGCTTTAATTAAACAGCCTCAGTACCTCTCCTGGTGAGTTTTCATTCCTGTTTTCAGCTGAGAGGTGGCATGGCCTGTCCCAGGCACACCATCCCCAGCTTCACATTCCAGACAATCCCCAGCCATGTGGTGCTGCTGGTGCCTCTTCCTGAGACGCTTTCTACAGGCCAGGCCACATGGGAGGACGAAGGAGCACTTGGATGTATCAGCAGGAGGAATATCGAGCTGCTGTGACAATGTATTGTACAGATTTAGTTGTTTTCTGGCAGGAAGTTGTCTTGAGAATCTGAGCATGTTCACAGAGAGACTGATTTTCAGAACAAATATTTTGGTCATTAGATCTGAGATGGTATGGCCCCGGGGAGAACTTTTTGTTAAAAAGTATATGAAAATCTTTGTAAATGGAAGTTCCCTGCCACAGAATATCGCATTTATAATGGCCTATTTAGGAATTTAACTAATGTCAAGGGGAGTGGCTAGAGGTTTTCTGCTTTTGTTTGTCCCACTCATGCCTGTTTTCAGACAGGTGTGTTCCTGTCTCTGTAAGACAAGAAGTTGTCAGATCCTGTAGGAAAATGACTGCAAATCTCAGCATCTCAAGACGCTATCTTGAAACTTCATCATCTCTTAGTTGCATCAGAAAACTAATTCCTTTATGCACAAAATAAACAGCTTGAAAATCTTAAACTTCATGTGAACATGAAATATTCAAGGAAATTTTTTTCATCTTAAACCTTGATTGCACACTTTGCATTCTTGCTCATCCCCAAAATTCCTGTCATCTCAGGGAATGTGGATTTCAAGGCTTGGATTCAGTTGGGCTGACTAATTACTTGTGTTGTAATGATCAACCTGCTTAATTTATCACTTCTTTGAACATTTAATTAGCCAACAGTGCGAGACATTTTAGTTCTGAATTAGGATAAATTAAAATGCCAGCTTTGCAGCTTTAAGGATATGTGAACTACCACCAATTGCTGCTATGAAAACATTCAACAAAGCAGAGAGAAAAATGCTAAGATCTCAGCCAGGTTAATGATTCTGAAGTAAGAGCCTTTGAAAAGCTAACTCTGAAATGTGCCTGTTCAATCACGTGTCAATCTGCCTATGCTGAAAGATAAAAACAAGAAGCTGAAAATGGCAATTTCCTCCTCCTCCATGCTCAGCTCCAGCTCCTTCCAGTGCAGGATGCCCCTCAGGCCCCTCACGCATCCACTCCTTCCCCTGTGTAACTGGGTCCCGGTTCAATCCCTGTACACATCCATCTGGGGCAATGTCACATGTCTGCCTATAAACAAAGCTGTAATTCATATTTCTAAGTGCTCTGAAACTGCTTTGGAACCACCCTGGTATCTGGCAGTTAAATGTTCTCAAGCAGATAGAGAATAATAAACCTGAGTATAGAACTTTAATAGGAAAAACGAGCAGTGGAGATGGTTTAAGATTAGTAATCCATGGAGATGCTTTTGTACAGATACCCAAACTGCTTCCATTATGTGTGCTGTCATTTGGCTTCCATGACTAAACCATTGTAATAAACTGAAAAGGACCATTGATAACACTTTTTAAAGTGCTGAAGAATCACAAATCTAATTCTTGCTGGTTTTCATCAGTCTCATTCTCAGCCTTGCACCTGCAGCACACATTTAGGTGCCTTCTCCATATATTTTCATCCTTACTGTGGAAAAGATGAGACTCTTGATATCTTTGTGTGCCTTGATATCTTGGTCAAAGCCACAAAAGGAAAAAACTGACTGTCCAAGTCCTTGGGCTGTTTTGACACCTGAGAGTCTTTGTTCTTGAGGTGTTTATTCAAAACGTGAGCACACATCGTTTATAGAACAGAGATGAGGACCAGTGAATGCATTTCTTTATTGTCTAATGAATATACCTTTACAACTGCAACCACCAGTGAGATGCAAATGCATTCAGAATTTCCCAAAGAACTCTGAGAAATGCCCACATACATCAGTATCAGACATGTACTGATACAGAAACCAGGGGTGACAAGCAGAAATACCAATTTAGTTCCAAATGATTCTGACTACACTTTTCAATGGCGTATTTAGTGCTAATTAGTCCATTTTGAATTGTTTGCCCAAACGGTACAATAATATAATTTAATTTAAAAGGCTTCAATTAAAGAAGGGAGAAAAACCTTCCCATCAGAAAGCTATCTGCACATGTATTATATCTGCACATCCCATATATATACACTGTATAATCATGCATGCTTAAATTAGAGATGAAATTACAGCTTTTCTGTTACCATGAGAACAGCAACATTTCTCACAGCCTGTTAATATTATTAACTCAAGGAGCTTATATCTTTTTAAACTTCATTATTATTTATCTAGTGTTGTACAAGCTTTGGCTGTGCCCACAGTAGCCAGCATTAATCACATCTCAAGTGAACTATTGCCAGCACGGAGAGAGCCTCCACCATTTTTTGCCTGCCATTATAATTAGCTTTTATCCTTCTGTTGTCTTTTTTTTTTTCCTAGTAGCCGTGTGTGGACATTACAGCAGAAATTGCTACAACATAAAAACCAGAAGAGCTTTACAGGAATCTTACAGCCTGTGCTCCACAGCAGTGAGCAGGTTCGGTGGTGGGCTAAGTTCAGGGGTGTGGGGGAAAGGGATGATGATGAGAGAGCCTGAAAGCCGCTCCTCAGAGGCAGGGGCAGTGCAGGTCTCGGGGAAGGCACTGTCACCCCGGAGCCCGGGGATGCCATGGCCATGTGCAGGGAGGCCAGCCTTGCTCCAGCAGCGCCGGGGCTCTGCGCTTTCCCATCTGGTGGTGACTCCATCCCCTGACACAGCCTGCCCTGTCCTCCCCCTCTCACCTCAGCAGCAATCGGAACAGTTTGCTTTCGGCACGGAGAGGGTGAGGAAAAGCTGCTGTGAGTGCTTGGCTCAGGGCGAGGAGATGAGCGGCAGGAGCGAGGTCTGAACCAGGGATGCTGCTGGCAGTGCTGGTGGCAGGGCTGGCCTCACTTCATATGCTTTATGTGTCCTGCTGGCTCAAAGGAGATGAAGGGGACATTTGGAAAAACGAAGGATTCCAGTTGCCAGTGCTGACACCGGAGTCACTGTAGCTGCCTGGGCAATCCATCACGTTCTGGCTCCCACCCAGCTGCCAGCTTTCAGGTTATTCCAGGAAAACGGGGCTCATTTGGCCATGTGTCAAAAGGAAGCACAGGTGAATTCCAGTTTTGGTCTGCTCAGCTTAGATGTGTTTCAGACTTTCTTCATGACATGCTCATCATTAGACTCCTGCTGGCATCCCAGAGCAGAAGAGATAAAAGATTTAGGATTTCAGAAGTCTAATTCACAGAATTCCTTGACAATCCTGATTCTTTTCTTTTGTTTAGTTGCTACTTAGATACAGCCAAACACACTTTAGGGCCTTAAGACGAACTGCATTGCCTCCTTTGGCTTCCAGCCACGACTGTCAGACCAGCTCAAACAGAGACAGTGGCACAAGCCCGGGAAGGGAAGTGAGGGAGTGGCAGCACCTTGGGACACCTGAACAGCCTCCAGGAACCCTCTGCAGGTGCTCAGTGGGACCACCATACATGTGCAAATGTTGGGCCACGCACTACAGTCTTGCACTCTGCAATATGACTAGGAATCACCCTGGATTCCTCTTCTATCTTTCTTGTTTTTTGGGGGGATGAAAATAATCCCTATAAAGAGGCCCTGCACTTCCCTTGTCAGTTTTCAGACTCTCAGGGGCTTTGTGCCTCATGTCTGTGCAGCAGGGCCTTCACCAGGAGCTGAGCTGGAGGCCACACTCACCTATCCTGCTCTCAGAACAGCTCTTGTGCTTGTAAATCACAGAGGTTGAGTGCAAACAGTTCAGAGGTGTTTTCCAATAAATCTTTGCAACTGCATCGTTTTAGTTTTGCTTGGGTCCTTACAAGGTACAAAATATTTCCAGAGGGAAAAAGACCTTAGAGGGAGAGCAGCCCTTTAACCCTCTCTGTAACCCATTTGTAAGTATGCTCAGGCATGAGGCAGGCGGACAGACTGGTTCCAGTACAGCCAGGTTATTACAACCTGTCCCCCAACCACATAAATTTAATGTTTGCACTTGATGTGCATTTTACCTGTATGAAAGGGGCCCATTGTATTTTCTGCAGCATTCACAATATAGTAAACTAAGTTGACACTTCTCAATACTACTGGAATTACTAGTTTTTGAATGACTTTGTATTACCTTGCTATCTATTAGATTTTTGGTTACTTGTAAACCCAAAATTTCTTCTCACCCAGTGCTCCCAGTAGTTTTGCTGCCTCATCTTCTAAAGACTCCAAGGCCTTTGTGATCAATAGCCACTTATTGTTTTGAAAACAGAAGTAGGATAATGAAGATATGTTCATACTAACTGTGATGGTAAAGATAAGATAAAGGAGGAATATCTCAATAGATGAAAATAGTTTTGAAGATAAGGAATGCCCATGAATTCAGGAGAAAATAATGAGATTCCAGAGATAAACTATAACAATCTTTATGATAATGGGAGAGGAACACATTAAGAATTTTATTAGCAAGAACTACAAAAATTAGCTCTCTCCAATTTCATCTTAGAATCAGTGAACATTTTGTTTCCATAATAAAAACAGCAATGAAAAGAAAATTGGACACAGGGCATTACACTTTTTCCTCTGGAGGGGAAGATGATTTCTCCTCTCTGAGAAGTAATATGGACAATCAAGGCTGTAACTTTGTGGGACGTGGTGAAGGTCACGAGTGTGCCATCTCACCCACAGGCCCCTGCACTTCACAGCTCCCACTGCATTTGATGAGCACAGCCCTGGGAGAATCCCATCTCCTCAGCTAGCCACCCCAGAACAGGAATCATCAATATACTCATAGATAAAGGGGAAAGTCTTCCTTTTTTTCCCTTTTCTGCACAGTCACTACGAATGAACCCGGGGCAGGAGGCTGCATCCACAGGGTGTTCCAGTGCAGGACCTCCTGGCAGATTCTGACACTGCCTGGCCTGAGCAGGCCATGAGGTGCCACAGGATAACAGACACAGTACCTTGAGCTCAGGGAGAAAAAAGCTGTGCCACACTGAAACTGCAGTGAGAGGCTTCTTATGGCCTCCTCCCTGCCTGGTTTAATAATCAGATAAGGACTTGGGGATCGCAGAGAAAGTGTGAGCAGCAAAAAGACTCACTGGATGAAGTTCAAGAGAATAGAAAAATCCTAAAAGCAGAGCCACTGGTGGACCTGCAGGGAGCAGGAATCATCTGGGAACAGCTTTGGATATGTTCCTGTAGCACAGGGAAGAAATTCTGCTCAGCTTGACTGAGTCATAGGTTCAGCCTAACGAACCAACATTTGGCACTTCAGGTTGTGACTCAGTTACAGGAGCCACTCCCTTAATCTCTGACAGGAAGTGTAAGTACTACAAAGTGTTTAATGCAAGAACAGCTTCCTCAGAGAGAGAATTTAAAATTCCTGAGAGAGAATTTAAAAATTTACTGTCAATTCAACATTAACTTGAATTCAGACCCCTGAGGTTTTGCAACATGACCGTCACCATCTGAGGCTGCAAGGCTGTAGCTGTGATATGCTTCAGGATTGGAGACTCCCGCATCCTCAGTTTTTTAAAAATACTTTTCATCCGTCCACATCAGTTGCATCATCCCTTCTTAGCACCATCCTAGAGATGTGGAACTTGAAGTTCATGAATCCATCATTGCCTAAGCCCAAATTGGGTTCCAGTTGGCTACTGAAGCCTCACTCTCTGGGATATTTTTTCCCATCTCAATGAAGTGTGCATAGTAGTTCAAGACCAGAAGGCATCCCCTTGTAATGATCATTATACTGCATTTTGAAGCCCATTTATCACTTCTCAGGAGCCATTTGTAATATCATAACTTTGCTCACTCACTCACTGTAAAAAGAATCAGCTGTTTCCAACATCTAATCTGCAAGAGTAGGTTGTGTGTAGTGATTGCTCCAACTGCCTTGCCAATGAGTCGAAACACTTTTTGCTAGGGCCATTAAGCAGACTAGGGGAACATTGAGGTATGTTTAATGCTCAGGAAATCAGTACAATTGAATTCTAAGGATCAGAGAGAAAACAAATAAAATTAGAAAGGTTGATGAAATGAACAAGGGAAAATGTCCACATATTGCTAAAGAACTTGAGCTTGTAAATTGTGGCTTTGGAATTCTTTGCTTGAGATGTAGGAGTCTTATCCTGGATCAGTTTATCTTCTCAATTATCTTGGTATAAGCACTAGCTCTAAACCAGGAGACAGCATTCCAGGGCCGTTACAGCTCCTGCAAAGCTCAGTCAACCAATACGACACATTTAAGGCTTCAAGTTAGCTGAATTCCTGGATTCACAGCACTGAAGAGTTAACTGAACACGACATCTTCGCATTGTGGAGGCCCAGTCAGAGCCCAGGCTCAGATAAGAGTCAGAGTATTAGTTTAGATGTAGTAGGTACTCAGTGGTGTAAGTACTCTGAGCTGATGTCAGTTGATGAAGACTGTTCTCCTGTTCAAATGTGGACAATGAATTCTGTGGGTGTCTGCAGTGAGGCACAAGACAGACTGATTAACTTCTAAGATACTACAGGATCATCCTGTCAATACTCCTTTCTTTCCAAATGTGGAGGAAGAACTCATATCTATTTTTTGAATAACAGCAGCTGAGGCAATTTATCCCAGAGAGGGATGTCCTCCTTCAAGTGTTCCTGCCAGCATTTTGCGCTGCTTCAGTGCTGTGTGTTGGGTGAAGGCCAGTGAATTTCTCTTCAGGCTGCTCTGTGATGCCCAAGAGAAGCAGTGCCTACTTGTCCCATTTCTGTGCCTCCAAACCCATTCTCCAGCACTGAAGGCCATCTCATGGTAGCCAGCAAGGTTACCCCTCTTCTCTTTTTGGAGCCTTCCCTCCATTTTAGAGAAGTCGCAGGTTAACATACATGGCTGCCATCCCTTTGAATCATTAAACTGCTATGGATCTAATTTATTGCCCTTGATTATGAGTCCTCTCTCTTCACCAAGCAGTAAATAAAGGCTCTTGACTTTAAGCACAGCTCAGATATGTCATGACTGCAAACAGCCTGCTGCTCTCTCGACGTGTTTATCTGATGTCTGCAGGAGTAAGAACAGGGAGCAGGAGAGCAGATGGTGCAGCTACCTCAGTGCAGAGAGTGCAGGCTATGGATACAGTATGCACACAGCCAGTATTTTCTAATGCAGTGCTATAATTACTATGGAGAGGACTTTATTTTTAAACTGGAGCTTAACTAAGATGATTGCTTCAGACCACGTAGGCTCAAGTGCAGCTGGATGACAGCAAGCCTTTTCTCCAGACAGGAGGGAGAAACCCAAATATATGGGCTAGGGTGAGAAGGAACGTGGGACAAAACAGCAGAGCAATAAGCTACTGAAGAGGAAAAGGGATTTCCAGTACAACCTGTAACTGAAGTGTCCTCTCAAGAAAAATGTTTCTGCTCCTCTTTAGAAACATGTTCAACTGGTGGGAGGGGGCTGGTGTACTTTGAAAAGAGTATCAGTTGAAACTGCTCATAAAAGGGAAGAAGTGTAAAGGGAAGTTGCAAAACACATGAGAAAAACAACTCACAGTAGAGGTAGGGTCTTTCTGGGGAAGGGAACCAGTGCAAGCAAAGGTCAGCTCTTGGACCAGGTGGTGAGCAGCTAGTAACCAGCTATTGTTCCATCATCCAAATACTTTTGGATGCCAAATGCCTCTTCCCCATCACATGATATGCATTACTCAGTAGGAACAGAGTTTCGAAGACCTAATTAATCCTTGCAATTAAGTTTTCAGTACTTAATTCTAAGTAAAGTGTGGTATTTTAGTCTGGTTCAATAAATAGCCTGTGTCACTTACCTCCCTCTCTCATGCACAATCTCTGAAAAATTAAATCGAGCATGCTGAAATTTGTTTAGTGAGAAGGTTTCCTTCAGAAATACTCTCAGAAAATGAGGCAGTAGCACAAGAAGCTGTATATCCCTTTGAAATGGGACTGGGGAATATTAATTATTTTGGTATAAAAGGTACAGCGATGGCGAAAATAAAAGGTTGGGCCATTTTCCAGTCTTCCCAGTTGAGAACAGACAGAGTGAAGGTGCTGTGCTGGCTGATGGGGGCTGTAGAGGGAGATAAAACTGCCTGTCCTTGCCCCGAGGGCTCAGCCCCAAGAGCCACCCCGTGTAGTCAGGGGCCCTGGCAGAGGTGCCCCAAAACACCCCGGGTGTTGTGATCGACCACAGCAGGGTGGTGGAGGGCTGGGACCTGAGTTTAGGCAAGGAGCAACCAAAATAGCAGCAGGAGTATTGGAATTTAGGAATGGTGACACAACAGAGGAGCCACAGCCTTGCCCTCCAATAGTTACTCCTGACAGGAGATTGAAAAGTATTTTCCTTCTTCACTGATCTGAAGCTTTCAAAATTAATATGCACTTTCTGTTTCCCCTTCCTTCCTGAGATATAAGCAAAAGAATACTTAGTGATAATGAGTACTATTGCTAATTTTGTAGGGCCTTCAGTAATTTACTTTGCCTGTGTCCTCATTTTCTCCATTTGTATAGTACAGCTTGTACCTACATCATAAGAGCTTTAAAAGGAAAAAAGGGATTTATATTTGGCATGATACTAATATCTTTTGCAGCATATGTAAATAGATTCTGCAGTGAAAATTCAGGCCTGTATCTGGCATATTTTGATTAATCGTTTCTTTTTTTAAACAAAAATGTATAAAAAAGTACAGAACACTTGAAAATAAGTGGCTGCTCTCAGGTACACGGTGTGATTCTTGGGGCTGTCCTATGCAGGGCTAGGAGATGAATTACAACGATCGTCATGGATCCTTTCCAGTTCAAGATATTCTATGATTTTATGATTCCGTTTTCTAACAGAAAATACTTGTAAGTGCAAGATGATTTTACAATCACAGGCTGCACATAATACAGCAGAGTTCTATTGAAAAACAATCCTAAGAAGGTGTTAAGAATTTGTTATCCTTTTATTTCTTGTATGTTCTTGTAAAGTTAGAAAGCCAAAGCCCTGAGAACTGGGAGCAGAAGGGGAGCTCTCTGTTGGTACTTGACAGTGCAGAGGCAGGAGAACTACCCTGCAGTAGGAGCCCAGCAGGACAGGGAGGACAAGCCAGGAAAGCACACTTGGCTGGACCACACAGGTCTTGCCTGCAGGAAAATAGCAGTGATATTCTTATTAAAATGATGTAAGTGCTCTCTTCATCTTTAAAATAGTATTTGCACTGGTCTTTGTGAATGTCTGGCCAGGAGAACTAAGGTTATGTAACCTGACCGGTGTGGCATATCTGACAGAGACAGCAAACTGCTGAAATACTGTGAAAGAGACCCATAGAAAATGCGTTTGTTTTGGTTATAGGGACTTTAAGGTCAGGTCAGGAACTTTTGGGCTGCTGTTACTTTTCCAGAAGAGCTAGAACATCAGCAGGAGGTGCAGCAAGAAGTATCCCCTCCATCAGTAGCAAGCTTGATGCTATCTCATCTTCTGCAGCGATAACAACCCCCAGCATGCTGGGGCTGAGAGTGGCGCTGCGTGCAGGAGCTCCCTCTCCAGCGCACAGCCACAACCACCTGTGGGAAGGAGTGCAGTCCAGAGACTGCAGAAACCTTCAGCAGCAGGTAGTGAGTACTGGCTGCCTCAGCAGCCTTCCACAGCTGTGCAAGGAGACATGGATCAAGTGTATTGTCCTCCTCTGCCAGGCTGTAAAGCTCCTGTGCATGACTGAACATTCAGCTATCACAGAACCACACAGAATCACAGAATCACTGGGTTGGAAGAGATATTTAAGATCATCGAGTCCAACCCATGCCCTAACACCTCAACTAAACCCTGGCACTGAGTGCCATGTCCAATCTTTTTTTGAACACATCGAGGGATGGTGACTCCACCACCTCCCCAGGCAGATGATTTCAGTACTTTATCACCCTTTCCATAAAAAACTTTTTCCTAATATCCAGCCCATATTTCCCTTGGCACAGCTTAAGACTGTCCTCTCATTCTGCCAGTTGCTGCCTGGAGAAAGAGACCAACCCCCACCCGACCACAGCCACCTTTCAGGAAGTTGTAGACAGTGATTAAGGTCACCTCAGAGTCTCCTTTTCTCCAGGCCATGCTGCACTATGGGCTCTCTTCTGTGCCTTACGCTTGTTTAAGCCCCATGTGTAAAGTCACTCTTTGGTAGTGACAAAGCATTATCTATTCTTGAATGTTCTGAAAGTACAATTGAAGTTCCCAGGATAACAACTGAAAACTTGAGGCTTTGAAATGCAGTAACCTGATCTCAAGAAAACAGGCCTTGGTGAACACTACCAAGCCAGAATAACCCTCCAGGAACTTAGGAACCCGGTAGCCTATTTTAACAAATTTTTACACAGAAACAGACAATTCAAAAATAATCACATTCCTACAAATTTGTGACCATTAGTGTCTAGCTAAGGCAGGGACCCAAATAAGCACCTCTGCCAGGGGAAAGGCAAGTGGATTTCAGTTGTTCATACCCTGCTTGGTGGTCACTGGCTGGCCTGTCTTCCTCAGTATGGCTTTCACAAGGGATATATAAGGAGGCTGCAACTACTCTGTGTAGTGAAAGAGAAAAAAGGAAGAAGCTCAACTTCCTAGGAAGCTTGACTCCATTAGCTGTGTTGTTCACAGAATCATTTGGTGGTTTTAGAAGACTATAAATCAAAGCTTTTGGTTTTAGTGCCAGAACAAATGGTTGAAGTGGCTGGAAATTTCTGAAAATATTAATAGTGGTAGTAATAAAGCGCAGAGGGTTCACTCTGTATTTGGTTCTCGTTCTGATGAGTTCTGAGTAGAAAAGAATAATTTAATCATGATATATTTTAAAAGTAGTTCATAGGTGTTGTATTTTTGTTATCATTATGTAGTACAATGGTTCCTCTTCTCTAAACACCTGAATCATTCAGGGGGGAAAAAAATCCATCCAGTATTTCTCCCACTGATTCCAACAATTCAGGGCTGAGCTATCACATAATTTAACATGAGACGATTTATTGAAAGCCTTTGTACACAGTCAGCTGGCAAGCCCTGTCTGCCAACAGTAAGTAGGGTGTTCTGCAGCCAGGATTCCTCACAACACCAAAGGAAGAAGTCCCAGTCATCTGTGTGACCTGTGTGGCCCAAATTAACAGCAAAACACTAATTAAAGTTCATAGACACTGACAACACCGTGTTCAAAGAAATACTGACGATTCCAGATGTTTCTATGCATTTATAAAAATAAAATTACATTCTCCAGACTTTTTGCAGCAAAAGTAGGTATTAATCAGCAGTGTTTTGTTTTGCTGTCCTTGTATCAAAGAGAGCTTTGTCTCTGACACTGCCCACAAGGGAGCCAGGGCTCCTCCACTGCCCCATCCAGCCCAAGGCTGAAAACCACTCACACAACACTCCCTCTTTTCCAGGGTTTCTGCACTGCAGAAACAAGCCCTGTCACATGCTGCCCACTGAGAGTCTATTGGCATCCAAACCCCTCTGTTGGCTTTTTTTTTAATATTTTTTCGTGATTTTTTTTTTCCCCCTTTTATAGGGAGTGGTAGACAGGGCACAGCTGGGAGCTTTGGAAGTAGGTCTCCACATATTACTGCTGCAGTAAACAAGTGGTTTCATTTCTCACACTGAAGAGAAGAAATAGTAATCTATACAAGGTGATGGATGATTGCACTCACCATTTGTAACAAGTTTTAATAAAATTGTAGGAGAGTTTTTCCTCCCTACCGTATTCCAACGCAAGGTAATTTTTTAAAAACCTCTCCAGTGTCACAAATGTTACATCCTTCTCTTTGGCTTCGAGATACTCCCTTTTTAACAGGTACTTAAAAGGCACAGAGATTTCCCCTCAAGATCCTGAGGCTGATATGTTGCCCCCATGACTTGCTATGAGAAACACTTGCAGTGAACACACCGTGTACCGGGGATTTCCCTTCCCGTGCCTGCAGACACCTACAGGGGCACATCCCAGGGACCTGCACCGTGTTTTGGGGGAATTTGGGACTCGGGGCTGCCTGGTTGTTGTTTTGAGAGTCTGATGTGCAGGCTGGGGAGCTGCAGAGGCACAAGGCTGGGCCTGGCTCGGTCTGCCATGGCAGGGAGAGATCCCTGTGTGAGGGAGAGGGGGGAGGAGGGAGGTTTGCTTTAGTTTGGTTTTTAAAAAAAAAAAAAAAAGTAAGAAGCCCTCACCTCACTGCAACTCCAAAGCATGGTAATGTAAAGTGTCAAAGACCGGAGTCGTTTGTGGAAGAATCGATGTAAGCAGCGGTTTCTCCTGGGCCCCGGGGCTGGTGGGGCCTGCGCAGGTGCCATGGGTGGGTGCAGGAGGAGCCTCTGAGAGCCACAGCAGGGACGGGCTGAGACAAACCCGCACAGCTCTGGAGTCACAGCTCTGCTCAAACAGCTCTGAGAGCGAAGTGCCAGGGAACATGGGCACTGCCAGCGGGAAAGGTGAGGAAAGTGAGCCCTGCTGAGGCTGCTGTGACCTCGCTGTGTGGCAGTGGAGGAGAAAGAGAAAACACCAGCAAGGTATTCCCTAGAGAAAAGACCACGGTTTTAATTATGTGAAACAACCGCCTCAAACTTCCTAATGAGGATAGGAGAACAAAGTCAGCTCATGCAGGGGGGAGAAGGAGCTTTACAAATTCTGTATCACTGCTAAGTGCTGATTTACAGTAATTCCTTTCATTTCTTTTCTAATTAAACATCTCCTGAAGGATCAGGCCTGTCAATGTGATCTGAGGCCTATAGCCTGAAGTGTAAAGTGAGGCAAATTGCCTGACTTACTGGCGATGATAGAGTCATTTTGGAAGGAGATTGAAAATCAATACTTGTCATCCCTGTGCAGTGCTCTTTATTCAGAGGGGCAATTTGTAAGTGTAATCTGTATGAATGTAGTGGGAGCATACAAAGTTACAGTACTAGTCATGCAGAGTGAAATGACAGGATATAAAGTGCAGGCTTTTTGCCATTTTATTCATATTAATGTCAAGGAAGCTTATGAATAAGCACAACATTTTAATTCAGTGCTGTGCGGTGACGCCACTTGCTGCAGCTTTTGACTTAAGCCGCAGCCAGCATTAAAGGTACCAGCGTTTGACATGATTTCCCCTGTGACAATGTCAGGCAGCATCTGTGTGCAACTGCTTTCAGCTGCAGCAAGGCAAACAAGGGCTAAAAAAGAAAAAAAGAGATGGATCAACCCTGTGTACGCTGAGAAAACAGCAAACAAGCTCTCAGTGATCATGGGGCTTAGTCAAACTCCAAGAGGATGGCAGCGCTGGAGTGCAGATGCAATCAGAGAGGACAAGAGGCACTCAAGATCCTGTGCTTTTCTCAAATGAGAGCACTCAAGAGCGGAAGACTGACAGCTCCTTACTGCAAGCGTTATTCAGTCAGGTGCCTTGTTAGCTCCCCCTTGCAACTCTGGCAGCTCACTCTCATCTGCACTGGTAACTAGGAACAGCTTTCCTCCTGAATCTCTCCTGGAGTGAATTTGCCGTCTACGACAATTATTGGGACAAATTAATTAGGTCAAACTAGAGAGGGACAAAAGGGCTTTGGTTACTGATTACTCAGTAACTGTTCAGCTCACTGTGTCAGAGCTAGAGGAGTGAGCTGTAATTCTGGTCAGCATTGCTGCCTCTTTGCTATTACCCTTCTAAAATATTGTCTCATGCTGAAAAAATTGGTGACATCATAAAACATAGTATGATATATCTCTCCATGTAAAATGTGTTTAAAGAAAATAAAATTACACCAATTATTCAGGAAAAAAAAGGGTTATTTTGAAGAAAACCTTCTCCTCAAAGCACTACTTCCCTCCCAAGATAGAGATGTTAAAATTATAAAGGTTATGAAACTAGCCTAAAGCCTTCCTGTGAGGAGTCTCTGCCCAAGAATTATCCGGTGGAGGACAGGGACTTCCTATGGGTGTGCATTTCACATCTCATCTGGCTAGGAGTGGATTTTAAACTGATATGTTTGACCTATTTTTCTGAGGGTGTTTTCAGTTCATTTTTACTCTGCTTTAGCTCAAGAGACAGAGTGGACAAACAGAAACCAAACACTTCTTGCATCACCTGCCAGAACTCCTGAATTGCATTATAATTAAACAATGGAAAGCTGTCATTGCCACTACTTTTCCATTTAAAGAGTGCTAGTTCACTAACAGGCCTGCTGGCATAAGCTGATATTTAGAAATGGTGTAAATTTTCCAGGTTGTAAAGTGCAGTCTCATGGGATTCCCAAACTTTATGGTACTAAGGTGGGAAGAACAGAAAAGCTCATTGACATGCTGGTTGTGGTGCTGCACCCTCCTGCCAGCCCTCCCAAAATCAATTGGCACATCACGTTTCCTGCAGATGGACCACAAATGGCACATGTACAGCTGATGCGCTCTGGCACTTGGGGAATGCAATTGCATTTGCCAGTTTAGCTTGCCAGCCAGAAGACAGATTTAATTTGGATGAGAATGGTTCACAGTTGTTTAGAAATAGCAAGGAGCAAATTTTTAATCATCCTCTGTTCCTCCCTGTTCAATCTTATCCTCTAATTGGTAAATGAGAGGCCCAATCAGCTCAAATCACGGGAAAGATGTGTCTCAAGCAGCCAGTGAGACAGAAAACAGAGGTACCCACCCCTTGATACCACGATCTTGCAGCTGTTTGCAAGTCAGATTTAGCTAATCACAGGGTCCTAGGGAGCAATTAGTCTCTCTTTCTACGTTCCATGTGTAAATTCTAGTAGAAAAGAGCTGTTTTTTCCTCTTGCTGTCCTGATTATTTTTGCATGCTCTTAACTATTTGCCATTTTATCCACCAGAAGGGACATATAATGTCATTTTATGTGTTTGTAGATAAACATAGCTAGACTGAACAGAAAACATTTTAAATTGAGTGTAGTAAAGTACTTGGAAGTAAATTTTCTCTGTTTATTAATCATGGTGGTTTTCACTTCTCTGTATTTCTTCTTTGGTAATGTACCATCCTCCAGTGTGAATGAATTCCTTAAGCCATGATCCTTAAAAATGAATTAAGACTGTCTCAGCCTCTAGACTTTGAGGTTCTTGCACAGGGCTCGTTTTCAGCTGACAGCAGCTTGGTAATCAGCCTTTCATCTTGAATCCAGGCAACTTGAAATTACATCTCAGTTTAGGAATGTCTGGCCTGGTTGTGGATGATTGTTAGTCATAAGGAGATGACTTTGGATAGTGCCCTTCCATTCCCAGGTAGAGACACCCTGTTCTGGGAGGGATGGGTGGCAGAATGTAGCCCTGAATATGTAACGGAGTTTTTAAGTTCTTCAGCATCATTGTTTAGCTCTGTATCTTGCAGACTGATCTGTCAAAGCTCTTCCTTTCCATCTGATGGAGCCCCAGACATGTTGCAGACTTTGAACCATGGTGCCTACATGTTATTTGCACTGACTGGTTCCTGTAAGCTCTGGTCTTTAACGCCCGGCCTTCTGCATCTCTCCCCACAGGCTCCTGTCCTGTGGGCTCTGTCTCCTTGGTGATTTCTGATACTGCCAGATTATCTGAACTGGCAGCTAAAAAATACATTAGACCTGTTTTTTCAGCTGTTCTAAGGACTTTTTATATATAGTTACTGTGTCTTCACTTATTATTCTGCTATCTGCCAAGTGTATATTAAAGCATGCATTTTACAAGCTGCTGTGTGTTTCTCGTGGTTCTTTATGCTGCTTTTAAAGTGGGTTTTCCTTGGCTTTAGTCTGTCAGGCTGTCTGGAGCTTCAGCCTTAGATTTGCAGAAGTGCGCTGATGCCTGAAGGCCTTTGAGCATAAAGCTCTGGGCATCACTGGCCTGGGCCTGAGCTGCTAGGCATGGCCTTGTTCTTCTCTTGAAAAATGTCAGGTCTATAAAGCCATCAGTAAATACATCTTAGGTGAAATATAATTCGGCCATAGACAAAATCTCTTTGCCTCCCACCAGGCCAGGTTTGAGCCTTCAACAGCTAACCTGAGATCTGCTAAAGCCCATGTGGCCAGAGCCGTCACTGGCCATACCCAGAGGAAGATAGATCACCCCACTGCAGGACCTGCTCAGTGAACCTCTGGGCCACCCCTGGGCTGCTGCCTGGGAACACCAGGGCAAAGAATTGGGATTACACTGGCTGTTCTTGCCATACACTTACTAATCCAAGGGGGCATGATACCTTGATGACAGTTTGGGAAGGTACCTGGAGCAAACTGAAATAAGTGACTGGAATTACACTTTGGAGATATGGTAACCAAGGAAACCTGAGAGAGAAAGAGTTTCTCAACTTTCAGTGCCTGGTGGTTTACAAATGCTTTTGAGGTGAGAGTCTGAGTACCAGATACAAGCTCTTTTGGGGGTAAACAAAAGCACTGAGATTAACAGAAGAGAAGTCAGGTTCTTGCATCAGCAGCACATGGGCTTGGATGAAGCAGTGCTAGTTGATTCAAGCTGGTATTCTTAGACAGTGAAATGATAATTTGGTTTTGCCTGGCCTCTGTAGTGCCTCATGCCTTGCTGAGTATTTCAGTTTGCAACGGGTTAGGAACATGTGATTCAATCAGAACAGCTACCAGGACAGACAGGGTTACACAGCTATAGAAGCATTTGACCTCTACAGCTATCTTGGTATAACTGGTAACTATGTGACGAAGGCAGACTGTTCACTTCTGAAGTGTTATAGCTGTACAAAAAGTGTGCCACAATTCAGAGCATGCTTGAATTCCACGAAGATAGCAGCTCAGTACTCGACAGCTACCAAAAGAGCAAAAAAATAAACAACAACAAAAACAAAAGCAAACAAAGTTTTTATGAAAGGAAAACATTTTTTATAGAAAATAGAATTATGTCATTAAAAATTGTAGCAACAGCATTCAAGACAAACACAGTGTTGGCAGGCCTGTGAAACTTCTTGCCTGCATTTGCAAAAAGAGCCTGTGGGATGCAGGGCCTGCACAGCATTTGGAGAAGACACCTACTGAGTCTTACTAGACAGATAAAGAATATTAGACTCAGGAAATACCTTGAGCTGAAAATGGTCAGGGGCTGTGAGAGTACTTGGGAAATGCCAACATTTGTCTAGTTGTTACTTATATCTGGGTGTCAACTTACGGTCCTTAAGAGAGGATCCTTGGCTGAATGAACACAGGTACAGCTGCTTTCATTAGCTGGCTTAATCAGAGCAGAAATGAATAAGCAAACATACAGATAGAAGTACAGGTTAACACCAATGTATACTGCAGGCACTGCTCTGACAACTGTTTAATTGTAACAATACTCATTGTGGAAAGTGGTGTCAAATCTCTACTGACTAACTTTTTGTTTGCACAAATAATAGGGTATATGTGAAGTGCAGGATAGTAGTGATGATTTTTTTCTCATAAAATTGTTTCTCTTTTCAGAGAGATATGTAGAAGATAAATGAAATCACTCTGCAGACTCTGAATGTATTCTAGTATTAATTATTTCCTGTAAACTGTTGCTAATTTTTTTCCCACTCAGTGCTGTCCCAAATTCTTGATGCTCGTTCCCGCTATATCTTTATTATTTCCAATTCTGTTTACACAATTTCCATATAGTAACTTTCAATTCAAGGTAATAATAGAAAGATGGAAGAACATTTCCGTGTCTGGTTTCTTGCAGGGTTTCTTTTACCATGCCACGCTGCCACACTTGTCAGAAGCATGGGCTGGCTGGGCTGTGCTGCTCAGCAGAGCCTTGTTGGAGTCTGGAGGAACTTGCAGAGCCTCTGGTGGCATCAGTGCTACCTGAGAGATGACACAGGGTGGGGAAGGGCCCTCCTGGGTGGAAGGACTCCTGGGATCCCTGCTGAGCAGGAGAGCAGGTATAGTTTAGGCTTTTTGTGCTGGGGGATGTGGTTCTTCTGGACTTGCCTTTGGGCTCAGGCTGATGCCTTAAGTTTTAGCTTTTGTATTTTCCAGATCAGTACTGCTTCAATGTATAAGTTTAAAACTCCACAGCCTGTCAACTGCTGTCTCACCATTTTATTCAGACAATACAACTTCTCTCCAGGCCCTAACTTAAAGGACACCCCATTTTTCCAAGCCCCCAAAAATATAAACAACCAAGAAGAGCAGCGAAGAGAGAGGGGGGTGAACTGGAGAATGGGACCTCACTACCTGAAGCTGTAATTGGACAATTAACCTCTGAATTGCAGATGGACCAAGCTTTTATCTGTCCCAAAAACTCGTGTTAGTCATCCCATCCTGGGTGTAGCCTCAGCCAGGCTCTTGTGCTGCCCAAGGTGTAGCCTGGGAAGGCCTCTCAATAAATACCTACCTTATTCTTTTAACTCTGTCGAGCCTCTGTTCTAGGGAGCCTCTCAAGGCCAGGGCCTTTTCTCATGCCAGGGAAGGTTCTTGTACCAAGCCAGCACCTACCTGCTTTATGTCGCTTGGGCCTGAAGCAGCGGGAAGGACCAAGATGTGCCTGGTGCTCGAGGTGTCTGAGACAGTGCAGCCAGCAGACAACAGCAGCAGGGCTGTCTCCAGCCAGTGCCAGTGCCAGTGCCAGTGCCATGAGGTGACCTCTGTGGCTGCCCCGTGTCACCCTGCTTGGGTCACTCTAGGCGCCGAGGCCAACGTCCCCAGCCCAGGGTCCTGCTGCCCAGGATCTGACACCAAGGTGCTCAGATGCACGCTCTTCTTGGGGTGTGGAGATCTCCATGAGCATGAGCCAATGCTAATGAAGTAGGTTCTTACTTTCATAATGAATTTATTGTTAAAGGAGAATTATCCCAAATCTGGTACGACCTCTAATGTGTTTATGTCCTGGCTCTGGCCAGACAGTTTTTTTCCTGTAGCCAGAGAGGCAGAGGTTAATCTGTACCACCTCAGGGCATTGCTGGAGGCAGGGGAAAGGGACTCTCTCACCTGGGGAGAAGGGGCTCCTTCGGGGTGAGAGTAAACGTGGTGCAGGCAGTGCTGGGAGCTGTGGGCCACTGGGGTAACGCCAGTTCCGAGCTGGAGGGAGCAGTTGGGGTGGTGTGGCCATGCCTGGGTCGGCTTGGGCTCTGCAGTGAGCATTTTGCATGGGAATCACTCTTTCTTTTGTTATTGTTGCTGTTACTGTCCATTTTATTATCTCTTAGCTGTTTCCAGTAAATTGTTCTTATCTCAACCCGTGACCTTTTTGTCTTTTGTGCCTCCAATTCTCCTCTCCAGGTGTAGGGCGGGAATGGGAGAAGAAAAGGGAGCAAGTGTCAGCGTGATTTTAGTGGTAGCACTAAATTGGAGAGTACCATTCCTAAACCATGCCAGTTTAGTATTTTAGAGTCAGTTAAAATAAACAAACACTGAAGCTAATGTTCCCAGCAATCTGGAAGGAATTAACAGCATACTGCAAAGGATGTTTCAATCACTTTAAAAATTCTAATTAGCCCATCAACAGCAGAGAGTGTGGGACAAATTGCCTGGTTTCAAAACAAGACAATCAAGAAATGACCTCAAAGGAAAGCAAAGGGTGGAGGAGGTTGTCATGAAATAAATGAAAATGACCCCATCAAGTTTGTTTAAGTAATGCCCTCTTCGGAGTTTTATGTTATATTGTCCCATATTTACAATGCTCTGAGAAGTCAAGAGGCAGAGGAGAAGCTTCAATGGGATAGAAAAAGCATTTTTTAACTACCAAAAATGATGACAATAAAATCCCAGATGCCTAGTTGCAGTGAAATTAGCTGGAAACTAATTTGGGGTGGTTACAGTTAAAATAATAAAAACAATTGTTCTGTCTTAGACTCCACCTTTCCCACGATTATTTCACTTCCCCTATTCATATATAAACCAACAAGAATTTAGCTGGAAGCATTTGTGGCTTTTAAAATAAACTCTCCCCCTAAAAATTTGGACTGCAAGGCTATTTGTACTCTGATATTTTTCTTTATTGTGGCTGTATCAGCATGTGGTAGAAGGCTCTACCCTGCAGCATGATCCCTCATGCTGGAATTGTGCCTGCTGCCAAGATCTGAGATCTTGTTAGGAAAAACTTCCAGTGGACAGGTTGTTGTTCTTCCAGAGCCTTGCCTGCCTCTCTTATAGGACAATGAACCAAGGTGTTGTCAGGCTTGTGCCATAGAACAAGAATGGAAATGTTGGGGATTTCATCCTTTGCAATGACCCATGTTTTCCCTTGGCCAGTTTTGCTTATTCCAGCTTTGTTCTGCTGTGTAACTGTGACCCTCCAGGGGTGAACAGCGGGAGAACAAGCTTGCCTGAGGATTCCTGGGGTTTTCCCATGTCTTTGTTTCCCTGTGTTAACCTGAATGCTTCAGAGTCAAGAGAACCAAGAGTACAACATGCTCTATGTTTTCTACTATGACATTTTCAAGGTTGCCCTTCAATCATAAGGAAGCAGCAGGAGATACTAAAGATAACAAGAACTGTGAGGTTTCATGCAGCTGATTTCTCTTTATTTAATAGAAGTTCTCAGTTTATTACATCATGCCACCACTGGTCTAAGTTGGGTTCAGAGGTTTTGACCCCTCAAGTGAAAAAGAACCATTGAGTGATTGGACTGCCTGAATGTTTCTAGGTGTCCAGTAACAGTCATTAATGTAAATTAGCCACGTATTTCATTAACTAAGCCAAAACTTACACTCTGGCCAGATGCTGACAAAGAAAAAATCCCTGTCTGAATTAGATCAAAGGAATTAAAATAAGAACCACTCAATGGTAGCAGTTAATGGACTGTAACTAACTGAAAAAGTCTCCTTCCAGGAGCAAGAGAGGATCAGTTTGGTCTGTAAATGGTCTGAACGCACGATTTGCATTACCCTCCACCATTAATTTGTCTGAACATTCCCAGGTGTGGTCTGGGTGCCCGCCAGGCTGCAAAGGTACCTCAGCTGTGCTGCACCGAGGGGAATCTCCCCAGGTCTCCCGCATTCTCACTGCCAGACCCACCCATTCCCTCAGGGGCTGCATGTCGCCAAAAGATTTTGCCATACAGTTCCTTCTCTCTGAATCCTCTAGCACTGTCTGGGAGGGAATTTTTATGAAATGTTTTTACTTCTTGAAAATGCCTATATGAAAGTTAAAAAAAAAAAAATTAAATTACATAACTCTCAAACAGTCGGTGAAAAAGGATAATTAAAAAAAAATGCTTAATATGGTTACTTACACAAAGCAAAACTGGGAAGCGTGTGTGCAAGAAAGGCTAAATAGATTTGTATATATGAAGAGAAAAACACAAACCAACTAGTTTTCTTTGCTTTGGGATAAAGATTTAAAAAGACAGTATACAGCCTGGGAAAACAAATTCTTTTTCAGCCCTGGTAATAATGTTTCTGTAATATTTTTAATCATCAAATCAGGCCTGCTAGCAAAGCTAGGGCAGAGTCTCCCACTCTGAATTAAATCCACAATGCTGGTATGGAACATGATGTGGAGACTTAGCAAAGACCAAAAAGAGTCCTTTGGAGGTAGAGGTGCTGCAGTTCAGGTCCTTTCCCTTTCCCTGTGTGCTCTAGCAGTGGTTTCTGCCATCTCAGCCTGGCAAGAGATATTTTAAAGGTACCATTTGGAATGTGATGTTGATTTCCATCTGGCACAGAAGATGCCAGATCAGAAAAAGTTTCTTCAGCTGACTGTCTAGCTTGGATTCACTCAATCAAGCATCATTCATGTTAATGTCTTCAACAGAGGAAAGTTTAAAACTACAGAAGGGAGATAGGAAAAACAAAACAAAAAAAACCCAAAAAAGGATCCAAAGAGGGGAAGCACCTTTATGGAGCTGACTTTACCAGTTTTATCAAGGTTTTCATTCCTCACATTCCTATATGATGACTGGCTTTCTCTCGCAACTGATACACATAAAAAATCTACATTAGCTCTCCTGTGATATCAAAACCACTAGGTTTTCCTCTGCTTACAGTAAATACAACTGTAAATACCCAAAATGTATCTGTAATACAATAGTTTGCCAAAACCTCATTGAACAATGTCAGAATCCTGGATCATAGCACATTCTTTCCTTTCTGTCTCCCAAACATTGCCGTCATCCAATTTCCTGATGTAGATTTTCCCTTACAACACAACATCAATGATAAAATAATTGATACTGGATTTCTCACACAGGAACAGGCCCCACAATCTTGGGGAGTCCAGACCTGTGTAGAGATTGAGTCTGAAAGCATTTGAATTTGGATTTCCCAGGAGACTGTTGTGTTTTATTTCCATTTCCTATTTCCTGTCAGAGTTATTTTCTGACTTTCTCTTCAGGAGAAAAACAGGAGTGAAAGGTGGGAACTAAAAGCTACCGTAAGTTGTCAGCTGCTGCCAGCCTTGTGCTGATCCCCTGTGCCTGCAGCCAAGGTTCCCCTCCTCCCTGCTGTGCCTGGAAACACTTGTCTCTGCTTGCCCATGGGGTTTCTTTAAACTTCTAATCGCTTCTCATACACCATTCATTCCTAGAGCTCTCTTCCAAATCCCCCTCCTCTACCTGTAAGATTAAGTACAGAGCCCCGAAGATGGATGGCCCTTCTACATGACACAATAGCTTGTTAATTTGACATTAAACACACCGGGAGCTGTTAAAGTGCAGGCAAGGGGAGATGTGTACAAGCCACACACTTCCCAAAGGGTTCCCCAATCACTCCATTCTCCTGCCCTAGACCTGTGGGCCACCTTGCTGCAGACAGTATGGAGATGCACTTTTGTCAGGAAAATTAATCCACAGACACCAGAGGTTTGTGTCCAAAAAGGAGACAGAGGAGTCTTGTTACTTTATTTGAAAAAAGGGAGAGGCCATGGGGCATTTCCCCTGGGATCTCTCAAAATCCTGGAGGATGCAGTCTCCTTTTTATCCTGATTTCCTGGCTGCATCTCCCTTCTTCTTTCCCCATTGGCTGAAGCAATTGAGAGGTACAGGCTTTCCAAAACCCCTAATACCTTACATTCCCTTCTAATGTATATCCCCCACCTTGGTCTTTTCCTTATGGAATTTATGGAACCCTCCCCATTGTTTCTCTTATCTCTCAGTGCTAGTCCCATCCACCAGCAGACCCACAGTTTGTTTGTAAAGACACATCCCTCTCATTCCATTACACTTTCAACCTGTCTTATTCTTCCAGTGTCAATATCCAGAAACAATTTTTAACCTGTAGATCTTTCCCTTCCCCCTATAGAAGAGACTAGAATGGGGGGTGGGAAACCCCACAGCTTAGCCATTTGACTTTGCATCATTGCAGCAATCTCAGAGGGAGCTATTTGATCAAAAATTTAACAGCTTCATGTTCCTACATTTCCAACACAGGTACTGGAAAGACATTGTTAAATAATGTGCCTGCATTTCACACGGTTTCTTGTGAAGTCTTTAATCAATAAAATGTTCTTTAGATCAATACAGATGTTATTTTGCTGCTTGGAGCCATTTGTAAGTATATGTTGGAGGTAGTTACAGCCTAGTCAGTGCATAGTAAGGGTAGCTCTTGGGCACAGTGCAGTTATAGCTCCACTCATACACAGCAGGTGTCAATATAAAATTGGACACACCGGCATAAAATCACAATATCCTCTCTGCCAAGCAACTCCAGATAAGCTGCACTGGGGGAATGAGGGTTGAGTGTGTTTAACACTGTTTTGTTCCCTATCAACAATGTCAGCAAAGGAGTTTTGCAGATTTATGTCGATTATGGTATCACTAAATTGTGACCTAGTCCTTTGCTGAAAGGATATTTGTAAAATGTGTCTAGTGCCTTGGTAATGGAAAATCTAGAGGATAATTCTAGTTCTGCCAGGTCATTTAAAACTAAATGAGTTTTAAGCTGCGTGTCATAGGTGTAAAGTTTGGACATTGCTGATGGTGAGAGGCTGGTTTGTCACAGTAATGTTGGTGTAAATTACACTTAAAATGTTGGTGAATGAAGGCTGGAAGATATTAGAACCTGGTTTATAATGATGTTTAAACTCTGGGATACAGCTTGTGACTTGAAAGTATTATACAAAGTCTGAATAATTAAGCATTTGGTTTGGCAAAGTAGATATTTTGAAATTAAACCCCCAGGTCAGGGGCAGGTCTAGCAGTTTTCTCTTGTGTCAGGTATAGGACTTTGACTGTCTGCTGGCAACAACCCTGACTTTTTGAGGAGGTCAGGGTTGGTGTTGAGCCAGCTCATGGCTGTTCCTGATCTCTGAACTCTAAGCCATGCTATAAAATCTTTGCATGCATCAGTAGCAAATCAGGGGACCAGTTTGTCACAGCATCTGAAAAGTTCTCAAATGTGACTGCCAGACAGGAGTGTGATGAGTGAACCCCAGGGGAGAAGGGGGAGCTTCATCTCACAGGCACAGGGGCCAGGGCAGAGGGATCTGGGGCTGCACCAGGACTGGCCCAGACTGCTTGTGCCAGGGGCGTTGTTACAACAGTAATTAGGCGTGCCAGAGTCATGCAGGAGCACTGACTGTCTTGCAAGTGCTTAATTTTGCTATCAATTTTAATTTTCATATTAATTGCCATTAGTTAAACTGATGTAATGAGGCAAGAGTGGCAGATAAAAATTGCAATGAGGGTGACTGTGAATTCTGTCTCCCGCTGGTGAAAGTAGCAGCTTGTTAGTGGAGGTCTGTGCTGGCTATCAGCAAACTCACAGTTAAAGCCTCAATTCAACCTCAGCTTCTGTCTCTTCCTGTTGTGTTTTGAAACCACTGAATCCCTCAGACAAGTAATTGTTCATTTTGGTGCAAACTCCATGCATTCAGACTCAAATCTCCTGTTTTCAAACCCAATTAGGAGATGGTAATTACCTGTGGGACTTTGGGTTTTGTTTGTCTGCTGGGGCAATGCAGATATTCTGTTTGTATCTCCCCTTCTAGTTATCAATAAAACACTAGAGCAAAACAGTGTTTTCCTCTCGATGTTTTCAGGCAGTGTTATGCCAAATGAAGGCAATATTATGAGATTGCATGTGTTTGGGAATAATCATGCAAGCTATTAGTAATCATGCTTCAGTGTTCTCCAGCGCTGCTCACCCCCAGCTTTTGTGTGTTTGACACACAAGTAGCTGTGTGATAATTCCCATCACTACCCCTGGAACGCTGGAGCTGAGGTCGTTGGGCAGCCAGTGATGTAGTCAGAAGACAAGTGCAATCTCTTGAGCTTCAGTACAGCTGTACTTCTCTGAACTCAGACTTCCTGAAAAACTTGTCTATAACATGTTCCCTACCCTGGTATAAAGCAGCCACTCCAACTCAAGGACACGCTGAGCAGAGGAAGGATATTGCTAAGTAGCTGTTCAGTAAAGGAGACCTGCAGAACATGGAAAACACTGATTTCTTTTGAAAAGTACACAGAAGAGTGGATTGGGAGTCTTTTGTGACATAGTCAGCACTCAGTTGCCAACCACTCTAGTAGGTGAGAAGAGATATTCTCAACTCTCAATATAATTTCCAAAGGGCAGAAAAGGCAGTTCTCAGCTCTTTGATCTCTGGATGAGGATTTCCTCTTCATCTTCCCCTTCATAATGGTCCCAGCCCTGGTGAGGCTGAGTGTGTTAAGAAAGAGAATTGCTTCCAATATGCAGGTGTCTTTGAAAAAAGAGAACACTTGCCATCTGGCTACCTATCCATTTGAAAATCATTTCTTCCTCAGTGTGCCGATTAACTGCTGTGATTGTGAGGAACTGTGGTAATCTTTGTCCTACAAAGCAAATTTAGCACATTTACTGCTGCTGCAAACAGTCCAGGAGTTTATAAAATGTATTAATTATAAACACTGTTTGAATTAATTAGATTTGTTCCTTTCCTTCTCCTAAGACTTGCCATGAGCTTGGACTTGTGATGTGCCTGTGACAAAGGTAATCATTACTGGGACCAGAATGAATGTGAATTGAGCAAGGAAGTCACATCACCAGTCCCTGAATCAGCCTGACTCTGTGAATGGCAGTTCACTGTTTTGATGCTGAAATTAGAGCACAAATAAAAACAAACAGCAAAGGATTTTGTTCAGCTGTGAGATTTCCTGTTCCCCCTGCTTTCAAGCATGCTGGAAATCGGAACATCTGCTGTTGCCCACCTCTGCTATTAGTCCTGGTAAGAGTCAGATTCTGACCATGGCGATGAAAGAGAATAGTTCAGTATTTGGCACGGTGACTGATTCATGATGTAGAAAACTGTCCTTACATCTGTTTTACCAAAATCTGTGTCCCCTGGTTTTGCAAGCCAATATGCAATCAGTACACATGCTTTTTTTACATTAATTCTCAAAGCTGATATCAACAGAAATTAGAATTACAGGAATACCATCCTGGAAAGAATTGTATTGCTGTGACTCCTCTCTCTCCCCTCACACTTTTCCCAGCCTCAGCTGCATAGTTCGGTTGTGTACTGAGGGACAAAGCCATCTTTGTGGTTGACTTTCTCCCTTGGGTACATCATTACCCCGAGGTTGTCTCAGTTGGTCAGAGCAAGGTGCTAATAATGCCCAGGTTGAGGGTTCAAGCCCTGTGTGGGCCATTCACCAAGAGCTGGACTTCATGATCCTCCTGGGTCCCTTCCAACTCGGAATATTCTGTGATCCTGTGTCTGAGAGGAGGGAGACCTAAATGGAGTCTGTGTCGAAGAGATTCTCAGGTTGCCTGAGACACATCTGGGGTGCAGTAAAAATGCCCTTCTCCCTCGTTTTATAAGGATCGTGTTAATTTTGAAGGCAAGAAGTGCCAAGCAGAACAATACAGATACTTGACAAAAAGCTTGAAGAAAGAATGGTGAAATTGGATACCATGTCTTAGGTTAAGTGAATTCCTTTAAACCAAACACTTAGTGTATTTGGATCCAGGGATTACAGAGGGGCCCTGAATTGGGCCAGGCAATCTTTCTTGTATGGAGTGTTACCAGCTCCTTCCCTGGGGGACATTCACATGAATGAGAGGGTGTCTCTCCTTGCAGATCACCTTCACTATCCAGTAATTGTCCGCCTGCCAGGTTTAAGGCTAAGCAAGTGATGGAAATTGATGACAGAAATCACAGAATATGCTGAGTTGGAAGAGACCCACAAGGATCACTGAGTCCAGCTTCTGGCCCTGCACAGCACCATCCCCAGCAGTCACACCCTGTGCCTGAGGGTGTTGTCCAAACGCTCCCTGAGCTCTGGCAGCCTTGGTGCTGGGACCACTGCCCTGGGGAGCCTGTTCCAGTGCCAACCACACTTTTGGTGAAGAATCTTTTTCTAGTATCCAACCTAACCCTGCCCTGACACAACTCCAGGCCATTCCCTCAGGTCCCATCACTGCTCACACAAAGCAGAGAGCAGTGTCTGCCCCTCCTCTTCCCCTCACCAGGGAGTTGCAGACTGCAGTGAGTCTGCCCTAGGTCTCCTCCAGCTCACCAGACCAAGTGTCCTCAGCAGCTCCTCACACGGCTTCCCCTCAAGTCCCTTCATGGTCCTCATGTCACTCCTTTGGACACTCTCCAATGGTTTAATGTCCTTTTTATACTGTGGTGCCCAAACCTGCCAGCAACACTCGAGGTGAGGCCACCCCATCCCAGAGCAGAGCAGGACAATCCCCTCCCTGGGCTGGCTGGCACTGCTGGGCCTGCTGCCCCCAGGACAGGGATGTCCCTGCTGGCTCCAGGGCACTGCTGGCTCAGATGCCACTGGCCATCAACCAGGACCCCCAGGTCCCTTTGTGTGGTGCTGCTTTCCAGCATCTCCTTCCCCAGTCTGTACGCACATCCAGGGTTGCCCCATCCCAGGTGCAGAATCCAGCACTTTTCCTTGCTGAACTTCATATGCTTGGTGATTGCCCAGCCCCCTACTTGGTCAAGGGGTCTCTTCAAGGCCTCTCTGCCTTCGAGTTTTGTATCACCTGCAAACACACTTTGTGTCTGTTCAAGTCCTGCGTCCAAATAATTTATGGAGGTGTTGAAGAGCACAGGGCTGGGATGAAGCCCTGCAGAACCCCACGTCCCCAGTCTGATGCCTCCCCATTTGCTGTAACCCTTTGTGACTGACTCATGAGCTCACCCATCCCATGACATATTTATCCATCTGTGGGATGCACATTTTTTCCCAGAAGGATCCTGGGAAAGACAGTATTGAAAGCTTTACTGAAATCCAAAGAGATTACATCAACTGGCTTCCCTTGATCAACCAGGTGTGTTACCTTGTCATAAAAGGAAATCAGGATTNATCGGAACATCTGCTGTTGCCCACCTCTGCTATTAGTCCTGGTAAGAGTCAGATTCTGACCATGGCGATGAAAGAGAATAGTTCAGTATTTGGCACGGTGACTGATTCATGATGTAGAAAACTGTCCTTACATCTGTTTTACCAAAATCTGTGTCCCCTGGTTTTGCAAGCCAATATGCAATCAGTACACATGCTTTTTTTACATTAATTCTCAAAGCTGATATCAACAGAAATTAGAATTACAGGAATACCATCCTGGAAAGAATTGTATTGCTGTGACTCCTCTCTCTCCCCTCACACTTTTCCCAGCCTCAGCTGCATAGTTCGGTTGTGTACTGAGGGACAAAGCCATCTTTGTGGTTGACTTTCTCCCTTGGGTACATCATTACCCCGAGGTTGTCTCAGTTGGTCAGAGCAAGGTGCTAATAATGCCCAGGTTGAGGGTTCAAGCCCTGTGTGGGCCATTCACCAAGAGCTGGACTTCATGATCCTCCTGGGTCCCTTCCAACTCGGAATATTCTGTGATCCTGTGTCTGAGAGGAGGGAGACCTAAATGGAGTCTGTGTCGAAGAGATTCTCAGGTTGCCTGAGACACATCTGGGGTGCAGTAAAAATGCCCTTCTCCCTCGTTTTATAAGGATCGTGTTAATTTTGAAGGCAAGAAGTGCCAAGCAGAACAATACAGATACTTGACAAAAAGCTTGAAGAAAGAATGGTGAAATTGGATACCATGTCTTAGGTTAAGTGAATTCCTTTAAACCAAACACTTAGTGTATTTGGATCCAGGGATTACAGAGGGGCCCTGAATTGGGCCAGGCAATCTTTCTTGTATGGAGTGTTACCAGCTCCTTCCCTGGGGGACATTCACATGAATGAGAGGGTGTCTCTCCTTGCAGATCACCTTCACTATCCAGTAATTGTCCGCCTGCCAGGTTTAAGGCTAAGCAAGTGATGGAAATTGATGACAGAAATCACAGAATATGCTGAGTTGGAAGAGACCCACAAGGATCACTGAGTCCAGCTTCTGGCCCTGCACAGCACCATCCCCAGCAGTCACACCCTGTGCCTGAGGGTGTTGTCCAAACGCTCCCTGAGCTCTGGCAGCCTTGGTGCTGGGACCACTGCCCTGGGGAGCCTGTTCCAGTGCCAACCACACTTTTGGTGAAGAATCTTTTTCTAGTATCCAACCTAACCCTGCCCTGACACAACTCCAGGCCATTCCCTCAGGTCCCATCACTGCTCACACAAAGCAGAGAGCAGTGTCTGCCCCTCCTCTTCCCCTCACCAGGGAGTTGCAGACTGCAGTGAGTCTGCCCTAGGTCTCCTCCAGCTCACCAGACCAAGTGTCCTCAGCAGCTCCTCACACGGCTTCCCCTCAAGTCCCTTCATGGTCCTCATGTCACTCCTTTGGACACTCTCCAATGGTTTAATGTCCTTTTTATACTGTGGTGCCCAAACCTGCCAGCAACACTCGAGGTGAGGCCACCCCATCCCAGAGCAGAGCAGGACAATCCCCTCCCTGGGCTGGCCGGCACTGCTGGGCCTGCTGCCCCCAGGACAGGGATGTCCCTGCTGGCTCCAGGGCACTGCTGGCTCAGATGCCACTGGCCATCAACCAGGACCCCCAGGTCCCTTTGTGTGGTGCTGCTTTCCAGCATCTCCTTCCCCAGTCTGTACGCACATCCAGGGTTGCCCCATCCCAGGTGCAGAATCCAGCACTTTTCCTTGCTGAACTTCATATGCTTGGTGATTGCCCAGCCCCCTACTTGGTCAAGGGGTCTCTTCAAGGCCTCTCTGCCTTCGAGTTTTGTATCACCTGCAAACACACTTTGTGTCTGTTCAAGTCCTGCGTCCAAATAATTTATGGAGGTGTTGAAGAGCACAGGGCTGGGA
>WEKY01040217.1:16619-33964 GCA_013390045.1 Picathartes gymnocephalus | reverse complement strand
TCTTTTTATTATCTCCATGCAGACTTTGCTTTTCCTGTGTCCCAAAGAGACACGGCGGTCTGGGCAGCAGTCGATGGTCTTTGCTTTGTGATCCTCTGGGCAGAAGGTCCAGGATAATGAGAAAACTCAGGAATCCTCTGAGAAACTTGAAGGTGGCTTCTACTGCCAGGCAAGGACGAGGTATGGGAAGCCATGCGAGTATGGCCACAAAAGGCACTAGCAAATTCCAATGAACATGACGGGGTGCCCTTGACCCAAGGTGCTTAGAGCCCTCTTGCAGCCACCTTCTAATTACAGAGGGTTAAGAATCCTTTCAGCTGGTGCTCAGGAGAGGCCTCTGTAGGAGCCAAGCCCAGAGCACAGCTCCCAGGGACAGCCAAGCACAGAAGCTTGTGCAGAAGAGCACAAAAAAGAAGAACTGAGAAGTGGAAGAGAGCAAGAGGCACATAGCTGTGTTTAAATCAGCATAAACAGTCTCAAGCGTCGTAGTGATACACAGGCTGTACAACAGCAGGAAAGATGAGAGAGAGACAGACACATAGACTTCTTGCAAACACTACAGTTTCAATATCCCTGGACTCCAAGCTGCAGTGGAGATTCAGGCTGTCCATGCCAAGTCAGTGATCTCTGGCACGAAGAGGAAAACTCCTTATTCACATAAAGGTTTGCGAATATGACAGAGATTCACTACCCTCCCAGTAGTGTATTGAATCCTGAAGATGACTGAAATGTGCTTTCAAGCAAAGTACCTGGGTCTCCTAAACCTAACCTTAAATCATGCAAGACCACCAAGAAGTGACAAGAAATAGTAATCGGTGTTTACTTGCTGTGGAGAACAGAGGAACTCATCTGTGGACCTGACCTATGATCTAGGGAGGTTTGCAGCCTTCTGGGTACCTGGATCCAGGAAAATGTTGACAGGGTGCCAAAGCTTTCCTGATACTTACTATTACCCCCTGCTGTTCTTCCATGTGGGTACCAATAATGCTGCCTGGAGAGTATCAAAAGCAACTTCCAGCTCTATGGGCAGTAGTCAGGGGGATAGGGGCCCACATGGTGTTGTCCTCACTCCTACTGGTGAGGGGAAAGGCTGTGAGGAGGAGGCAGCTGGTAATACATATCCACAACTGGGTGTGGTGAGAGAGTTTTGATTTCTACAACTATGGAGCCCTGTTTGTGGGTCAATGCTTGCTTGGGAGACATGGGATCCTTCTCACTGAGTGGGACAAAGTTATCTTTGCCAGCAGAACAGCTGACCTGGTAAAGAGGCACTTTAAACTAGGAATGACAGAGGAGAGAGTGTCATCAGAAGTGCTGTGGGACAGTGAAGAGCAGGAAGGGTTGATAAGCAAAGGGCCTGGAGTGACATGACTGAAAGGGATCACGAAATCAACAAAACAAAGCTTAAACAGCTTAAGCAGGGTCACCTCCAAAATGTAAGCAAGGATGTGCCTACAAGGCACCATTATGGAGAAATCTTCCCAACGTTTTGGGAAATCAGTATGTGCCCTCTGCAGTGCCCGTACACTAATGCAGGCAGCATGGAGAATAAACATGGTGAGTTTGGTATCAGTGAGGTGCTGTGGGGCTACCATTTTATGGGGCTCACAGATAAGCTGGGATGGATCGTTTAACTTGAGTGATGCAATGGGATACAGGCTCCTTTGGAAGGAGGGGAGGAAAATGAAGAGGTGGGGTTGCCCTTTACGAGGCAGAACAGCTGGACTATACGGAGCTCTTCCTAGGGATGGATAGTAAGACAACTGAGATCTTGTGGGCAAACAGTTACTGAGCACACCAATGTAGGTGATACTGAATTGGGTCAATAATCAAACAATCATGGTGACTGGGAGAAGTGCCTGAAGACTGGAGGAAAGGAAATGTCAGGGAACTACAGGCCAGTCTACCTCACATCAACCCTTGTGAAGGTGATGGAGAATACTGTCTACCTAGACTTCAGCAAGGCTTTTGACATCGTCCCGTAAGATTCTCATAGAGTTAATAGAGTATGAGCTGGACAGGTAGAAAGTGAGGTAAACGGAAAACTGTCCCAAATGGCTGCATCCATTGTCATGAGGTCTAGGCAGAGCCCAGAAGATAGCAGTGCACCCCAAGGGTCAGTACTGGCTCCAGTCCTGTTCAACATCTTCATTAATGATTCAGATGATGGGGCAGAGGGTACCCTCAGCAAGGCTGCTGATGACACGTAATTGGGATGAGTGACTGACACACTGCCATGGCTGACAGGAACCTCATGTTCAACAAGGGGAACTGCAAAGTCCTGGGCTGGGGAGAAACAACAGCGTGCACCAATATATGCTGGATCTGCCCAATGGAAAGCAGCTTGGTGAAAATTGTTCTGGTAGACACCAAACTGCAGATGAGCCAGCAACGGGCCCTTGTGGCAAATAAAGCTAATGGCATTCTGGGCTGCATGAAGGAGTGTTGCCACAGCGTGTCGGGGGAGGTGATCCTTCTCCTCTACTTAGCACTGCTGAGCTCATACATGGAGTGGCAGGTTCAGTTCTTGGCTTCTCAATACAAGAGATGTGGACACAGTGGCGAGAGAGTGGAGAAGGGCCATGAGGGTGACAAAGACACTGGATCATCTCTCCTATGAGGAAGGATTGAGAGATTTGGGACTTTTCAACATGAAAAAGAAAAAGATTGCTGGGAAATCTGCTGATTTTCACAGATGTTGCATTGTCAGTGTGAAAAATGCAACACAATCTAAAGAAATCCTCAGTGTTTATCATATCCCCCAGAAAAAATGCCTTTTTGTCCACCAGGTTTGTTTCTCTTAAGTTTTTGTCACTGATGTATTTGGAAGTTCTTGAACTCAATGGAGAGTATGACAGAGTCACAAGAGAGAATATTTTATCTTGATATTGTTAATGTATTTCATTATTGTCCTGCACACTTCTCATTTCTTCTGCCTTTTTGAAATGCCACCTACACTTATAAAATAACATTAGGAGTTCTCAATATTTCTATGAAGAAGCAGAGAAATCACATAAAGAGATGACTATTAAGAAGTAGGAAGAAACAAAGATTCACTTGACATGAACAGAATTTAACTTATTTTAAAAACAATCCCAGACAAGGTATTCAGTGGAAGGAAGAAGGTATATTTTCTTTTTAAATCTAGAAATATCATTAATATGCTATCAAATGCAAAGTTAAAATGGAGTTTCACTGAATTTCAACATGAGATGATTGCAAAAAGAAGTAACTGAAGCCAGTCTATATCACAAAACAAGGAAGCCCTCTTAGTGTACCATTGGAATCAAGTGCCAACGTCCAGTTTGAAACATACTGTGAATAAAAAGGTATATAACTAAAACGAAAAATATGCAGGAAATAGCGGAAAAATCCTGAAGCAAGGTAAACAAGAATTACTCATAAGCAAATAAAGCATTATCTGAAAATCAGTAGACGAGTATACATATTTCTGTTTCCCAGTCATATTCTGTAGCCTTTATATCTTCTTCAATATTGGTGGCTTCCAAAAGTTTTGACTTACTGGTAGTTAAGTATACCTTCATTCTCATAACTCTTCCCACTGAAGCATGAAATATAGTAAACAACAAACCACAGGAATATTGCTTGGTTTGCCTAATTCAAAATACAATCCCAAACAGGTAGTGCCAGGCAGCAGTAAAACTTGAGGCACCAACCACTGCATAAGCTTCAATCAGCTGAAAGCTCATCTGTGAATCAGAAAGGACATAGTCGGGCCTTTTCTGAAAACTGTGTGTGTGACAGTACTGTGGTTTAGGAAAGTTATTCTCTGATTTAGTGCTCCCAGTGAAACCATGAGCCTCTTGCTCACACCCTCTTCCCCCTCCCTCTCCTCTGTGGTGTGATGGAGAGTCAGAGACACAAAAAGTGAAGATCATGGGATGAGTTAAGAACAATTTACTGGAAACAGCAATGAGATAAGAGAAGGAACTGTAACAGCAGCAATGCTAATGACAGAGGTGAACAATTCACATGGAAACAACTATTCGAGACTGCTCCCTCCACCACATTATGCTGAGCTAGAAGGGACCCCTTATCCCTGGAAGAGACTCCCTCCCTGAAGCTCCCAGCAATGAGGTGAGGTGGTATGGAATAACCTCTGGGTTCTAGCCACACACCCTCCTGGATACTGCACAAACTAACCCTCTCCTGACCGGAACCAGGACAAACAACTATAACCCTTCAGGGCTGATAAAATCTAAAGCTAGTCTGGCTTTGAGCACCAGGTTGGAAGAGAGAACTCCCAAGGTCTCTTCCAACCTAAATTACCCTGGAGTTACATACCACAGCAAACACTTTGAACTGAAAATCCTGAAAATATTTTGTAACCTCATTTATAAATCTTTGCCCCAGAATTAACTTTGGAAAAAGAATCTTCTCCCAGAGGATGAAAACAGGGCAGCAATCCATAAAATCTAGGACACAGAAGCACGGTAGGTATGAATTTGTCCTAGTTAAGTAACAGAACTGATGAAGTGTGTACATTATTCTTATACCAAGTCAACTTACACAATTTAAACATTAACCCAATGGAAAGGATATTTATGGTTGTACAAAGAGACCTGAAAAGGATACTAACAGTGAGCTGAACTACTGGTTGTCATAGAATATAGGTCACTTGAAAAGTCATAATCCTTGAATTCAAGTAATGCCAAGAAAGCGGGCCTCAAGCAGTATAAGATGCATAGATATCGCCCATGTGCTTTAAGAACTGAAAGCATATTGGCATAAAGTTCTCCATTCTCTCTACGTATCCTTTGTCTCTCTATGTGACCTGAAGAATAAGGAAGACATAACATTTTTTAATAAGAAAGAGAAGATTTTTCACCAAGTAAAAGGAAATGGGTAATAACCCAAAGTCTCAATGGAAAGGATTCCCAAAGGAAACAACTGAAATAGAAGCAAGAGATCCTCTGTAATCTTGGCCTTCAGAGATAACCTGGAGTGAGGCTGATAAACTGAGACAACTGTCTCATTACAAGGCAAAGTAAACCAAAAAGACAGCTTGATGACTTTGAGGGCCAGCTAACCTGCAGACAAGTTAGATGAACTTTAATTATTCAGGAGATTAGATCAAAGTATAAATTGCAGAGGGACAGGAGACAGTGATCTAGCTAAGGAAAAAACGTCATCAGCCCAAAGAACCATGAAGTTGGAAAGCAGGTAAAGAGATGCAATCAGGGTTCCCAGTTGGCTAAACTGCATGGGTATGAAGTCCCTGTGCAAGAATGAGCATCTATCCCCCATGTGTTTAGGTGGAAGGACCACAGGAAGAAATTTAGGTAGATATCCAAACTGCTCTAGATTAAAAAATGAGGAAGAGATCTGTCAAACTGATGCAGTCTTTCTGGGAGATGGAAAAATGAGAGAACTGCTCTGTCTTGCTGCGAAGAGTAAAACCACCTGAGTTACTACACAGGCTTCCCTAAAGATCCCATTAATTTGTTTCTGCTTATTTTATTTTGCCTGAGAGTAAGAGATGACATTCAGTTACTTCTGATCTAATGGCCTGTAATGCATTTTCATTATAGATAAGACCATTCACATCCCAGGCTCACTGGCATTTTACAACAGAGAGAGAAGTTTTAGATGCCATTCGTCTGTTTTGTCACTTTCAAAAAAATGTCAGAAGAATAGTTTTGCCTGATGTTCCTTTAGAGGGAAAATTACAGTTTCAGTTGATGTATAGACTTATACCAGCATCTGAGGGTCACTAACAGGCCTTGGGGGTCCTTCCTCTGGGAGCTCTACCCAGCCTTTAGTCCTGTGTCTTCAGTCTCTGCCATAGAGCTGTCCAGCAGCCACTAGACCTGACCCTGACTTGCGGACTGATCTGCCACCTTGGCCTTGGACCTGCTTCATTGCCATGGACTTATGTGTCTGATGATCTGTATGCTTGGTTGATCCTGGCCGCAATCCCTGGGTCTGCCCTCCTCTCTTGCAGAAGGACTGGGCTCTGCCCAGCCATGGCATGCTCTACTGCTGGTGGCTCCCATCCCTCACTGCTCCCAGACAGCAAATTAATTCATCCCTGCAGTTTTTCCTGTGCTTTCACTGTCTGCGTGGGGAAGGAAGAAACTCTACATGGAGCTGAAAAAGGAAGGATTGAGCTCTAATTATTTTTAAGACACAGGACTAAGCATGCTGTATAAAAATCACTGCAGTTCAAGGAAGCTTTAACTGATTCTTGCATTACCTGAAAGCTGTCCTGAATCACAGTAAATTGAGTTTGCAGACACAGAAGGTTGTTGCTTACTTTTCAAGAGAAATGGAGAGACTTTGAACTCAAGTGCGGCATTCTCGCAAACCCTTGAAAGAAGCAGTTTTAGAACTTAAGTGACCCTGACAGACAGAAAGTCCCTCCAGCTGTCCCAAAGGAAGACGAAGAATCCCTATATTGTGTTTGTTTAGTCTTATCCTACACAACTAAAGTTCAACAATCTACCCTTTCTATTTGACATTTTTACACTGCTAATCTTTCTTATTAAATGTTTCCAGGTGACCCAATGTTTTTTACAGACTTCTCTGATCCACCTCCTTCTTGAAGATGATATTAGACCTGATGTTCCAACTTCCACCTAATGAACACTAAGTAGAGTTGCAGTTTACTCTGTGTGTCTCAAGTGTCAATATTGCATTACATCAGGGTGGTGCAACGAGATCTCTTTGCTTCCTTTCTACTTTTTACAGTAAATCAGGCAGTCTCAACATCTTGCCTGTTACCCAATCTGTGGTTCATTGTAGTGCGTTCCGTATCTTTCTCTGGAGATCTGCTACCTACATAGCCATTTTGCACTTTTTCACTTAAATATTGTTTTTATTAAAACCTTTATCAATGTGTTGGTTTTGGCTGGCGCAGAGTTAGTTTCCTTCACAGTGTCCAGTATGGGGCTCTGTTTTGAATTTGTGCTGAATACAGGGTTGATAACACAGGCATGGTTTTGTTATTCCTGAGTAGGGCTTGCACAGAGCCAAGGCCTTTTCAGCTTTTCATACTGCATCGCTGGCAAGGGGCTGGGGTTGTATGGGGGACTAGGAGGAGACACAGATGGGACAGGTGATCCAAACTGACCAGAGGGATATTCCAGACCATATGACATCATACTCAGTATATAAAGTGGGGGAAGAAGGAGGAAGGGGGGGACATTTGGAGTGATGATATTTGTCTTCCCAAGTAACTGCTACGTATGATGGAGCCAGGTTCTCCATGTGGACATGGCTGAACACCTGCCTGTCCACGGCAAGTGATGAACTAATTCCTTCTTTTGCTCTGCTTGTGCACATGGCTTTTTCTTTCCCTATGAGTCTGTCTTTATACCAGCCCCTGAGTTTTCTGGCTTTTGCCCTTCCACTTCTGTCCCCAAACCTGCTCACAGGGGAGTGATCCAGTGGCTGTGGAGCTTGGCTACTGGCTGGGGTTAAGCCAGTGTCAATATCATTCTGAAACTTAATCCTGTCCTCAGCAAAGTACTTGCAGCTTTTCCCAAGTAGGTATCAACTGCAATTTAATAAATATTTTCTCCATCATTCTATCTAGAGAAAACCTTATCTCTTTCTAGAGAATACCAATTGACAGAATCTCATCCTTCTTCTTTGACAGTATAGCACTGATAACTACTCATAGAAATTATTTCCAAGACAGAGAAGGGTAAAGCATACCATTATTTTTGGTGACTTTTTGCTTCAGCATTTGTTTTAAAAACACATATTCAACTGATCTGATATCAATTAATTTTTGTTGCAGGAATATTGGTTAGAGACCAGACTCTTACAGTATCCTCACCAAGATTAAGTTTCCTTGCTTTTCTTTAGGAGCACTTTTAACATTTTATAAGTCATGAAATATCGCAAATCACCTATCACACCTCCTTGAGACCTGTTACTTTGTCATAGAGGGAAATCGGATTGCTTTACATGATTTATTCTTGACAAATTCATTTTCACCACTGTTTAGCATCTTTTTATCTCCTGTGTGATTCCAAACAGATTATTTGCTCAAGCATCTTTCCAGGAATCAAATTTAGCCTGACTGGCCTATAATTCCCTGGGCCTTTGTGTGTTCTCTGGAAAGACAGACACAAAGGTTTCTTCCCTCCCCCTACAATTCATTTACTTTTTATCCTTTAATTCTCAAAGCTCATAAGGGAAGAGTCTAGGATTTCTTAAGTATTCCATAGTGAATTAATTGTGCCAGACAATTTGAAAATCTCTGACTCATCTAAGACGACTTTAACCTGTTCTTATCCCTCTTCCCTAGTTTTAATTATGCTAGTCTTCAGACAGCAGTCAGCCTTTTTTTTAAATCAATGCTGAGGAAGAAAAAAACTCCCAACAACCAAACAACCAGTCATGTCTCTGTTAGTTTTACCTCTCTGATAATTAATAGGCCAACTCTTTTCCTTGTCTTGCTCTGATTCATTACATACGTTTTCTTTTAATCTGTTGTTAAAACCATGCTTTAAGCCACTTAGTCGATACTTTATTGCAATTTCTATGACCAAAATGTTGTTCTGGGTGAAACTTGAAAGATCTGTGGGGTGCACGGTATGTGATTTTATTAGTTCTGGGAGCTTCAGACATTTTGTCTCAGTAAGCTCCTCCAATATCTTCAGCCATAGACTTACCACATTTTGTTCCTCGGTGTTCACATTGATGCTTGTAATAAATCAGAGCACAAAAGGAACATGATGAAATTGGATTTATTCCCCCTCTTAAGTGAACCAGTCACAATACAAGCCTCCCTCAATAAATCAAATAATATAAAGGAACCTTTGCACTTGGGTGCAATGATCTTAGGTGTAAAAAACTGACATGCAAAAGGATGTCAAAAAGCTTTCATTACAGACACTCAAATAAATCCCAGAAGGGAATTAAGCTTATTCATACAGCAAATGTGACCTACTAAGAGAAAGCCAAACAGGACCAAAACAGTGGGACTGTTTATTTTTTCCTTAATTTCTATTAATAAATGAACTAACTCCTTAGAAGTCTGATATTAGTATCTCTCTGTGTGTACTAGAAATTATGCAAATCTTACCTCAGAGAACCTTTGTACATCCTGGGTTAAAGTTCCTACTCTCTTCCAATGATAATGTTTGAGTAACTTCAAAATTGCTGGATTCACTGCATTATCAGATGGCACTGTCCGGAAGAAATAAGGGTATTTTTTCTTATCAGCCAGCTCTGGAGTTGTTGCTGCAAATGAAAGCTGGAAGAAAATCAAAGAACAGAAAAAATGAAAGTCACCATAAGTCATCTAGCAGTCAGTAAAAGAACTTTGCTTTTCTCAGTGCGACAAGACACAATCTGTGCATTGCTGTCATGTAGAGAAGTTTCATCATCATACATCTTGAAAGTCCTACCAGCACCCTTTGCTTTTAAAGAGATTTTTGAAATATTTTAGCTCTATAAACCACCTGCTGCAAAATTAAACTAGGGAATCTTAGAAGTCAGTGATGTAAAATCCTCTGTTTAAAATCATGTATCTTACACATTGCACAGAGCAATAAGGCCTAAGGGAGTAAATCTCTATGATGAATTCCCCATCAGCTTCTCTTCATAAAAGTTGAGATACCTCCAAGGGAGTATTATTTTCTCCAAGTCTTATATATCTTAAATTACTAGGTGAACCTCTAGTAGTACTTCTTCCTATCTTCACATAATAAAACAGCTCCAGGTAGCAGAAAAACAGAAAATCATTATGTTAGGCAGAGCTGTAACTCAGAAGTTTACTTGGGTCTCAGCTTCCTGCACTGAAGCAGGCCCCCTGTGGTTTGTGTTATAAAAGAGGATTCAATGGCTAAAACACTGGAATTTGTTCATGGTTTGAGAATGCTTATTACAAAGGAAAAGAGGAAACCTTTTAAAACATACAGAAACAAACAGAAAACTTCATCGAATTCTTCTGCCCAAGTTAAAGGTGGCATATTTTTGTGAATGTTTTTCAGATAGTGTTTTGAAGAGAATACCTGCACATTCAGTTTTTGAAAACACTCCTACTCCAAAGATACTTCTGGTCATTCCCTCCAGTTCTTTTTAGGCCTCTAGGAATGTGCTTCTCAAGCATTTTTTCAGCCAGGATTTTTGGTTGAGGGTTTCTTAAAGTACTGTTTTAATGCAAATTGGTTTGACTAACAAAAAACAAGCTCCTTGATAGAGTTCTTTAAAGTCTTTCAGAATCAATAGAGAGTCAGAAAATGAAGGTGAATTCAAGACTATGTATCAACCATAGTTTTAAGTTTGCACTTTTTAAATCAAGCATTCAGTGTATTTGAGTTAGATAACCTTTTTTGAAATTCAGAATAGACAACTTTAATCTGAAAATACAGTCTAAGTCTTTTCTGCAAGTTCATAAAAATCTAGGTTTACCCTACCAGAGACAGAATTTATTCTCTGTCTGATTTTAGACTCAAAAAGAATATCTTGGACTGTTATAATGGCCTGAACGTAGCTTGTTTTCCTAATTAAAAGAAAACTAAATAACTTAAAGTGTGCATAACCACGACAGTTTACAGTATACCATTCAAAATAGAAGATTCTTTCTCTTCACTGGTCAGGAGATAGTGAATAATGTAACTGTCATGTAATTCTGAGGCAAAACGTTTTTAACATAGCAACTGATCTTTTACTAGATTTGATGAAAAAAGTGCAATAGGAGGTGCTATGATATATTGCCATCTTTGTTTTCCAAAACCATTCCTATAAGGAAAGAAGAATGAACATCTGCCAGGTAGACCTAGTCAGATTTTCTGTTTAGCCTGGTTGTGCTGAACATTATGGACTCACTGCACAATGAAGGTGGAAATAAGAACCTGTACCTCCGAGTGAAAAAGAGGGAAATTTGACATTAGAAATCCCACATGAAGAGGAATACCTCTCAGCAGCCTGACTGCTTGCAGCCTGCTGACTGCAAAGGACTTGCTTTTCAAGTTATTACGGGTTTAGATCAAACATAATTCGATTGGTCCTTAAGAAAAAGAAGCAAAGAGCAATACAGAAGTAACAGTAGTGGCAAGAAACATCAGCAAGGTTCACCTAGCTCAGGTTCATATACTGAATGCCAAATTTTTCTGATTGGTAGTACAAAGCTCCATAGTAATGAGAAGCATCTCTATATGTGTGAGCTGGCTATAGGATGATGAAGATCCATGATATAAGCAAGACAATTCAAAACCATGCTTTGTGATTTTTGAGTGACTTAAAGGGCCTAAATTAGTATCCTAATTGCTCAAATTTTCCTGGAAATAATGAAGTAAAACATCACCTCTCTTCATTGCTTACAGAAAGACGAAGTCTCATAACAGATTTCTCAGCCATGTGAGGTGAGATGAGACAAATCCAGGTTTAAGTTTAAAATTAATGACACTCAAATTAAAAAAAAAAATTCCTCTTTATTTTCATTTCAAATAAAGGTTTTATTAAAATAAAAAATGGGAAAATTTCATGCTCAAACAATTCTCGGATTGTAGGATATATTCAGAGATCTTTCTTTCAAGCATCACCTATATCATGGTTAGTCTCATTCTGGATCACTTTGACAACTAATAAGACCCTCATTAAGAGATGGAGAAATAGCCATGAAAAAGTCAAGTCATTAAAAATATTTTAACTTTTCATAAAATCATCTCTTTAAGAGTTTGGGACATGCAATGAACTTAAACCTAAAAATCACCAGCACTCGAATATTCTGCTTGGAGAGGGACAAGGAGATAAAATGAAAAAAAAACCCTCATTATGTTCTAAAATGTGGTAATAAAAAAATCATGTTAAGAAATTAACTGATTTTGGAAAAAGGATGTGAGATTGCACAGTTGTATAGCAATATAAGGGAAATACTCATAAATAAAACTTTATTTAATGTGAAAAAGCAAATAAGATCACAACACAGTCCACCCATATATGCATTAAGATGGTACAGCCCTTTTTAACTGAGTATTATTCCTCTGTATTTTAGGGCTAAAATTGTTTATTCAGAGCTGATTTGCAACTTGCATATTGAAAGGCTTTTCATAGTTTCTTAACTTCATTCTACAGGATTGAAAGCCATCCTGCTTTTTGTTACAAGAATTTATTTTGATAACTTTCAGTTATATAGCCAAAAATATGGATGAATGGCAATCATATTGTTCATATGATTCTTTGCAAAATACAAAAGTTCTATTTTTCCCATTGTTGCATTTTTAATGCATACATATTCATTCACTGCTCTAAAATTTTTTTACAGGTATTTATACTTTCCTCTCCATGGTTCAGGAGGAGTGAGAGATAAACAGTTATATGCAGGATTATAACTCAGCAGTAAACGCCTGTGGGGTGTATGATGTCATTCTTCCACAGAAAATTATTTTACAGAACTGCTAAAAGGTGATAGCCAAAAGCTAAACTTCAAGAAAGGATGAATGAGAGGAAAAAACAAAAAAAAAAAAAAGTTTTTTTCAAGTTGCTATAAAGCCAGAAGACACAGTGGCCAGCTACCAGGTGATACATCATAACTGTGTGTGTGGTGCTTGTGTGTGTGCATACATAAACAGGCTCTGTGCACACGTGTATGTAGGTCTAGAGAAAAAAAAAAAGGCTCATATATATTTATATATGCACATATTTATACATCTGTTAGTATTCTGTCAGAATACTGCAGCTACTTCCTAGATTATCTCTGAGAAATCTTTCTTTAGAATATCTTTAGAGTATCTGCTTCCAATTTGTGAGCACCCGGATCTGAACTTAAAATGAGTGTATGTAGGGAAACATAAGCTATGACTCAGATGTGAATTTCTGAAATGAAACAGTATAAAACTTTGAAATAGAAAATAAGATAATATTTACCATTGAAGTAAGAACTATAAAATATTAACTATAGTACAAAATGAGAACCAAATAGGCCAGGGTATTGGACAGACTTTGGTGGACTGCTGAAAAACTGAAAAAGATACAGAAGGATTTTATTACAGAAGTTTTGGGGTCAGGCATATGTGTTGATTAATTAAATTTTCCCAAGAAAGATTATTCTTTTTGAAAACGTTAATTTAGTTGAAAATCCACACATTTTCATGGAAATTTTGTCATCAGCACTAGATAGTGAGAAGAAAGAAAAAGGAAGTTAAAACAAAAGTGTTGAAAGAACCAGTTCTGCAGAAGGGGAATAAAAGGTAGCTTCATAACCCTATATTAAGTTTAAAGGAGGTGTGGTAGATTAAACAAGAAACATCAGTCTGAAGTGCTTTCAAGTGCTTCTGTTTAAGGAAGTAATGGTGCAGTCACTTAACGAAACTCAGTACAGAAGCAGAAATAAGATGATAAGCTCTACTGTTCATTTAAGAAAATGGGATGCAGCACTAATGAAATCAATGGGAAAGACTAAGAGTCATGTAAGAAAGGATGGATATTATTAGAAAGCTGAAACAAGATTAGAAAAGGAAACAACACTATATATCCCATATATGAGTCCATAAGGAAGCTGGAAGGCTGAATGAAGTCACACTGCTGTCCCATGTACTGCAGAGAGAAAGGAAGCCATCAAAAACGGCAAGTAATCTTCTGTTCAGTTGTTTTACTGGCTCTAGGAAGTATTTCTGTTCAATTTTTGTCAGTGCAGTAGAGTACAGAAGTCTGGGAAAAATAAAAGAGCAGAATTATCCCTGGGTAAACAGTCACCCTTATCTAAGGCAACAGGTCTATTAAGGAGTCACATTTATTTAAATGGACTGTATCAGCTAAAGTAAACCAGTAGCAGAAACCCTTAGCTAAGTTAATGTAGATGCAAATGCGTAGACCCCAGCTGAGTCTGACCCAAGCCAAAAGGAGCCAAGCAGAGCCGGCTGGAGCAGTCAAAAGTGGCGGCACCAGTGCCAGCAGCAGCTGTGCGGAATCAAGGCCAGCACCTGAAGCTGCAGTGTGGCTCGACGGGGACAATCTAGCTTTTGGGGGTTGTCCATTGTTTTTGTGTTCCTGGCTCAGGGACAAGGAGAGTGCTGTGGTGAGCCCCTGCCATCCTGTCTTTGTCTGGGGAAACCACATGGCGCTGTGTGTGGGAGCGGCCGCCACTTGTCTTTGTCCTGGCAGCCACAGAGAACTACGTCAAGGTGGTGAACACCTTTTTGTGTGTAAAACACCTTCCCTTCTTGTATACTTTTGTTACTGGTATTGCTGCTGTTACCGGGCACTTCTTAGTCCACTGCTGTTTGCTTTCAGTAAATTGTTATCTCAACCCATGGTCTCTGCCTTTGTCCCTCTCCTGTCAAAGAGGGTGGGCGGGGGGGGGGAAAGGAAGGGGCTATTTGGAGTTTAATATTCTACTGTGTTCATGGAATATTATATAATGGAGAGGAAATAAAAGTGCCTTCAGGTAACAGGGTAACTTCCCTTGAATAAATAGTCATCTACTAAGAGAACTGATTCATGCTTGCAAATGGCAAAATCAGCTGATTGAGCACCAGAGAGATTAGCTTAGTTTTCCTAGGTTTCTGCATTGTACAAGTATTTTATTAATTATTTCTAGAAATTTAAATGTGCCCCTGTTGCTGCAAAACTAGTCCTGATGAAGAGGGTTTTATATACAGCAGATATCACCTTTATTTCCTTCACCTTTTCTAGAAAAGCTAAATTACGCTGATGAATCAGCACTGATAAACAGGATATGAACTGCTGATGCAACTGGTTGGTGCTAACATTTATCATCGTAACTAAAGATTGAATGTCATGTATGCTTAGATAGGAAGCAGTATTTTCTGAAAAAAAAAAGGAAAATGCAAATAATTCTTTCCAAGAAAAGGGCAGAACATCAGAAAGCTCAACAGAAAATACTATTACAACGGTACAGGACTGCACATAGAATCTTGTCACAGGAAAATAACAAGGACAAAACTCAGGAAGATGATAATTTGTAGTGTGCTTGTGACACCACTACTTTGTGGGCCTTGCCAGGAGCTCTAATGCTTTGACAATCCTGTGCTAACAATAACAATATTCAAGTGCAAGCATGTGATGACCTGATGGTCCCAGGAGCTAGAAGGACCAGAATGGAAACTAATGAATAATGAAGAGTTAAAAGATTTGCCTGCTGCAGCTCTTGAGACAGCATTACATGACGTCACGTAACAAGTGAAACAAACGCTCTTAACCCAGGGACAGAGAATAGATTGAAGTATAACAAACTGCATTTTTAATGGAATGGTAATTATAAATATTTAGGTTAAACTCTAATTCACAGTAACCTTACTATACAAGCCATCTTATCCAGAGAAGTCAAACTACCAACTTGATCTTGCCCCTAGTGAAGTTATGAATAAATTTTAATATTACAACAGTACTTGAAATAAGAAAAAAATTATTCTAGAAGAATATTAAAGAGAACCTTAAATACATGATATAATAAGAAAAGGGATATATTAGACTGCCTTTTCCCACCTCAATGCACAAAATATATCATCTATTCAGCTTTGATGGATGACTTAGAGAAAAAGCATGTGGAAGTAACTGCAAAAATGGTTACAATCACCTATATATTTGGGAAATATGTCAACATAAGAAGGTAAGTGCAGCAATTTCATTGACAGTTGCTTGCATAGGTCTTCAAAGCAGGTGAAAGAAACACACAGTAATCAAGCTCAAGAAACAAACATAATTTTTCTTGACAATTTACCTGTACAGTTGCTGGTGATGACACAGAGAGCAAAGAAGTAGGTTTTGAACTGGACCTAGAAATCATAGTGGCAATCTTCCTTCCCAGCTATTCCCTAATCCTGATCCCCAAACAGCACAGATGACAAGTTGACACAAAGAAGACATAAGTAGACTAAAGAAGAAAATATTAACAAGAAATTATGCTTTTCCAGCAGTGGTAAATAGTTACATTTTTACCTGTCATATAATACTCTTAAATAATTATTTGAATGAATGCTCTGGAAAGTCCATCATTCAGAAGATTTTATTGGACTGGAAAAACTTCATTGTTATAACAAATATAATTCATAATTAAAAAATGTTCTGATAACTCTTTAAGGGCTTTCATTATGACAGCTGCAAGAGCAAAATAAAAGTCTGGGAGAATATCTACGACGGCTCACTAGCTGGTACATGGGCAGGATGCCTCATCCAAATGGCAACATGAAGATACACATTGTATTAAACTCACTGAACAAGAATCCATCTCATGGATGAACATCCCTTTCATCATCCATAACATATTACCCATGTGATTAAAGATACTGTTCCTTTTGAAATCAGATGTTTTGCCAAACACTGCTGCCCAATATCATCTGCTCTTACCTTCATTAATTCTGTGTCTGAAATTGCTTTCACTGACTGCCTTTTGGCACCTGGGAGTTTACAGAAAAAGCACTTCCAGCTGGTCTCAAGGTTGGAAGGCACCTGCTTCAATCGTGATGGCATTCCAGTGAATCAATCTAATCACAATAAGACTGGTATTCAGCTGCATTTTGCTCTGGAGACATTTTAGGAAGCAATTCTGGCTACTGAACAAATCAATATTTTTGAGAACAGAAAGTGGTTTAGATAAAATCCATATGAGAAGTACTTCAGTTGAAAGACGTGTGCCTACAGGTTAATGGAAAAGGAGCATTCAGTCCTGTTTCCTTCTTGAACAGCCCAAACTACTCACAACATAATTTGGTAAGACCTGTAGATGTCTGAATGCAAGAAGTCAGACCAGACTATAAAGTTCGGTCTTTTGATATCAAACTTTTTTAATCCCATAAAGGCTGTAGTTTAAGATGAGGAACAGTGATTGATTGAAGCTCTGGGGCCCTCAATATAAGAAGGACGTGGACCTGTTGGAGTTAGTCAAGAGGAGGGCCACAAACATGATCAGGGGGCTGGAGCACCTCTCCCAAGAAGACAAGGGTAAGAGAATTGGGGCTGCTTAGCCTGGAGAAGAAAAGACTCTGGAAAGACCTTGTAGCACTTCCCAGTACCTAAAAGGGACTAGAAGAGGAGAGGGACTTTTTACAATGACAAGGGGGAATGGCTTCAAATTTAAAGAAATTAGGTATTAGGATGAATTTTTTTACTGTGAGAATGGTGAGGCACTGGAACAGGCTGCCCAGATGAGGTGTGGATGCCCCATCCCTGGAAGTGTTCAAGTCCAGGCTGAATAAGGCTTGGAGCAGGATGATTTAGCAGATGTCTCTACCCATGGCAAGGGGGTTTGAAACTAGATGATCTTTAAGGTTCCCTCTAACTCAAGCCATTCTATGATTCTATGAATTTATTCTCAGCTGACAGGGTTTTTTTTTTGTCTTGAAGTCATGGAAAGGATAAACAGTAGCTGAAAATTGTAGCAGATCTGCCGAAAAAAAAGGAAAAAA
>WEKY01040217.1:3158-16599 GCA_013390045.1 Picathartes gymnocephalus | reverse complement strand
AAAAAAAAAAAAAGGAAGACAACATCTACGCATTAGCATTACTGCTTCAGCTGCCTCAACATAGAATATTAAGTTCCATGCATCTGTTCACACCAGCAAGAGCCTACATTTATGAACTTCATAGAAAAAAAAAAAAAAGTTAAAAGAATTCTTAAAACAACATTTCTGGTGAACAGGAAATAGAGTAGTCACTAATGTTCAGAGTAAAATACAGTTACATATTAAATTCATGTCCAAATAATGGGATCCATTTTAAGTTCTAATGCGTACTGCCTCACACACCTATGACGTTAACCTTACTTCTGAGACATGCCAAGGAAGTATATGATGGAGTTAAGGAAAATGTCCTTCAATTCAATGGTCAACAGTGCAATCAGTAAAGTTAATAGAGACTTTAGGGTTCAGAGTGTCAGAAGATAGTCTGGTGAACACGAGGCAGAATCATCTCCAACAGATGATTCCATATAAAATTTAAAAATTATCATTAGGCTTAACTTGATTCTTTCACTATTAATGGAAAATAAACAGTTGTCATCCTCTTTTCATTGCATATTTTTTTCTAACCATTCTTTCAAAAAGATCTATCAGAGTCTAAAAAAAACCCATCATTAATTCCTTTTTCTACACTCCAGAAACTATTTAGGATCTATATCAAACACAAATAATTTGCACCTAACATGTATTCTGCTGATTGCTACAGGTTGAACAGAGTGCTGAAATAAAATGGCAGATCTACTGAAGTTACTGCAAATTTTGTTGCAAATTCCAAGCAGAATAAGAGACAAAATCTTTTGAACATTTTCAAAAATGGAACTGCATTGCCAAAGAGGGCTGTGTATTTTTGTCTGTCACACTCAGTTGCTTAGCATTTGGCTACCTGCCTGGATTATATCAGAATTCAGCTTCAAATCCCAGTTGTCCTTCAGTCACAGCATTACTGTTTATCTCAAACCAAACAAAGTTTCCTATACTCATACTCTTGGTACCCAATATCCTTAGTCTTGTCTATAACAGATTATCCTTAAAGTTTAGTGGAAACAACAGCTGCATAAAATATTTCACGTTTGATAAAACAGGCTATATTGCCATAATCCATTAGAAAAAAAAAATTCTTTCCAGACCTATTCACAATGGCGTGTTCCTGGCTGGCTGCCCAAAACTATTATCATTCTATTAGTACTGTTTGTTTGTCAGATGTTGTCCAGCTAACACATGCTAAAACTACAGCTGTTCTGTCTACATTTGGTCTTTAAATATCTGTTTTATTATTTTTTCTTCTGCCTCTAAATGATGAAAAGATAAAAAAACTCCCCAGTATAAAGATACCTTAGATGTGCAATATTATTCTTGGGAGCATATGAACCCTTCACTCTACTGGAAATAGGGAGCAGGGCCATTGGTGAGCTTTAAGATGAAAATTTCCCAGTTCTTCCATGGAGTGGACACTCCAAAACAGTCCCAATTCGGTTCTTTCCATCTTTTATTTCTTTTACTGGAATACAGCATCTTAAGAAATAAGGCACATCATGTTAGCTCAAGATTTACTGAAATCCTTACAAAAGATACTTTTTTCACAGTCCTAAGCTGTGAATTAATGATTTGTTTATTTCTTCATTTGCTGGTTTCAAACCTAAGCAAGAAATCAGGTGAAAGGCTCACTCTACAATGTAGTAATACACAAAGACACTTTATTCTACATGGAACAGCATAGCTCAGAGATGACTTATCAGGTCCTGGGAGCAATAGCCCATCACTAATTCTGTACTCAGCCTGGGCTAATTTACCTTTTCTTTCAGCTCTGTAACTTTTCTGATATCTCAGCACTGCATGCTGTAGTTACACCCCACCATAAGTCCTTAGAGAGTAGTCTGACATCAGTCACCTGGAACTCTACCTTTAATACTGGATAAGAAGGGCTATGCTACAGAAATCAAGGGCTTGCTGGAGGGGAGATGTTGAAAAAAGAAACTGGTAAAAAATCAGGGAACTTTTTTTGCCAACAGACATTGCCAGCAAAACAAATTCTGCTTGCCCAGCAGCAAGGGCAACTTGGGTTACACTGCCACTAAAAACCTTCAGCAGAAATGTCAATCACAATTATGATTATAATATATTTGGCATTAAAATGTCAAATGTGTCGTTGATCCTCCTCTAAGAAATAACCAAGATCATGCATATTTTATGCATATTTTCTTAATCTGCGGTCAGCACAGATTTTAACAAGATGTTCTGGAGAGGAATGTACATGTACAAAACCTTTCAGCAACATATGCAGCCAGGAAATGCTCATGCAGATATATTCAGGCAACCTAAATCAAAAAACTGTCAACTTAAAGCTGCATTCTGTGTTTTTTAATCTGTAAGAGGTTGTAAAAAAAAAAATCTAACGAGGCATTTTAATCTACTTTTATGAAATAAAAAATGTCAAGCAGTCTCGGTTCACGTACAGTTACAAAAGAAAAATCCCCTCTCGAATGTCACCGAGGAAGTGGAAGAAGCCATGAATGTCTCCTTCCAGTGTTGACGGCTGCAGGACATAACCTAATTGCTGCCCAAGGAACCCTCAATGTGTTTTTCTCAATACCTATGCCTTGCAGGTCACTTCAGCAGTTAGTATTAATTTAATAAGTGTTTTTTATGCCTGCATTTGATTTTAAGTACAGTACTTGCCCCTGGTCTTTGAATGCATGCTGGGTACAAAGCATTAACATTATCTACACCATTTAAGATTATGCACACTTCAATTAGATCTCTCAGCCATTTTTCCTTAGCTGCTGCCATCGCCCTAGTTCCTGCAGGCTGAAAGCTGAATGTTTTCTCTAGACCTCATTATCTTTTTTGTCAATTACTCCATAAAACTGTTCACTACAATCCCATCTATTCCTGAAAATAGTCCTTATCAACCTGCTCTCCTTACAATATTTTCCATAACTTACATCCATCCAGGTGAGATAGAAACTGAACTAAATCACTCCATATCCATATGCAGTACTAAAGCCAATGTAGCCTTAATTTTTCACATGCAAGGAATAGCTTTGTGCTCAATCTTTGTCACAGAGCCAGGAAAGTGCTTGAGAATATAGTTTAATTTTAAATATTTCAATAGTTTTATTGATTTGAGAGAAGGAACTCATATATGAAAAGTCAGACGTGCATTAGAGTTTGGTACTGCTTATTAGTTTTGGAAGCTGCTTTAAGTATCATCTCTCCTAATTCAATCTCATGTATTTCATTATTTATTACTCACTTCTATGTGCAGTGAAAAAGTTGTGATTTTGAAGTTGCTTGCCTCTTCTCAGCTCTCTTATTTATGACACAGTGTTTTCTGAATTTCCATGTATTTTTATACAACATTTCTGACCAAGCTGTTAATATTTGTGTGGGGAGGGTTTCTTTATTTTGTTGGGTTTTTTACCACATATCTTATGGCTTTGTCTAGTTGGTCTCAACAGTTTACTGACTTGGGCTCCTGTTATTTTGGGTACTACTGAGTTATTTTGGTCTTTTTCAAACACTGGTCTTGGACATATTCCTGATAAATGTGAACTTGTCTGCTATTTTTACTGCCTCTACATGGGACAAACTCATGATGGTACAGACAGCAGGGAAAATGAAAAGCATCTGTGACAGATGACAAGTGCAATTCCAGATCTGAAAATATAAGCTATTCATATTCACCTGGAGATTCAGAAATTAAATTGATGATCTGTATTGCTTTTCCTGAGGAATTATACTTTATTTCATGCTAATATAGTTTCACTATAAATTTTGAAGTACCTCCTGCAGTTAAAATAACGTCAGCTTTATCAAGAATATATATATCAAGAGATGTACTAACAACCAATGCACAATGCATCAGGGTGAAAAACAAAATATGATTCATTACATTCACTGTCTTTTTTACAAGCAGGTTATTCAGAAATTCTCTAAAGTTTCTTAAATGAACATAGAATTTATTTTTCACCCTTTTAAATATAACTACTAAAGAGAACTACATCTTTGACACAACTCCTGGTATGTTTTTACACTTATCCAATAAGAAAAGAGAAGGTAAACCACAAGTGACAGACTACCTCTCCCTCAGAGTTGTAGTAAAAATGAAGATACTTTTCCTAATATGCATATGGTGCCTTTGCAGCTAGTTCACAGAAACCACTAGAAATAAATAGGGCACTCTTTTCTTCTTTTCTTAATTGTTTAGCATCAGATTCATCCAGTTTACTACCCATCAATTACTGGATTTGACAGCTTTTGTTTCTACATACCAACAGTTTATTATTCTCCAGCTTCCTGGACTCCTGATTTTCCACTTATAGAGAAATTCAGATTACTCTGAGCAGAAAAGCATGTCCCAGAGTACAGATAAGGAGTGATCAGAAGGCAGTCAGCTTGAATACAACCTCTTGACCCATTCCAAAACAAAGTTCTGTAGATAAAAAGCAGGGAGGAAACTCTGTGATGAAATTTCCAACAGCAAGGACTGCGTAAGACACCATGAGAGAGATGGACAAGAGAATACAGGAGAGGAGCTGTTCACAGCACAGAAACACACATTGTAGGGGAGAAAAAAATAAAAAAAAAAAAGATGAACAGTCAAAACATGGACTGACAGCATGGACAAATGAAGAAAAAACTGAAAAACCCATGTCAGGTGGACATCACAGACTGAAAGTGAGGATAGCATATGCTTTCCAAGACTTTTCTTAAGTTTATGTGAGAAATTTTACGTCCCAGTATATTTAAGGAAGTGTAAAACTTCAAATTTGATGTGATTTATATTGGTATGTCATAATTGACTTGCCTAGGGTAAACCTTAAGATGAGATGAATCACTCCCTAGAAGCATCTGCTACCAACTACTGTAGGCACCAGTGGGAGACTACAGTGACTGTATCAGATGCAGCCACCTACATTGCACTTGGTCGAATGAATCCCACAAAAATTATCAGACCTATATAGATATTAAAGCTTGTGAGGAAGCAGTGAGCCACCTAGAAGACACTTTGGCCTCCTAACCCCTGAGGATTTTTAGGTATTTGATCTCTTTAAAAGGTTAAACTAAACGGTTAGTAAATCTGACAGTGGCTTAATTCTTCAGAAATCATAGTAAAGAAAAATACAGATATCACAGAATTTTCAAGCCATTCCATATCTTCGCTGTCTGTAAATTTCTTAACATAGTGTGAAGATTTTAGATAACTGAATTTTCACTGTAATTTCTCTCAGCCTTAAATGTACTTGGAGATTCAGGTCAGGTGTTTCAAAAGAGTCTTAACCTTGTTCTTACCACATATTTCATCATAGCATAATATTTGTACAGAAACTATCCAAAGCAACTGATGGGGCAGCTGCTTACTTTGTTGACTAAGAGTTACCATCTGAGCCAGTGATTTTTTGTCATGTCATTAAGCATGTAATGCCATCACATGCCACACCAATTTAACATCCCTCTACGGCCAACAATGTAATTTACCTTAAACCTCAAGTAATACCCAAATAAAACAATGCCCACACACTTTCAACTGCTTGGTTCAGGATTTTGTACATACATCCACACAACCAAGGCTGCAGCTGGACCAAGCCCCTGCTATACCCCAACTGCTGCATGGCACTTGAGCTCTCAGTCAGCCATGGAAGTAAAGCACTCACTCTCCTCTGTTTGCTTTTCTGCAAGTTCTGCTTGACCACAGATACGTGCAACACAGTTTAAATACAACAAGAAGTGTACTTCAAATGACTAAATCACAGAGAAGAGACAACAACTTCTACCTAACCCCTTCTACACTAAACTGCAAGACTTTGCAGAAGCAATGGGGTAACATTGAGGGGAACAGGACACCGGACAGATACTGCAAACAAACCCAGTGATTTTTGGTTTGGGGATTCAGAAACCATTATCTCCCATGACAGCCAGCTAAATATGCAAGAAAGGCTTTCTCACTGTTCTTTGCACAAAATTGTGTACCAGAGTTATGAAGTTTGCCTGGAAATAGTAGGAGCCACCAAAAAGTAGTAGGAGTAAACCAAAGAAGCAAAACAGAGTAAAGCCTCAAAAATATATGTTCTGGAAGTGTTTTGAACTAGTGGATCCAGGTAAAAAAATATGGAAATATTATACTCTCAGTCCCTAAACTGGATATTTTGTTGCCAGGATGTCATTCAAATTGGAGTTGTCTCAAGTCCTTTTATGCTAAATGCCTTCTTTCAAGTTACTGATCAAATAAAAATGGAATGGTCCATTGCTGATGGAAAGGATTTTTTCTGTATTCAGATAGATTTTACAGTAATTCAGAAATTTTAATGCTATTACTTATTGATATTATTGAGAACTCATAAGCTATACATAAAGATAAATACACAATCTTCCTGTGTTGAGAGCCTTTATTTCTCACTGCCAGTAAAACTATGCATTTATTCAAGTTCTGAGCCTGTAGGACTCAAGTCAGTGTAGTTGCTGGAAGGGAGTTGGTCAGGAAGCGGCAGGGAAGGGCAACATCTCCAAAAGGAATATTACAGCTTCTGGGTATTTATGGTTTCTGGGTGCTTATTTCAGACAGGTACAGCTCTGCTTCACAACAGCTTTCAGAAAGTGAGAGGCCACTTCAATATTTTGGGGGGGGGAAGCTGGGAACAGACATGTGCACCCTCTCTCCCCCGAACGTCGTCCTACTTTTCCCTTTTCTCCTGTAATACACAGTATCTGCCTCCTACTTGAGACTTGCAATGAAAAGGCACAAAATAGCCATTCCTCTGTCTGTGGCACGACCTCAACTCACCTCCTCCCGCACTGCTCAAAAGAGGTAAGAACCAGAAGCTCTTCCCTGGAGAAGATGGGATACAAAGATGAGAGCAGAACAACCAGCCCAGCAACTCAAAGGGCTGGAGAAAGTGGTGCCTGCCCTGGCTGACCTGCCCCTTGCCTCCTTCTGCAGAGGTCCCTCTTTCCATAGCCCCCACCTCACCACTGATCAGAGAGGGAGCAGACACCAGCAGGACACATGTCCCTGTGTTTTCAGAGTTAAGGCAGGCACCTCTGCCCTCACAGCTGCCACTCAAAGCTGGTGCCAACTGAGGCTCAAGGTGCTGCTGTAGAGCACAATGGGGATTCGTAAGGACAGCCTGTTATGAGTGTGTGAACCATGACTTCTAGGCATTCCTGGGAAGATTCTGAGTCTTCTCTTCTGCGGGCTAAACAATCACAACTCTCTCAGGGTCTCCTCACATGACAGATGCCCAAGTACCCTCATCCTTGCAGAGGTCTTTGCTAGACTTGCTCCGGTATGTCCATGTCTCCCTTGCTTTGGGGAGCCCAGTGTGGACAGACCACTGCAGGTGTGCCCTAGTCAGGACTGAGCAGTCGGGAAGACTCGCTCACCTCCTTTGATCTAGTGGTAATGCTTTCCCTAGTGCAACCTGGCTTCTCCTGGCTGCCTATATGCCAAAGGTACTTTGCTGGCTCATGTTCCACTAGGTGTTCACCAGGATCCCCCAGACCCTTACTGGAATGCAGCTTTCCAGCCAAACACCACCCAGCCTGTACAGGTGGGTACCTGGGGTTTCTTCCTCCCCAAGGACAGGACTTGGCATTTGCCTTTGCTTGTCTTCAGAAGAGTCTTGCTGGCCAAGATCTCCAGCCTTCTGACATGCCACAGAATAGCAGCACAACCCAATGGTACATCTAGTGTACCAACAATTCATTCTGGTTTTTTCACACCTGCAAATCTGACGAGGGTCTGCCCTACACCATCATCCAAATGATTACTGAAGATGTTATACAGTTATTGGCCCCATTATCAACCTCTGTGGTCTAAATACAAAATAACATATTTTAAATGCTTACATGCATACTTGTTTGTCATCCTCTCAAAATACTCTTGATTAAAATAAAATTAAAACTGAAAAATGGCACCGGTGAAATAAAACCATCATAAAGACACCTTTCATGAAGAACCAAGGTGCAGTTGAAAATTAAAACTCTAAAATAAAATATGTACATTATATACCTCTATTTTCCTCTCTGACAACAAATTAATAGTAGAGCAAACACATTATTCCATCAGAATGATGCCCCCCAACCCTATTATTCATACAGAGTTATACAGAAAATATCTTCACTTAATCCAAACTAACCAGGTTCAACCTCATTTGTTTGCACCATTTCTGTATGTGCAGTTCCTGTGCGGTACTCCAGGTTCAGGTAGCCAGCTTACAGTCTCATTATTTAAATGACTGTCACTGGAAAAACAGTGTTACTTGAGTCACATAATTCCAACACATGATTTCACAAATCCTACAAATGCAGCTCTCATTGCTTCTACACTCAGAAGCTGTCATGCATCTAAGAGCTGCAGATAAGAGAGTAGCTTTAGATTTCACTTAAGATAATCAGCCATAAATTTGTTATCGCTTCACTCCTCTTCAGGAAGGCTTGAGAGCTGACAGTCTGAGGAGATGCATGGGAAAAATCCACACACCATTCAAATTTGTTCATTCAAATTAATTCAGTCAGGTTATTCACAAAGGAAGGCAAACATCTACGTGGGGATCCACTTTGTCTGAGGTATATGCTCCAATTTGAAAAAGTTCAGCATATCAGGGCAATGGCCACACCAGGTCAAACCAAAGATACACGCTGTTGTTTCCTTCACCTCTGTGTCTGCTCTCTCCTAGGTCTCTGTGCTCTTAGATGTCTGCTCTCAGCCACTGCTACAGACATTTGCAAAGGAAACTTCCAACCTCCAGAAATTTACAGCTTATGAATTTATTTGAATATTTCTGTTACCTTTGGATTTAATATTCCTCACACCTTTTATTTTCCCCTTTCATGAATTTATCTAGTTCAGCTACTTTTTGAAGGTGCAATTTTTGGTCCACGTGGTAATCCACAGCAGAAATGTACAGATTAAGCATAGTTTACTTGAGGAATCAGGTCTTTCACTTGATCCTGAATCTGTTCCTTTCATCTTTCATTTTATACTACATAGTTCCTGCTAGGAAAACAGAGTGAATAAACTACTGTCTTAGTAAAAGTTCACAGGAGCTCATGACTGGCACCATTTTAACTGCCTGAGCAATACAGAGTACTTGTTATCTTATTCTGTGTATTTGATAAGAAGGTCAGGATTGCAAGATCTGAGTACAGCTGCTTAGCAGTCCAAGGATTAGTAACACAATTTTGGCAGAGACAGTGGAAATATTCCTTCTACAAACAAAAAGGTAGATGTTCATGGGTAAACACTGGTTTTTAAACTGTTACAATCTAGATTAATTAGCAATTTTGTGTATCCCACTGGCAATGTTAGAGGTGTTTCCATTACTGGACATGGTTTAGTGGTAAACCTGGAGGTGCTGGGCTAACAGTTGGACTTGATGAAGAAGTCTTCCCAACTTGAACAATTCTATGACTCTGTGACACCTGTGTAGCAGCATGACATATAAAATACAGTAGGACAACTGGCCTATCCACTGACCTTTCATACGCATAGAGATTGAAGTCTTTACAGGTTTATGGTTCATTACTAGTTCTTCCTATATTCACTGCAGCTTCCCAAAGAGACAACAAGCAGAGGGTGCAACTTGCTGGCACAGTGAGACAATTCTGGCAATTCTTAGTTGAAGCTAAATCTCTAGTCCTTAGGCAGCTTTCAATGATGAGATAGGAAATAGCATGGAATTGCTCCCAAGATAAGAATTTTGTTAAGTGGTTCCATAAAAGTCCATCCCCATCCTCTGGCAATAAATAGAGAGTATAGCAGCACTCAGAATCCATCCCCCTTCTTTCTTGAAAATGCAAGGACAGCTGTAAACTATATTAAAAAAAAAAAAAATAAATTCTCATAAGGAAGCTTACCAGCAAAAATAACTATATGGACATTCTGAAGTTCCTCAGGTTTCATCTTGGCAACTAGATTTCACTAGAGCGAAGCAGAAGTGGGCAAAAGAGAAGATGCTGTGACTCCTGCATTTCAGGATGTGTGGCTGTGTCAGGAGCCCTGCCGTTCAGCATTCCTGGCTGTTACAAGCTCTGTCAGGCATCCGGCAGTGCTTGGAGCTGACATTAATCACCGACTTTGGGATTCACAGCTGCTATAAGCAGTTCCAGCAACTTGGTGGTGCTAGTAACAATTGATTTCACTTAGCAACAAACGTTGGCATATGGGTGTTGCTTGTAATTTCTAAGGAGCTTTTTGCCAATGTTGTTAGCTTCCACAGCCAGCTGGGGTTACAGTAATGAGAGACTTAAGAACTTTTAGGACCATTTCTAACAGTGGTGCCTAACAACAAAGAGTACCTTTGGCTACGGTCACCGCGCGTACAAACATTCCCAGCACGTCGGCAACTTCGCTAATAATAACCAAGTGCCTGATACAACCTACAGCTGCGGAAGCATTAGTCAGCGCTCCAAAACGCCGCAGCTATGTCAACAACGTGTATAGAGTTTAACAAGTCCTTCTTACAACACAAGGAGATATTCTGCCAGAGCTCTGTACTGCAGCTAAGTCCCCCAGCAGGGTATATTAGCTCGGGCTCAGCATCCTGTGAATAAAGTCACACAGATTTTGAGCAACGTGAAAATACTGAAAGCTACACCGCAGTGAATGCAGGATGCTGAGAACACAGAGGCTCTGCTTCTGAATGCTGGAAAATAGGTTCAATGCAGCAGAGAGACTGAGTAGAACATTTTCATTCATACATCATTGTCATTATTTCTGAAGACATCCGTAGTGGGTTGTTTATTTTTAAATCTAAATTAAAAATAAAAAGGTAAATTCTCTAAGCCTTATAAACATGTTGTGGATTTGCTCCATGATGTCTCAATAAAAAGATGTCTGAGGAAATATCGGAGTGACATAATTGTACAAAGTAATATAATATGAAAAATATAGTGTAATTCAATCCCTGAATCCTGTAACATAGAAGTATATTAATCCTGCAATACAGAAGTATATTTTAACATTATTCTACTACAAATCAGGAAAAAACCCTGCCATATCCGTCCTTAACTTCATGTTTCAACATATCTGCTAATTCCACAGGAGAAATTTTGAAAATCTTTTGTATTGGCAGAAGACAAACTTCTCTCTAAATTAAAGAATTCCTGTGAAATTATTAACTTTAACCCTTAATATAAAAAAATGTATTACATGCGATTTCCTCATTTCATTTTGAAAATGGTTAAATATTTACTTCTACAAGTCTTTGTTTAGCTTGGTTTTGATTATATATATTATACACCTAAATATATGACATTACAACTAGCTTGGTTTGGATTTTTTATATTATACAGCTAAATATATGACATTAAGACTAGGACTTTGAGATGCATTGAGATATCTTATAAAAAGCATGGCTAAAGGCAATTTTGATTTACAGAAATTTGGACAGATGTTGAAGGACAAAATTTTAGTGCATAACTGACTGTTTCCAATCTCTTTTTCTTTTTCACTGCCAACTCCATCATAAACATAAAGGGCAAAACATGCTAAACCAGTCAGATCATCCTTTTTGACAGAAAACAATCTTTTTATCCTAAGGAAAAACAAGGAGAGTGACACATCTCATTTTTGACAAGGTTTTTGACACCATCTTACGATTACAAACATCCTAAGCAGACTGAACTACTATTCAGTTTGTATATAACCAACTAGGAAGGTGCAAAAGAAAATTTGCTTTGAAAATCTCATATGACATCATAGGGTTTCTGCTGCTTACATACAGTCTATTCCAGTTGTGCTATCTTATGGACTGAATGATGAAATAATTGTAAACTACTACACTCTGAGATCAGAGAAGAGGGGATCCAAGATACACAAATGCAGTTGTAAAATTCAGAACAATGGTAAATGCAAGAATTATTCTGGGGAAAAGAGGATGAAATTTACTAAGATGAAATGAAAAATCCTTTATACATTTCAGGCAAATGAAACCCACCAAATTAAATAATAATTTTTTTAAAAGTTAAAAACCAACTTGTTGGTCTTGTATGGGGAAATACAAAGATCTGAGCATATAATAGTTCACAGAGTTGAACGTGAATCAAGTATGGTGCTCTGCAGGATCAAGGTCATGCTGCTGTGTATGAACGAGAGTGTTCTCTGTCCTCCAGTGGGAGAGAACTTTGTCCTCTACTGCTGATATACGGCAATACAGCAGCTGAGTCTAGGAACATATGGTTGTTATGAGTACCAAGAGGAGGAGGGGTCAACCATTTCTTTTGTGCTGCTTTCCAGAGCTTATGCACAAGATCAACACAAAGTTCAAGCAATCCAGCTACTTAGAAGGAAAACACCTTCAGCTGGTGGCATGTAGTCAGTATAATCTGCCCACCGCAAAATAAAATTAGACCTTGTTCATCAAGTCCCATTTCAGCAATTGCAGGATACACATAGTAAGAAGAATCTAGAGAACATGTGCTCCAATAAAGCAAACCCACAGAATATTCCCTACACACTTCATTAAGCTGAAAACTTGTATTAAAACCCGCTTTGAGTCAGCAGTGATGTGCCACAAAATGAGTGCATAGAAAGATGAGAAACACTGCCAATGCCCTTGACCTACAAAGAAACAGGGGATTTATTCTGTGAAACTCCTAATGACCTTTATTAGAGTTGTTGAATCTGGTGGCCCAGCAGAGGTGAGGCTGCCCCAGCTCTGTGCCCCCAGGTCCAGCCAGTAGCAAGGCTGGGCAGGTATTCCCCATACAGGGAATACACACACATTCATGCACGTGCACACGTGTTTTCCCTATGTAAACACAGTACAGAGTCTGCACACAGCCAGCAAGTATTCCCAATCTCTCTGCCCTCACAACCTCCCTTTATGTAGGTAGTCTCAGAGCTTCCCTCTTTGCATGTTTAGAAACCCTTTTAAAACCTTCAAATCTAAATGCTCTATGAACACTGTACATGCATTTTCTCTTTAAACAGAAAGATAACTAGCATCACAGCTAGCTGGAAAATACTCATGTACTTTCTCATCATCATTTCACTAAACAAGTTCAGTGAACATTTTACCCCCAAGAATCCCTCATTCTCTTATTCATCTCTTTTGGGCTGTTCCTGTTTGAACAGTGTGAACATTTTGGACAGATTTTTGCAGAATGTTCTAATAATTATTTAATGAGGCATTACCCATATCTTGTACCATAGTACTAAGTGTTTCCTGTTCCAATCAAGAGCCCCTCGCCATGACTAAACTTAATTATGTTTGCATACACATCATCCTGGTATTTTACAGTCACAGGTGGCTAAAGCCCTATATCTATGGCAGAAATTTTAGTTACTAGTTTTGAAATGTGCAATTCTGCACAATGAATCCTTCCTGCACAACTGCTCCTTTCAAAAGTACGTCTTCCCTCTCTAATTCAGCAAGGAAGCTCTTTTCAGTAATACAATATGTGTGAGCAGAGGGTAGGTGGAACACTGATATTCATTGCTATTATG
>WEKY01040216.1:0-12117 GCA_013390045.1 Picathartes gymnocephalus | reverse complement strand
ATATATACAGGTATGTTTGGGAATCACAGAAATGATATCCTGGCAACTGAAGTCTTTGAAAATTCTGTGTAGTATATGAGCTGTAGAGAAGCCTGACGCAGACTGACACTGTTGTTCTAAAAGACATTTTGCTTAGATTAAAAGGGGAGAAAAATGAGGCAACCAACAACATGTCAGAGGAGGAGACCTTGGTGCTTTCTGTATATTATAATATAGTGCTGTTAAACTGTTTCCCAAGGAAGCCAAAATTGGAGATTCAGTCTTATGTCCCAGGAGAATATCCCAATGACTTTGAAATTTTCAGATTAATGTTAATATCAAAATGGATCACTTTCCTAGGTAAAATTCTTGTTATTCTTGATTTCTGCTTTAGGAAATGTGCAGAAATTACGTGAAAACTTTTGAATAAAGAAGCAGGGAAAATTTTATTTCCTCCCCTTAGATATATATTTTTTAAAAGTCAATGGAATAATGGCATTGCTATAGAATAAGCATTATTCAAAAACAGTAAAAGTAACCAGTCCTCAGCCCTGTGAACATTTAATGTGTCTGTATCATTGAGCTCTCCCAAAAAACTGCTTAAAAATACTATTGCTTTTTGAATGTCATCATTTTAAGGTATTTTAAATGATCTTTTGCTGTTGTTCTGAACCATAACCAGTTATATATAGTCTATGCTCTGGAGACAGAGTAAAGAGAATGCATTTACATTGCTGTTTTTCATCTTTACTAGGAAACCCGCTTGGATGACCATCATCATGTTGCAGTGGCACTTGGGAAACAGGAGGGATTTGTACAGAAGGATTCTGATGTAAGAAATTGTGAAGTAGTTTCGTGTTTTGGTGATCACTTGAATATAAACTTATGCTGTAGCTGAAAGTGTGTTATCTCGTATACAGGGCCAAGAAGAAGACTTATCTTAGGCACAGTATTAACCAGAACCAAGCAGTATTACTGAACTGTTTCCTCTAGTTCTGTTGTGCCTATTTCAGGAAAAATCTATGAAGGAGAAATAGTTTCAGAGGATAGCAACAGATAATGTCATGTCTGTAACACATATATTCAACGTGTTCATTCAAGAGAAGATTTAAGTGATTTTTCTCACAGCCTGCTGGTACTCATGTGGGAAAGATGGTTTTCACAGAGGGAAATGGAAACAGTGAACCAATCTGGACTGCTAAACTTGTATGACACCTCACCAGGTTGATTTTAATGGGGGACCGTCAGTGCCTGTATCCCAGCATGGATCCATTGCTCGAACAGCATTATGACAAGATAACTCCTGAGACAAGCAGCAACAACCAACAGATGGCAAGAACAGCAGTGTTAGTATTCATTCCATGTGGTATCTCTATTGAGAGAGAGAGCAAAGCTACTTAAAAGCTTTTCATGATTTTCTGTGTAATTTAAATAATACCTCAGTCATGAAAATAGCAATAAAAGTCAAATTTAAGGGAGAGGCAGACTGGCAAGCTGTAGCCAAAACAGCCAGACAGTCAGCAAATGAGAGTGTGACAAATTGCCAGATTTTTCTCTGGTGTTCTGGTTGCTCACAAGAAAACTGGTTAGTTGTTTTCTGTTATTTAGATACAAAGATTCTACCAGGAACTAGAAAAAAAAGAACATTAGTATAGGAATGGATAAAAGCATGAAAGTGGTAACGCACACTATCTATCATGGTAACAAAGTCTGTGTTCATGAATAATAAAGGGAGGCAGACCTTTTAACTAGTATTGGTTAGACTGAGAACAAGAGGTATTAAACTCCCTTTGAGGATTTACTATGATGAATCAGTGAACAAATATTTTTTAAGAAATTACATTCATTCTGTTTGACAGGACATACTTAAGTTCCTGGTGGGGTTGCATATTATCCTTCAGACAGGAATACTGATAACTCTAAGTCTGAGGTGAAAAGAAGGCAGTAGTTATTTTGAAAGACAATTACCTAAGTATTCTACAGAAACTCAGGATTTTTAATATTGACCTTCTCCATCATGGTCATGTACTTTAAACTTACCATAGAAAGAATAGTCATTATATCAAAGGTTATGATGAAAAGTCTTTGATTCCAGAGGAGTCTCAAAGGCTTACTTGTCCACTGACTAAATTTATGATGACTTAAATTTCATTATCTCAATTCAATGGAGAAAAGTCATTTTAAGCAGGACAAGAGAGAATTCTGAGACTCCCCAGTAAGGAAATTAAGTGAAAATTTATATACAATTGCATTGTGTCTTTTTAAGCCTCCTTCTAACAGGAATGTGGAGGAAATGAAAATTGCCTACTCTATTCTTAAAAGAACCATAAAAAGGATTGTATTTATTCCTAGATGTGTTGAAAGAAAAAGTTGTTCATTCTAGCTTAACATGTGTGTAGATGTAAATTTTTTGAGGATATCAGTGTTTGTGTCTGTTCCCTCTATAATCACAGGAGTAATTCATTATGGCCTGCTTGCAGAACATCTATTTTCAGCTTTCTTCACAAAATGATAGCATGTACCTGCAGTTCCCAGGAAAGACCAACTGTTGTGTCAATGTACTGTAATTAAAAATCTCGAGTGTCAAAATGCTAGTGACTGCTATATTCTTGAAGAAACACAACACTTATCAGTGCTCTTAACCTAGATCTAGACATTTATCTGAGGCAAGTCTCAATAAAAGATGTCTGAGTTTAAAATTCTTTATAAATCCTCTTATCAGTTGCTAAATTTCACAAGAGTTGTGATGAATTCAGTCAGGGTATCTTCCCTCAGACAAGCATGTGCTGAAGTTCAGACTTCATCTGTTAACAACTGCTTAGCTCGGAAGCTTAGTTCATATTTGGTACACATCTGTGATGTCACTTGTATGGCTCTAGGCCCCATTCCTGCACATCACCAAAATGACTATGAACAGGAATGTCTCAACACCATGTCACCTGTGTAAGGACATAAAGTGAGAGGCAGCTCAATCTCTTTTGCTTTCGTCTGCGTTGACAGCTAAGAGTTTTTCTGTGTTGTTACAACAAGTCCAAACCATTTTGTTGTCTCTGCATTTATTCCTAACAGTAGCTTACTGCTCACATTCTGAAACGGAGAACAGACATTTTTGCTTTTTGCCTATTTACTGACCTACCTTCATTGATGTGACAGGAAGGGATAACAATCCCTTCCTTAAAATTGACCTTGGATTGCATTACCTCCAACACTTGGATGTAAACAAGGAAGGTCTACAAGTACATACAATTATGAACAAATTCCCGAAATCTTCTCTGGGAACTCAACATGCTGGAGTGCCTCTGAAGTGCCTGTACACCAATGCACTCTAGATGAGGAACAAACACAATGAGTCAGAGATATGTTTGTGGCTGCAGGGCTCCCAGAGCATGAGATGGTGGAGTTCAGGATCCTGGGGCAGCAAGGAGGGCTCACAATCCTTAACATGAGAGGAGTAGGCTTCTCCTCCTCAAAGGACAAAGAGGGGTCCTGTGGGATAAGGCCTCAAAGGAGAGCTGAGCCCAAGCTGCTTAACATTCAAGGATCATCTCCTCCATTCTCAAGAGAGTTCCATCTCACTGCATATGAAGTCATGCAAAAAGGCCAGCAGGTCTGCATGGATTAAGAGGGGACTCCAAGCCACACTTGGACATAGAAAAGTGGACAGAGGGTGGGAGCAAGAATGGATAACATGAGAAGAGTACAGAAATACTACCTGAGCATCCAGAGATGCATCCAGAATTTAAAAAGCTAAAGAAGCTTTTATTAGAGAAGCTTTTTTTTATTAGCTAAAGCTAATAGAATTTAATCTGACCAGAGATGTCCAAAGCAACAAGAGGCACTTCTGTAAGTGCAAAGAAGCCAAAGGGAAGGGTTTTGCTCAATAAGACAACTGTTGAAAGAGGCTGAGATGCTGAATGCTACCTTTGTGTCAGTCTTTATTAGCAAGACTGGCCATCAGGAATCCTAGGTTACAGGGATGAAGAAGGAAGGAACAAGGAAGATGTGCCCTTGGAGGAAGAGGATTAGGTCAGGGAATGGTTAAGCAAACTGGATGGATGTAAGTCAATGAATATTTATGGGATACAGTTGACATTGCAAGGCCCCTCTCAATAATCTTTGGTTGATCATGGGTACTGGGAGAAGTGCCCAAGGACTGTAAGAAAACCAATGTCACCTTCTCTTCAAGAAGGAGGACCCAGGCAATTACAGGTCTGACAGCTTCACCTTGATGGCTGGAAAGGTGGCAGAACAGCTAATTTTGAACATCATTTCCAGCCGTGGCAAGGACAAAGAAATCATCAGGACTAGTCAGCATAGTTTTGCCAAGACAAAGTCATGCTCAACCACTTTGGTAAATTTCTGCAATGAAATGACTGGCCTGGTAGATAAGGTTAGAGAAGTGGGTAATTGTTTACCTGTATTTCAGTACCTTCTGTTTCTGGCACTATCTTTCATAAGATCCTCCTAGAAAAATGCTGAATACTGGGTAATGAGACAGTGAGGTGTATTGGAAACTGACTTAACATTTGGGCCCAGGGTGTGGTGATAGAGGTATAAAGTCTGTTTGGAGGCCAGTTACCAGTGCTGTGCCCCAGGGGTCAATACTGGGTCCAGTCCTGTGTAACATCTTCATTAATGAACTGGATGATGGTGCAGTGCACCCTCAGCTGGTTTGCTAGTGTCACCAAACTGGAAGGAGTGGCTGATACACAGAGGGTTGTACTGCCACACAAAGAGGCCTTGACAGGCTCATCAAAAAAGAGTCAATTTGACTGATGTACTGAGTAACATCACTGCAGGGGAGCCCTACTGAATTTTATGAAATATTAAACATTAGGAGTATGTCACTCACGCAAATGCCCATTTAGAAGAATCAGCTATATTTATGTTTGATGCATGCAGGCTGTACTATATGCCCTGCTGTCTGGAAACAATTATATTTGGAGATGGCATACAGCAGGCTGCACGGTGGTGGGTTCAAAAAAAAAAAAAACAACCAAAAAACCCCAAATGTTATTCTTCTTTGAAATGTGATTTTTTTCTTTTTCTTGGAGCGATGAAACTAACATGGAGACTGTGACAGTGTCATCTCTAGTATCTCAGTCTACATTTAATGTGGATTTAACATGGGGAATTGCAGGTTGATTGTGACCACTTTAGTTTTTAAGTAGCATTTGAGTCTGAGAGAAGCATGCAAAACCTCAGTGACTACTGGTATTAAAAAGTACAAATAAGCACACCTCTAGTGGAATAAATCCTCACACAATTGTCTCAAATAATCACATCTGCTGAAGAATGAAGTACAGTTTGTTTCATGGTGGTCTTTTGTTTACTGGACTTAAACACTCATTCTGTCATACTTGCAGCATTCTATAGCCCTTGTTCCATTAGTTTTGTGAACTGTGTTTCAACAAAAAACTCGATTTTTCTGTGTGGCCTGTTACGTGCTTCTAATAGTTACTGCATAGCCTAAATTAGGAGAAGTGACATTATTCTCAAATGTAGAATGTTTTCTTTCTTCTTCAGTAAGCAATGTGTAGTTTAAATGTGACAGAGAATTTTACAGGAAGACAATTGATATTTATTGATTCATGTTATGCTAATATGTCTTTTCTTTAGGTACATTCCATGGAGCTTAACCAACTGCAATTTACATTATTGACTTTTGAAGATTTAGTTGCATCTGGTATTCCAGTCGCACCTGAGGATTCTGCCGATTGGGACAATTTTTGTTCAAAGCAGGAGAGTCCAGTGAGACAGAGTTCACATTCAAGATAAGACCGTGCATAAGAAAAAGAAACTTGTCAAAGTTCTTATTCTGTTTAATTTTAAGTATGGGAATAACTGCACATATGTAAACGAAACATATTTAAGCTGACAACCTGATTTTTATGATGCTTCATCGGAATTTTAAGAAATACATGTTTCCTTACTGAAGGAATTCTGAATGAAAAGCCTAATCCAACATGCCTTTTTGCATCTCCTTGCCTGTAGTTCTTACACTTCAGTAATTATCCGTGCTAGGAACAGAAAGCAGTTGTACAATAATGTTGTTTATTAGTGAACAAGTGTTTAGTATATAAAAGTGTGTTTCCATACTTGTTTATGCTAAATATTAAATTATGATACTTCTTCTTCTCTAACAAAAATTATTCGTTTTTTCTCAGATGGACAAACGAAGCCAGGAAAATCGGAACAAATTCTTATGCTGTTACTGTATGGTGCAAGTGTTTGTACAACACTCGGTGTTCATGTAATGCCAGGCTGAAAAGGTCTGAGTCTTAGTATTCTTGGAGCTACATCTGTGCAAAAATAGTTTTAGACAGGGAATTAAGTTACAAATATTTCATAGTCTTTTCTCTTCTTTGTTAATTAAAGCTTCCTGTACACAACTTAGTATTTGTCTTTTAACAGTTCTTTTTTGTATTGTTTCCCTCAGTAATAGATGCAAGCCAAGCAGAAGTTCAATTTTACTAGGCTTGCATTTGCATCAGTCGTGGGGGAGAAAACCCAAAGAAAAAAAGAAAGCTATTTACTTTATTCCAAATATTCTTGTAACATCTCGTGACAGAATATTTTACCGTCCTAACAACAAATGAAAGTTTCTGGAGATCTGTAGATCTTGAGTGCACATCTAGAATATTTTGTCTTCTTTTCCAAAACAAATCCTGTTTTGTGTCATTTCCTCTCACTCTTCTTTCTAGAAATCCCAGATACAATGTGGTCCATCTTAATTTTAGAAAACATACTGGACAGAATGATTTTGCACAAAAAAGAATTACCTTCTGTCCTACAGTTAAACTGAATTTGGGATTGTGTACAACTAGGCTGCACCCTGTATTCTGCTGTACACCATGAAAAGGAGAATCTACTTGTAGTGTAACCACTGACTCTATGCCTTATTACAAAGATAAAGAAAAGTTTGAGAGAGAGGATGAATTTTACAATTATTATACAAGCTTTTGGAGTTCTGCTGTAGATAATTCTGAATTCAAACATGCTGTCAAACTCTCCTACTTCCAGTGCTGATTAATATTTTTGTTTCCATTTCCATTACTCTCTCATCCTGCATGCTAATTGTAGTTTTTGGTGTTTTGCTTTTTTTTCCCCTCCAAAACTACAAATCAGTGAAGCAATGACTCTTCCCTCCAGACTCCACAGGGGCTAAATTAGATGTTCAGTAACTTCAAATCTGAAGTTTAAAAAATACAGAATATTTTATATACAAATTCTAAGTCATGTATTCCAGATTGTTTGTCTTTTATAAAAATGAAATTCAACTGGCAATAAGTAATTTGCAATCCACAGAGGTCCAGTATATGCCAATAAGTCACTGGACTCATCAATTGCAGCTTTGCCAGGCAGTTTGAAGTTGCCAGCTTTTTTGCTGGGAAAGTGAATCAAACTGCAAATACGGGCTGAGCTGAATAGAGAAATTTCAGATCTAGATTTCTGGGGATAAGAGAATTAATTTCATATTCGAGATTAGTTATTTTTGCATGGAAGCAGTGTCTCAAACCAGAAATTTTCTTTCACTGGAAAGAGTTTTAAAAGTATTAATGAAATTACTTACAATATTGTGCTTGCATGAGAGTAGAGGTCAAGCCAATTTTGTTAAATTAGAAAATTGTGCTTGGTTTTCTTGTGAGGAATATGATAGTTTTCAATACTACATCTAATTAGAAAGACCTAAAACAGTTTGTCTTGCTTAGTTTTCCATGAAGTAAAATCATAGTTTAGAGTGGTTCATACAGAATTGTCTAGAAGACTGCAGTTTCTCATGTTGTGATTTTTTCCATGTCTTTTAATTAACACTGAACTGTTTGAAAAATACGATTAATCTCCTTTTTAATCTTAATAGCAATAAGTTTAGGTGATGGTAATGCCTTGTGAAGAGCCACTTGAGTCAGTTTGTTTCATGTCAGTGCAAAAGGACACAGTTGTTACACTTGCTTTTACCTCAGTGGGAAAGAGCAGCTGGATGATTATGGAATTTTCAGCTAAAAGCATGCTGCTAAAAGGCCAGCAGGACATTCTGACTCCTTATGAATGTGAATGATCCGTCTTAATGTCAGAAGAAAGTTTTTCTGGGTATCTGTGGTGTGGAGGCACATACTGGAATAAGTGTTGCTAGGGTGTACAAATAAATCAATGTAATTTCTCAGTTCTAAGATGTATTTCTTTTTTATTTCACCATCACACTCTTTGCTGATAAAAAGATAATTGAGCACTGTATCCACTCCTGGCCATAACAGTGACTTACTTGCATTTCCACAGAATACAGCCGTAATGGTCACAGAGTCCCTCTGCTGTTTTAGATCAGCTCCCGCTTCCCTCACTGGGTCAAGTTGTCAGCCCGGTCCAGGGCAGTTTCGCTGACCTCTGGTGTCGCCTATCATTCTTCTGTCTGCAGGAATATCCCAGTTACATCTAGAGGCCTCGGGGCCTTTAGTTTTCTTCTCCAAAGCTCCATTCCTTCATCTCTTTTGTTTTCTAGATACTGTCCCTGACATAACTGTATCACATACCTAAGAGGGTAAGAAGATGCAAAAACACAAGCTCTGCTCCACATGAGCCTTTCCCAGCACTGGCTGCAGCTGGGTAGACTTATTCCCTATGGAACGGCATTGACAGCCCTCCTGTTTCTCAAATTCTCAGATTTAGGTCTTAGATCAGATCACATCTGCTGTCCTAGTTGGCATATCAACACAGTGTTTCTGAGAAGTATTTTTTAACAGTCTCTGACCAAAAAATAAATTTTAAAAGTTTTTGTCTTCAGTGAAAAGATTGTCAAAAGTGAATAGATGTGTTTTAGTTTGGACTTGTTCAAAAACCTTTTGTATCTTACACCAAAAATGCTCGAGTGGATTAGGAACTTCAGGGGGTAAGGCAATTTGCAACCGTGTGACAAGAGACAGGTGCTATTTGATGTGAAAATCTGTAACTTTGAAAAGTGGATCATATGTGTTCACTCAGCCCTTTAGAGAGTCTGTAAATTTACACAATATGTAGATTATTACTGTCTTACTGGATCAAGTCCGCTGATGTTAATCAAGTATGCTCATCTTAGACAAGAAATCAGAGATGCATCAACAGAAGTAGTGTGTATATAGTTGTTACACATGTGCTCTTGGAAATATCCAGGCAACAGCTCAACTTTAAACAACCATCTGTACCCAAGACACTGCAATAAGGTGATGATTTGTGAAAAAATTGAAAAGATGGTTATGCAAGTCAGCGTAGAGTGCCCTTTGTTGGAGCTTTGCAGGATTATAGTGCTATATTCTACAAAGAAAATAAGTTGTTCTTGGCAGAATTGATACAACCATGTCTAAAACAGCAATTGAGACTTTCAGCCTTAACTGCTGCCTAATTCTGCAGGTGTCTGAACTTCCTAATATGTGCTTCATTATCCTCCAGAATACAGTTAGTTTTGATTACTTCACTCCTTGTAGAAAACATTAGCATGAATATAAATTCTGAATTTTGAAGAGAGACAACATTTGAAAAGTGTTTTGTATTTTTCAAAAAGTCAGTTTCTGTAATATGTTATTTTCTTGCACTGTACATGCAGCTTTTTTGTGGCCAGACACTATATATGAATACTGTTTCTTCTAAGATTGGGTATAATTTACTATATATGAATCCTGCTTGTTCTGATATTGCGTATAATTTCTCTACTGACATAAAATGTGGACTGTTTTGTGTTTGTGTTGTCTATTTGTGGATATTATTTTATCATGCTATTGTGTAGATCCAGACATTCCACAAGAGCACCAAGATTTTCATTGCAAACTTGCCCTTTTTTTGTTAAAACACCTGAATGGGCTGGTGCATCATTTCTGTCCTGTTTCTGTGTGTTGGTGTGCCCTGTGCTGTCCCCTTGGTACCACAGGACTTCTAACACATCCACCTGAGGCACTTTTGCTGCAACAACCTTCAGTGGGGTAGTACCAGCATGCTGACAATTCCTGCTGGCAGGTTGTTCTTGAGCTGAGAAGAAAATATATTGGTACCATTACCAAACTCTAGTAAATTAAAGGGAAAGATGGCTAAAGAAATTGCATGTATAGACTTTAACGCAAATAATGAGAAGTAAACATAAAAGCAAAGCTGTACTAATGCTAGCTTTTAACTCACAGAAGTTTGGTTTTGCTTTGTTCTAAGATCTCAAAGCAGCTGAGCTTAGTTCAATCCTGTTATTTGGGTTTCTGTTTCTTTTTTTTTCCCCTCAAGGTTAAATAGTAGCATCTGTATTACAACTTCAAAGACCCAGTTATGATTTCCCAGTTTTTCTCCCTGTACCTTAATGTTTCCAGCCTTGGTTCAGTGCTCTAAAAAACTGCTTTCCTTTAATCGTGATACAGGCTGAGGTTCACCCATGTAGCCGGTCACATCCACTTAGTCTGTAGGAATCTTTGCCCAGAGAAGTCAGGAGCTTAGCGTGCCCTGTTTCACCAGCCTGGTGCTGCCTGAGCAGGCAGGGGCTTCTCAGCTGTTCGGTGTGACCCTGGTTTGCTCAGAGGAGGGCAGGATGTGCTCCTGCTGCTGTGGCTCTAAAGCTGCCTCCTGACGTCTGGAATTACCTCACTCAGCTGAGTGACATCACTTCTTGATGTCATTGAGTATTAAACTCTCCATGGCGTGACTGTTTTGATTTTTTGTTTCCCAGTGTTGGAGCTAAACATTCTGCCCCATAAATTCACTACCAGCTGTTTTCACCAATGTTTTCAGTTTTTGCCTTTATATCAATATACTGCTGGTTTGGGCTTTAAGGCTTCATAGATAGCAATCTTCATAACAAGTGCAGAAGGGAAATGCAATAAGATTAGCAAAAATATAAATAAACTTTATAAACATGATTACAGATTTTATATGTATCATTGTGTGTTATATGTAGTAAGCTGTATATGTAATATTTTAACAATAATAATAAATGTATTATATATTTATAAATGTGGACTTATATATATATATATATATATACACACACACACACACACTGCTTTACAGTATCTTATCTTTCAATTAAGCATAGGTCTGTGTTTTCCTCTGCAATTAAGTACACAATTACCTATATGTAGTTAAAATACTCATTTGTTATCACAGGGGTGTGTTTGATCTATTTAAATGATTCCCTATTAAATTTACTTGGGGTTTGCATCTAAAACAGCACTCAGGCAAAAATCTGAAAATACTGCCTTGTAAATATTTTCTCTTTAAAATGAATATCCTATTTTTTCTCAGCTTCAGCAGCAAAGTTTTCAGTAGTTTATCACAGCTGTTATCAGGTGAGTCGATTCTCAGTCCTTTAATCTGTTGATTGTACAATGTGCTCCTCATCCTAATTGAGAGCTTTTGTGAAAGGCACAGTGAACTGCTTATTCAGTGATGTTACTGGTCTCTTTGTAAGAGAAATTGAATTTTCCTGCAGTTATTAAGTTCAAACACTGTTTACTGAATAGAATAATATTCTCAGCAAGCAGTGTTTATTACCTGCATAAGAACATTTTGTTAATCTTGTGACAGTTACATGGTCTATAATTAATTAGCTGCCTGTACAACATTAGGAAAATGTATTAGATTAATTTTGTATAGTAAAACTGTGTGGGTAGAGGTTGTACTCCAGTTTTGTACTTGCACATACCACAGTTACTATTCTCATGTGAGTGAGAACATTGTATTACAAAGAGACTGATCCTTCTGATACCGTTGTTTCTGCCTAATTGCTTGTTAGGATCTTTAGATTACTTGCTTTGTTAATTTAGAATGTTTTCCCTAGAGTGCAGTAGGATATTTATTTGCATTTCAACTGGAGTAGTCAGGCAACTCCTGCTTGCAGAAATTATTGTTATCTCTTGGTCACCTTTTGGGATGAAACCAGAAAATAGCAAATTGCTGATTGCAGGGGAAGCACATCGGTTTCAGATGGATTGGATAAAGTTAGATGTGCTGGCCATAGGGCTATGTAGCACTGGTTTTGTAAATGCCTTTAAAAAATCTGAAAATAAGTTTATTCTCTGAGGCGAGCCTTCAGTTAAAAGAAGGAAGGAAGGAACGAAGAAAGTAATATCAGATAAAGGCAAGAGTTTCTCCTAAAGGACTGCTGAAAGAGTGAATGTTGGGGGTTGGGTTGTC
>WEKY01040209.1:0-62168 GCA_013390045.1 Picathartes gymnocephalus | reverse complement strand
ATTCCATTTCCTGCAGGGGGGCACATGGGGGAACCAGACAGTTCAGTAGTTAACAACAGTTAAAAGCCACGGTAGAGTCAATCACACTCAACCCCCCTTAGAGTGGGCCTTCCTCGGCTCAGTTCAGCTTGGCCCCGCAGCATTCCCTGGAGGGAGCGGGACGAGGCCCTCTCAAAAGTGCTTGGCCGCACAGGGGANCTCTCAAAAGTGCTTGGCCGGCCCGGGGAATCGGCCCGGCCCCCCCAGCTCGGTGCAGGCTGGTAGCTTCCCTTACTCTCTGCCCTACAGCTGCTTCTTCCCCTCCCCCTGCCTGGCATTTGCGGCGGTCCCGGGAAGAGGGGTGGCGGGGAGGGCCTGGCTCGGCTGGGCCTAATGGGCCCTGCCGGCCCCGTGGGAGCCCCTTGTTACCTGCTCAGTAGCCAGAAACAAAGAGGAAAAAACTTGCATTTCTCACTCTTAAACTGTGGATTTCACAAAGGCGTACTCTTTCTCTCAATGGTCAGACAATGTGTGTATCTCAGAGCTAGCCCCTAATTGGCTCTTCAGACAGGCAGGAAGCTACACTTCTCAGGAAGCTGCAAAAAATCTTTACCGGAAAAAGTTACTTTTTTTCAAACCAATTAACCTGAAGAGCATATAAAAGTGAGAGATTGTGTCTGAATTTGTGCTTTAAAGAGTTTTCATTGCATATGAAAATATGTGAAGACACAAATGGTACTAAGAGTCACATGGAATGCCTCAAAAGACACTGCAGTAAAGTATGAATAGCTAACACATGTAATGTTAAGAAATAATAAAGCAAAAATTACTTAACTTGTGATCCAAAAGCCATTGTGCTCATTAAGAAGAAAGAATTGCAGGACTCAAGGGACTGTAAATTAACTGACACTTGCTAGAGTATAAAAATATTTCTTCTCCTGCCTAACCCTGCTCACTGTACGGCAGTGGGAGAGCTGACATCCCAATCAACTCACTGAGCAGTTGAAGCTGAGTTCTCTGAAGGGGAAAGGGAATCTCCTGAAATGTGAATGATGTTTATTATACTCTATCTGCGAAGAAACCATATATCCATTAATAACTCAAAACTCTCTACACATCTTTCAATATTTATTTTGGGTACTTTCACTAGGATTACTGCAAGATGTAACTTTTGGGTAAAGTGTATTTATTACAAGTTCGTGACTGGTCATTTTTGTATGTCAGAGTCACAGGAAACTTGTGTTTGTGGTTGTGCATAGCATGGGCTAATTGCCTAACATTGCAAAAGCCTTATGGCTCAGAGAAGAGTTTCATTTAATGAATCAGGTTCTGAACTTGGCTCACTGATGCTCCAGGAGCTTTTATATATTCTATTTTTCATGCTAGAACATTTCTGACTATCCCAAAATCCAGCTGAAGGTTTGAGGAGTGATATTATTAAGTTAAAAGTTTGAGCCTGTCTCAAATTAGAGAAAAAGTTACTTTCTAATATAGTGAATGTATTTTGTATATATCAGTTCAGTTGCTTATAAATCTCCATAATAGCATAATAGTATATTTTTGGGGCCATGGATGCCATTACTGATTGACCTTTAAAAGCACCTTCTAAAATATAATTTACAAGATATGTGGCCTTTAAAGACATTTTCAGCTGAAGGTCTTCTCTGATAGCTGCTAGTCACTTGCATGTCCTTGGCTTATAATATATCTGGCAGGTTACAATGGAATAGTTCATGATAACTCAGCACACCACTTTAAAGAAGCTATGTAGATTTGCTTTTTCTTTTAAATTAACCCAGTCTAATAAAGACTGTTCCATTTAGGGACAGGAGAGGTCTGAATTACCTAAAAAATTTAAAATATTCAGGTCACACTGAGAAACAGAAATGAAGTATAAAGGACGTGAAAAGTGATGATGTCACACAGCTGGACTGTCACATAAATAGCTTTAGAAAGAGATCTTGAGTCTTTAGTAAGATGTACAATATTTATAACACAGAACAATGTCATGAAGATTATCAGGCAGCCCAGATTTTATCAGAATGTGAGTTAAATATTGATGAACCAGACTATAACCATTCTTTAACACTCAAAACCATGTAGTGGCCAGTGCACAATCATGTTGCCCAGTTTAGTTAGTTAATGAATTAAATCAGTTAATGTACTAATTAATTTGCTGGATTTATTTTATTTACTAACTATGTTTACTATAATTTCCTGATTCCATTCTCTTCAGTATTTCTTAGTGAGTTTTAGCTTCCCTAAATGAGCTTCAGGAAATTTAGACAAATATTTAATTATTGTGGTGAGGCTGTTATCCAAGTTACAAAAAAAATTACCACAGAATTTCTTACCTACTGTTACCAGTTTGAGACCTGGGTTTATATCCTGTATTTTAAAATAAAAATAAATAAAATATTTTTAAAAATTAAAAACACAAAGCAAAAATGTACATCAAAACAAAATTTGGTATGACATGAAACAAAAATTAAACATTCCAATCTAACATGCAATCTCTTATGGACAAATTCATACGACCCAAATTCTACTAAAACCCATCTAACATGGCATCTGCTTTTGACTGGCTCTTCTTTTGAGAAGCCTAAGCATGAAAAATTGTGTCTAATCTCAACAAAATCTTTCTAGAAAAACAAATCTAAACAAGTTAGTGTTTTGGCAACTGGTTTTCAGTCTTTTATTTTTTTAAGACTTTCCATCCCTCTTAATCAATAAGCTTTTTGACTTCTCTGTTTGGCAAGTTTTGCAACCAGAACTGCCAGAAGTGTGGGGTTCTGTGAGGTGTCAAAATCCAGGAAAAATTCGCCCTCTCTTGCTAGTGCTCTTCCTGTGAGAACCAAGTGGCACTGGGGTGGTCCTTGAAGCCTCACAGTGAATCATTCTGTTGTAATAACATTTAGAAAAGCAGCATATAACCTGATGTGACTGTGTGCCAATAATGATTCATTTCTTCTCTTAAGATAATAAAACATTTTAATTATCATATATAATCCCCCCAGGTTATAACAGAGATGTAGCATTCATTGCACAATTGTCTATAGATTTCTTCCACAAACATTTACAATAGTGAAGGTGACTGTCACAGTGCTTGACAGCACCTTTTTCAGATAGAAATCAATTCTGTGAGAAGAAAAATTCACAATTTCCATTGATTTTAATACAAATTAGATATTCATTTTTTTCACAGAATTAAATGTAATGAGTGGGCATGTGACGTCTCACAGATGTTCTGTTATTAGTCTGTGAATAGCTTCAGTTGAAAAAATGATTCTTTACTAAAACTAAATTGCTCTAAAATACTTTTAAAGCATTGACAGTGTGAATTTAAAGTGTTCTTTGCAAAAATCAAATGCCTTCAAACATTCCCTTATTCTGCAATCCCAGCAGCTCATAGTGTAATTACATTCAGACTTATTGATGCACCTCTAATCATACTGATTTTCCTCAGTTTTACTGACCACAGTGGTATGACGTCCTTTGTGCACAGCTCTCTGTCTTTTGATAATTTTCTTCCTTCTCTCTTAAATATATGATTGTTAGTATCACTGTCCTTGCCCTTTCCCGTTTGCCCATAGAGGGAGTCACACTTACAGAGGATTTTTCCAACATTCCTCTAGATACTTATGCCAAGACTGCAAGTATAGAGGATTCACAAAGTAATTTTACTTTCTTCCCTTGAGACCCGGTGCATGAGACACTCTAATCTTCACTTCTTCTGCAGTAATATATAACTTATGGCTATATTATTGCATGGACTTTTCCCACTATCCAGTGACATGAATAATTCGTAGCACAATCAGAATGCCGTGGCACAAACTTTGCAATGTGTCCATAATGCTTGCCATGCCTATCTAATTAATCTTGGACATCCTACTATGACTGCAGTATAAATTGCTCAGCTAATAAGATACCAGTAACTCTTATGTGCAAACCTTTATTGTCATTTGCAAAGAACTCTGTATATTTTTTTTAATAAATGAAAACATCACCCACCTTCATTTTATTTTGTATAATGTGCAAACCTGTAACCATCTCTGACTCACATTGTCTTGATACTCCAGCTACAGATCCTGAAAATGAGCCATTAACATAAAAAGTCTGAAAACATCCACAGTTTTCATCATTTGGCACAATTGCCGAAGAAGCTAACCAAAAAAAAAAAAAAAGTATTTGAATTTCATTCTGCTAGAATGCTAATGACAATTACTGTATCTGTCTATTAAGAGTTAGTTTCGTTTTCGTGCATGGAGTCCTCCTTGTGTACAAAAATATGGATAGATGAACTAACTGGCACAGAAAAAACCAAACCAGTTTTTTTAAGATCACCTCAGATAAATTTGTTGAGACAAAACAATGCTTTGAATTATATTTGGAAACAGTTGGGTATCACTCACTCATACCCAGAGAATTCAAGGGTAAGTCTCCTCTTTTATTCAAGCAAAATTATCAGCTATATTTACCTAACCAGTGAAACCCTCTCCTCCTGTTACCATGCCAGAAAGCGGAACAAAACTGTCCTTCTGCATTTCAACCTTGAGGACTCTGTCACACAGCTGTGCCCCTGTGTCATGTCAAACAATTACCTCCACTCTACCTGTGGGTTATTGTCCTTTGTGAGCCTGCAGATGAAATGTTTGCCTGTTTCAGAACACGGTTCTAAGGTATTAAGGAATTTTGAGGTAAATACCAGTTTTACACATACCCCTGAGATTTCTATACATACCTCTGAGGATGGTATGGCATTTAAATTGGACCATCTTGGGATTTGAGTGGAGGACTGCTACAACTCAAGCACACCTCTGAAGCATAAAGTTTTTCTTCTGATTGTACCAATACACTGTCAGCCAATCTTGACAGAATTGCATAACTGTTTTCTTGCTAAGGTAGCTACTGGTAGAGAAAGGTAACAAGAACTCTATTTCTCATCCATTTCCTTCTGCTATCGTCCCACCTTCTTTCACTCAGGCAGTATAGGTGTGCCCATATCATGTAAGTAAATCAGTTTATCCTTTTGTACAAACAGTACACTCACATTTACTCCATAACAGTGTAGGCCCTGAAAATTTTTGTATGTCAGTTGTTAAAGCTGCGGGCACAGAAGGGAAACAAGCCAGTCTTGTTCCTGTATTTCTAGAATTAATCTCCAGTCTCACACTCTGTAACCCGACCAGGGTCGTGCCAGCAGCTAAGGTAACTTTCCAGCTAATTCCCCATATGTTGTCACCATCTCTGATGATGATGAGGCTGTTTCATTTTTTTGAAAATGAGCTGCATTGACTTTCTAATCTATGTAAATAAGTGAAAAAAAAAAAGGAGCTGAAGAGGAATTCTATCCCTTGCTCCATTTGCAGATGTATAAATCAAGTCACAAATAGCCAATATCATTCTTATGATGTTCTGCAGCAGAACCTTCTTACATAAAAAAGCACCAATTAAAAAAAGAAAAAAGACAAGCTAGTAATTTTAAGCTGGAAGTAATTTGACTACCCAGTGAGAAATATATTGGACTAAATAGTAAAAACAAGCTCTCAATAACAGATCAACCTTCATGACACTGTTTTATTGAAAGTATTTTTTGCTTTATGTATTCTGCTTCATTTTTAAAAGTGGAGGCTTACAATACAGGAGACACACAGGTTCAGAAACGCTAATGATTCATGCGACATTCAGCCCATCAGTAGCTATCCTGCTCTTTAATGGGCCTTTTAAAACCACTTCTTTTATTTCATTTCATGTAGAAATGGTGAATACTCTCCTGCAGAACACATACTGACAAAAAAAGGAATGCATTGTACCAGACTGGCAAAATAATTTAGGTCTTTTTGACCTCTGAACTAGTATGTCCTGTGTGGTAATCTGCAATATGGTAAGAAAGAAATTCGTCATTCTGATAATTGTTAAACATAGAGTCATAGAACCATGAAATTATAGAAAGGTTTGGGTTGGAATGGACCTTAAAGATCATCTATTTCCTACTCCCCTGCCATGGACAGGGAGACCATCTGCTTGACCAGGTTTCTCAGAGCCCTACCCAGCCTGGCCTTGAACATTTCCAGGGAAGGGATATCCACAACTTCTCTGGGCAACCCATTCCAGTGCCTTTCTTCACAGCAAAGAATTTCTTTGTAATAGCTAAACTAATCCTACTCTCAGTTTGAAGACATTACCTCCTGTTATATCTTCACAAGCTTTTGTAAACAGTTCTCCTTCAGATTCTTGTAGTCCTCCTTTAGGTACTGCAAGGCTGCATTACAGTCACCTGGAAGCCTTCTCTCCAATGTGAACAATCTCAATTCTCTCAGCCTTTCCTCATAGGAGAATTCCTCTATCCCTGTAATCATCTTGGTGTCCCTCCTATGGACCTTCTCCAACATGTCCCTGTTCTTCCTGTGGTGGCACCCCAGAGCTGGACACAGCACCTCAAGTGGTCTCTCACCAGAGCAAAGAAATCCCCTCCCTGCTGCCCACGCCCTGCTGCCCACTCTGCTTTGGATGCAGCCCAGGACACACTTGGCCCTCTGGGCTGACAGTGCCCATGGCTGGGTCATGTCCAGCCTCTCACCCAGCAGCACCCCCAAGTCCTTCTCAGCAGGGCTGCTCTCATCTGTTCATCCCCAGCCTGTGTTGATACCAGGGTTGCCCAACCCAGCACCTTGCACTTGGCCTTGGTAAACCTCATGAGGTTTCCATGTGTTCACTTCTCAAGACTTCTCTGGATGCCTCATTTCTGATAAAGCTACAGTGAGGTCTTAAACAGAGTTGTGTAGTACCTGCTGGTGTGGCTGAGCACTCAGTCATACAAATAGCATTACTGGAGCCCAGAAATCTCTTCCCAGGGATCAGCCTTCACATAGCTGAATGAAGACTCTTTATCTGGCTCAGGGGTGTTAGAGTTATTTCTATTTGCTCTTTTGTTTGAGATTGAAAGAAGCTGTCTCTTGTTTATTATGAATCTGTTCCCTGTCTGAGGATAAATGTCCTTCCAAGAAGATGGTGTCATAGGAGGGTTTATTATTTGTATGTAATTTATTACATTTATGTCAGGTTATTGTATGATTATCTTGGGAACACTGCAAAATTTTCACACACAATTACATTTCAGTAGTGTACTGTATCAAGAATTAGTTAGTTAAATGAGAACAAGATGTATATATTTTCCCTCAAAATATGTACTCTATGCCACCAGCTGTAAGCCCCTCCATTTTCTTTAAGAGAAAGCAGACAGGCTGGTGGGAGGATAGGAAAGCAGTGCATTCAATGACTGATCCTAGACTTGTAATCCTGCTTGCCTTCCTGCTTCACATCTATTAGTCTGGAAGTTCTCTGGAGCTAGCACTTCTTTTTCTGTAAGATAATTGATTATTGGTGAAAAAGCAGAGCTGGGATGTCCAAGATTCTAGAAGCCCTTTTTCATCTTGCAAGAAAGGCTGCAGTGGGAAAGTTTGGATTCTCTAAACTGAATCTGAAGTCAGCAAGGGTCATCACTCACTTGCAAAATAGCTTTTATGTTCAAGAGGAAATGTAAAAGGAATAGATACTGTAATACTTACTAAATTAATTCTTTAAACTTTGAAAGCATACAGTAAGAGGAAGGTAACACTGTGACTTCTCTGTAACATTAGCTTTTTATTCTTCTTCAAATTAAGATAAGGCTAAATAATAAAATTAGATATAAAAATAATAAAGTTAGATGAGGACTGCCCTTGTTTTATTGTTTATTGCCAAGGAAAAGCAAATTCCAAGCAAAATTTAAATGCTATTTTCATCCAATAGAGTCCAAATATATTCAACTATTAAAGTTGATTAATAACAATGCAAGTAAAAATTAAGGTAAATGAAACTGTAAATCATTAAATAGTAATGAAAAATGATAATGATAGCCTATTTGCTTAAGTCAGTGCTAGCTAAATATGTATCTGAGTGTGCTCTGCAAACTCGTAATTAAATTAAGTCGTGTGCTAGTCTCTACATTTGTCTTCTTTGTTTACAATGTATCAAGCTATATGGTTAAAAAGAAAAAAAAAGCTTGAAATAATAATTTATTAGCCTCCAGTTAGCCCTGGAAATGCAAAGGGGCAATCTGAGTATTCAATTAGTGGTACAAGGGGATTAGCAGCAATGAGATTGATGACGTTGACAATGTGGTTGTACAAAAAACATAAATGACTGCCAGCATTTCATAAACTCAGCAGTTCCTGTGTACAACTACTACACAAGTTTAACAGGAGTGTTTTCTTGCATAATAATTGATTTACTTTACATACATAAAGCATTATAATTTACAAGGTTCTCCATCATACCTTTCGACTTGAACTGAGCAACTGGCATGAACAGGATGAATATTTTGTAGTAAGTTACAGTATGGTAAAAGGGGTATCTTCTAGTTGCTGAAAAGTGTTCTTTCTAGAAGTGTCAGACATACACCTACATAATACTATTATCCCTCTATTTGGCAGAACTCCTGGGTTCATTCTGTTTACAAGTGCCATTCTTGTTTTACTGAAATTAATTTGTGCTAAGGATGGCTTTAACATTATAGTCATGAAAACTATTTCAGTTATCCTTTTCCTAATTTCCCCCCTCCCCACACGTTCAATATATTAGTACAGCTTTTCCTATTAAACAAATGATTTTGTATCAAAACTGCATTAGCAAGTTCACTTCTATTCTGCCTTCACCATTGTCCTGTCAGGGACTTTTTTACCAAGATCCTCTATTACAAGTTTCCATATTTACACTACCAGACCCCTTGGAAGCTGAAACTTGAGTCAATATTGTGCTTATGTAAAGTTTCTTGTCGCCTGCCTTAAGCAGAGTTGTCAATTGGCATCTAAGAGTAACATGACCAAACTGTTCTCCTCTCATATCATTTAGGTTCTGATACTCAAATATATGACAATGTTATCTTACTATCTGACAAAAAGTAATTAACACCTGGACATTGGGTATGGCACTTTCCCTGTCCTCTGTGCTCCCCTGCCTCCTTGGAGCTATTCCACTTTGTATAAATATTGGATAGTTCATGGAGGCAAGCCTCCCAAGGCTCATTTCACAGTCAAAGAACTCCTGTGCAGTTTGGGATGGCAAGTTATAGGTACAGCTGTGAATTCATCCCACGAGGTCTTTCAGTGCCCACAAACCCGATGGTTACTCATCAGTCATTGCTCTTCCCATTGCTGTCAGAAAGTGTTGTGGGCTTGGGTGGGGGATTTGTAGTTGCTTTTTTTGTTGTTGTTTGTTTTTTGGTTTTTTTTTTCTTTCAAGGCTGATATATTTCCAGATAAAGTTTCTGTTTTTATGAAACATCTCTTTCCAAGAAAGAAAGAAAGAAAAAAAAATCTGGATCATCTCTCATAAACATCTTCCTGAAACTCCATTCTTTTTGCAACAGTTCCATCTTTGTTATCATCTGGTACTTGCTCCATTCTGAAGCTGCTTATCACTAAGTGGCTCCATAGAACACAAGCGCCTCTGCTCAGATTGTTCTAATAATGTCTCCTTTCTCTCAGGCTGGCTCTGGGCCAATTCAGCTTTTTAGTTAAGCAATTCCTGTTCCAGTATAATAGGTAAGATAAGCCACTATCAGTCTCCTACAGCAAAGTCTTCACATATTCCCTTACTTTGGAAGGACTCAATCTCCTTGCTGTCTCACATAAAATTATGGAGACTAGTTTGGCTAAAAAATATTCCCCAGGCACACGTTGCATGGCACATTACACAAAAACACTGCCTGTTTACAAACATTTTAATTAGACTTAATGACAAGAAAAGCTATGTTCCTGAAATGCTCATATGCAAATGTACTTTTAACACAGTTCATCGTATATGAATTAATTATTTCTAAGTTTAGTATAAGGGATCTTAAATTCTCTATCTTTGTATAGACACAAAAATATTGCAGGAGGTCATTCGTATCTCTTCTTACCCTCACCATGCAGCAACAGGTCCTTATGTATCAAAAGCTGAGCAAAATCTACCAAGACAAAGCAACGGGACGATTTCTTATGCAAGTTCCAACACACTCTCTGTCTGCCAGGAAACAGTATGTGATGATGAATATATATTCAGGGAAATATATTAACTCTTACTGAACTAATAGATACAGTCAAATGAAAAAGTTGGTTTTAGCATAGGGGACATTGTTATGGTCTGAAACAGAAGTAGCAAACTCTGCAGGATGGAAAAAGGTGTTTGGTAGCTGTGAAGGAGAAGGGGATGTTTGCAAGAGGTGAGAAGGTAACTAACCCCTGTGTTTAGAAGAAACAGAAACAGTTATTTATCATCTACATCACTGAAAGTTTGATTGTAGCAAAATTACAGTAGGAGGTAAAATCAGTATCTTGATGGATTCCTTGATTTTAATATCTCCTAGATATATTTTTAAAGTAAGCCTGGATTTCAACAAGACGTCCTCAACTTGAAACTAATTTGTTTAAATTACAATTGTTTGCTTTAGTGAGTGTATCAGGGTGCACAACCAAATCAGGTTTGCTTCCACATGTTCCTTGAAGGTATATGGTGTACCGAATGAGGATTGTATATATGGTTATTGACATTGGAAATTGATTATTTGAGGAAAAAAGCATGCAAAGGAGCCTGGGAGCACCATATATTTCCCACAGCTACCTTCTGGTTAACTCCACAGAAGATGGTGCTAGTGGGAGATTGCATTCTGCCTCTTCTTATATATTTCTTTACTTAGTATTCACTTGTTTCAATCTAAAGCCTTTTAGAGCTACGACTATTTGAGGAAACAGCTCTCACTTATTAAATTTAAAAAAAAAAAAGAGAGAATTCTTATTTCCAATTAAAACTCCTTTTTGCAAACTAAAAAAAATTCTTCTTAAATACAAGTATATTAAATCTATAGAGTGAATGCCTCAGAAATGCCAAGTCTCACAATTTATAAACCCCACTGAAATGATTATTCCAAAGTCCTTGGGTTTAGAACTAAACTTAATATAAGGATCCTAATGGAAAAGCAGCATGTATTATGATTTGTTCTTTTCCAGCTGTGCTAGTGACAATTCTTTAGTCATTTGAAACAATTTTGCCTGACAAGATTCTCATTTTTGCAATTGTAAGGTGTGTTTGGGATGAACTCTGCAGGTGTTGTGCTTCTCTCTGCTGAAGAGAGCAGGAGGATCAGTGCAGCATGATTTTCTTCTTTCTGCAGGTCCAACTTCATGGTCTAGTTTGTCACAGTCAAGGTCTTGAAGAAAAATACAGTGGGAATTAAAATGAGTGGAGTGGGACAAGAGAACAGTAGCTATACAAGACTGTGTGCCATCCTTTATAGACTGTGGAGAGTAAAAAACCATGAAAAGACAAGACATAATTGTTGCATAAGCCAGTATCCAAAATGACATCGAGCAAAAAGAAAAAACTGGGCAGATGTGTAAGACAGTAATATTGGTGTTCTTCCATAAATCCTTATAATACTGTCTTGGATTTTTTAATTTATCTTTCCTCACATGCCTTTAACTCTGCCAATTGCTTTCTTTGATTGGACATTTTAGTTATAAATGTTCCATGGTAAAAGTCAGTTACTTTCTGTTTTCACAGTTGAGCTTTACCCTGTGGTACAGAAAATGGCTAGTTATTTTTGGAACAGACCTGGCTGCTACTGCAAGCGGGAACAGATTAACTTTTGTGATTTTTTTCCAGTGGCAATCTTTTCACAGGCACAGCTCCAACTAAAGCAAAGGTGTGTCAGCCACTGACTGTCTCCTGTCCTAATCCAAAGCTGAGGGGCTAATTCTGATAGTGGTTCACTGATTTACGGTATCCAAACCAATAGAATTGCAGGAAAAATGCTGCAACTACCCTATATGCAGTATCAATAAAAGATAAACATAATTTGCTATTTAAATATGCTCAAACCCTTTTGTCAAAATACCATTTTACCAAGAAGCTCCATGGTAGATTAAGTAACACTACAGTGCAATAAATAACAAATTTTGTTCTATATGCATCATATATGTGGCATCAAATCTCTTCAAACCTCTTTTTACAAGGGCTCACTGATGTACGCAGCTTGGGTGGCTGATACGACAGTGCACAGATGCAGAGTTAAGGTCGTTGAAGCCACGGCCTCAGCATCCAATGCTTATCTGGTGTTAGCAATAATCATGAAACCTTAATGAAAGTCATAAGGGCACTTAAAAACTCCATTATTTTAGCAGAAACTTTCCTCAGGCATAAAGATTAACACAAGTTATTTAGTTGTCTATCAGACTGTAGAATGACTGATTTTCTTTATACACTTGAAAATCTCTTGTCAGTGTAAACAAGGGTTCCCCACGAGGACCATGGTTATCAAATGCTCTTTTCCACAGCCTTGAACTGCAAGTTTGCATTTTAAATTCAAATTTTAGAATGCTATGAATCTATGTGCTTATAGCTACATACAATATGGGGCAAAAAAATGCTCACCACAGAAGTGTGTTTGATGTTAATTTTGTTTGCTAGATCCTCAGGGAAGGCTATTTCAAAACAGTGCTCTTTTCAATAAAACATCAAAGCTTTTTCATTCCATCAAAATAACTCTCTTATTGAAAAGCTGTAATAGCTTGGTTAAAGTGTACGTGAATGTGTGTATCTGCCTTGCAGCACACAAATAACTGACAAGAATCAGTTTGTAGTCCCAGATGTTATATACTACACTACCAAATCCCAATCAGAATCACCTTTTTTATTCTATTAGCTTATTCTTCATCTTTAAATGTTGCAAACTATGCAAGTTTTCCCATTTTTAGGGATCTAAATTTTTTTTCCAAATAAATGCCAAGGATATATGGTTAAATATGAACAGTTTGTGGGGGCAAAGGAGGGTTGCTGTTTGAGAAAATATTTCCATAGGACAGTTCTCTAAGTACATAACCTACAAAATATAGACACAAGAAAACTCCACTCATTCAGATACTTCTTTGCCAGCATAATAATTCGTGCTGAGTTGAGGTGAACATCTATACCTAATCTAAGTATTACTTTTATAGATGTTCAACTGAGGAACAAAATATGATTATCATATTCCCATAGCTACACCTGATCAGTAGATAAACACTATACTAATATATTTTATTGTATTTCTCAAATTAGCATATTTATCAGAAGATTTCTTTTCTCATTCAGTAGAAAATTCATCCACAGCCCACAAGCAGACTCCAGCTCAGTGCACCTCAACTCAGTGGGATGAACCAGTGGCCATTTTGTTTTGCTTAAAGGTGAAGTTAAGCTGCTTTTTTTCTCTTGTGGAGGAGGATGTGTTATAATCTTATTAACATTGTGTCAGTGACTGTGCATTTATGTTGTTAAAAGGTCAGTTTTTAGGATTTCTTTTCAAAATGTTTTCATTTGCTTGGTGTAGTCTTATAAACCAATCCTGAATTCAAGAGAGGATATTATCAAGGTAGTAAAGATTTTTATTTAGATGGAAAATTTAATCCTAATAAACAGCTACTTATGCTAGAGATGTCATCTATGACTTTCTTCTTTCCATTCTGGCATGACTGCAATGCTGATCTTCATTTGATAACTAATATGTACAGAGTCACCATTTGTGTCAAATACCTGGATAAACTCAGTGGAGAAATCTCCCTGGAATGTTTAACTGATTGCTGCTAAAGCAAGAGACTTTTCATCCTGCAATCTCCATCCTGTAAAAGTCAGGATAGCTGATCTGGGTACCAGCTGTCTCTTTTCAATGAGACAACCATTTGAGATACAATTTTCTGTAGTTTTATACAACTACCAATTATTCACTGTCACAATGGGCCATTAAAGATCCATCAGTCAGTGATTCATGTCTGCTAGTTATTTTAGAAATCTAAAAATATAAAAATAAAAAAAGTAGGATTAAACAAATAAATAAAAGCTTTCCTAATCTGCTCCCAGAAAAAAGAAAACTTTGGTAAAAATATGCCCTGAAATTTCTTAGAAGTCACATAAAGATGGAGCAAAGGACTGTTACTTGAGTAAAACCAATCAGCCAAGGAAAACATTTTCTACTCTCGAGTGAGATATTTTAGTAGTCGGGGGTTTGAAAAAAAAGTTTACAAATTTTATAAATTGTCAGTAAACATTTCGGGTTGTGGCAGTATATGTGCCTGTAATGCATGTATGTATATATGTACGTCATAAACAGTTGGTTTCCCCCGTTCCCAGCAGGCCTAATCCAAACAATTGCATAATTGTGTCTGATAACATGCTGCCAGTTCTGTCGACACAGAGCCATCAGAGGACGTTAGGAACTCTGATATTTTACATAAGCATTTCTCAAGCTATTTTTACCTCATTTACTGCCATCTCAGAGAAATTCAGCTGTTCACATCTCCTGCTTATTAGCTTCAAGACAAAGCTGTACTGACACAAATATATGGGTAATATTCCTAAAAGAAGTAGCTCAAAGTTTTGCCTTTTCCAGTTCTCATCTCTTCCATGCAGCTCAAAGGAAACACTTGGAAACACTGATATCCCAAGCTTTGAAAAGATCATTTGAATGAAGTTGGTACCGTGCACCCCCTGACACAGACTGAAAAGCAGATTACCTCTCCAAACTGCTACCTGCTATTTATTTTTAATCATTAGCAAATAAGGTTTCAGAGAAAGCTCCTCAGTAGGTATGAACTACTTATGGACATTTTTCTTCTTGTTCTTAAAGGAGTAGGTGATTATCATCCTGACTGCCTCAGAAAAAAGAATAAAGAAATAATAATAAAAACAAGTAGAACGCCAAATCTCAGAGTCTGAATATTTAATCCACCTTTCTACTGGACCAGATCCAATAATTTATGTCTTTTTTTGAAATCAGTAAATTGGTTTTAAAGCTACTACTCTAGAGTGATAGGAAATCAATATTTTAAGAATAAGTTTTTATTGCATTTGAACCAAATCAAGATAAAAAATAGAGATAGTAGTTATGACAGCTCCAGTACCTTCTGAATGGACTAATCTGAGTGACTTGCTAATAAAAAATGGTAAATAGTGATGCCAGTTTGCAGTAGATTCTGTATTTAAATTTTTGTCTTACATAACATGCTCAAACTAAGGAAAGAAAAGATCACAGATAAAAAAAACCTCAGGACAATCTTGTGTGGTTATCTAAGTATATGAGGGAACATTTCTACTTTATCTCTTTACATGGCTATGCAAACCTATCTACAAAGTGCTATGTTTTCACAGGGATCTAAAATAGATTATCTTTTTTTCGTGGCTAAAAGTCTTGTGGAATTTAAAGAGCACCTCAGTCATATATGATCTCTTCAGGAGCTAAGACATGTTTAAATAGTTGTTTTTTGAGAAATGCCATATATTATGTATATAATACATAATCACCATATTTTTATCTTGACATATATAGAAAAGAGCAACATCCTTTGTTCATTTGATGGGATTATTTAATATTGAGAATAAGAGGTCATCAACTATGATGCAGTTCTTAGTTTTTTGAAATAGACTTGACTAAACTTTCAGGTAAATTTTTTTAGTAAAGCAGATTTGGGGATACAAAATCTTCACGCAGCTCAGAAAGGACCCAAAAATCCTTATAAAATCATTTTTACTGGAGAAATTATTTAGAGTGCTCAGCTGTGAGGCTGGTTCTGTTATCTGAAAAATCACTTTTCCTTCTGATATTTGCTTCTTCAATTGTTTGAGGGCTGTGATAGATAGGGAAAAGTCTGATTGTTAAAATTTAACTGCAAGAGAGCAGGAACATTACATCTGCCAAGGGGCTAATGAGTAGCTGAATGATCAGAAAAGGCAGCACTGACATTCATGCAATAAAACCAGAAGAGATGAAGTCGAATTATGAATCCTTCAGAGTAAATATCTTATTTTCCCCAGTGTATTAGAGCTAGCAATTAAACAACTGGTATTTCCAATATTAGATTTTATCTTTGACCATATGGTGCAGCTTACAGAAGTAATTTGGGCAGAACCTGATGTGGTTTTTTTTTATGTGCTTGCTAAGTTTTTTCTTGGTACAAGCAGATGCCTACATTAGAAACCTATCACTGGGTATTATTAGAGTAGGTACATTAGCTAGACATTAATAAAATGAGCCAGTCTATATTTTCTTCAATGAATAAATATGCAATTCAAACTGCTTTAAATTCATAGGTCTAAGCCACTGGCCCTTATATACAACAGTGATAAAGGACATATGTCTGAGCCTGTAGTTTTACCCAAAACTTCTCATAAAATCTGAGTGGAAACCTGCTGACTGTGTGATTTGTGGGTGGATGAATGACAGCTCAAGTGGAAAAGCAAGAGGCTGCTTTCAGAGAGAAGGACATTTCAGCACTGCCTGAGACACACTGCTGTGTAATGCTGGCAGAAGCATGAATGAGTTTTTGCATAGGGTGGCACCAAAAGAGAATCGATAGTTGGAACAGAAAAAATTTTTATCCAAGTTTGTTTCAAGAGAACATGACTTTCACCACCTTATAACTAGCAATTACCAGTTTCTTCGAAAAAGCGAAGCAAATCGGATGTTGGATTTTGTAGGTTGGAAATGTTTCCAGCCCTTTGTTTGATGCTGCTGTATGCAGTAGTGCTCGCTCCTGATCACAGGTAGATTAACCCGGAGTAGCTGATGGGGTCACTGCCCCCTCTGTCTCCCCCAGACTCCTCCCATCCCTCCAGCAGATACTAAATACAGTGTCGTGAATTAGAGTCCGGATCCAGAGCAGCTAAATTCAACAGGAGTCATTCCTTTCTCTCCAGAGAAACTGAACTAGTGCTTCAGGTTTTTGTTCTAACCCCTAGGAAGGACCTGAGAAAATGCCTCCCTATGTCCCTGGCTCCTGTTGCTTACCGAGCACAGTCCATCAAACCTCGGCATCGGCAGCTGCAGAAATCAGCACTTTAGGCAATGACTGTGGGGATGCAGGGACAGCCTCACTTACAGCATTCCAAACCTTAATGTCACCGGGCTTTCTTCCACGCCCAGCTCCATGCTGGCTACACATCCACCTGCGCACTGCTGGGAGCAGCCAGCAAGCAGGCAGGCTCCCGCAGAGCTGGAGAGCAGCAGGAGGGGCTGGCTGCTAATTCCTTGCTGCTGGACCAGCGATGAGTGAGTGCTGTCTTGCCCCCACAGTTAAGGTGGCAGCTAAGCATGGATAACTGCAGCAGTAATGATCAGTTTTGCAGTAGCATCCAGTTTTCAGTTGACATTGTTCTAATGTGATATGAAATATATAAACACCTGGGAGGCAAAGATCTTCATTACATTAACTGGCTGCCATTTTGCAATCCCATGTTATGACAGCTGGCAAAACAGCCCTTTCTTTGGTATGTGGTATTAGAGGGTTATATACTAAATTCAGTGTCATTTTGTTATGGTACTTCTAGTAGGTAGATTTAGGATATAAAGGAATAATTGTCAGAGAGAGTTTTAACGTACACTGCTCATTTAAAATCTAAATGAAAGACACAATTTTCCATCAAACAGAAAACATCAACTGTAATGTAGAAAATATTTCCCTTTTATTACAAGCTAAATGAGCTAATCTGTGTGCAAGCCAAGAAATTTTATAGCTGTTTCTCTTCATGCAGGTCATAAACGTCCTCTTTATATAAGCAAATATATATAAAAATGGCATCAAAAGCTTTAAAAAAAGACAATGAAAATCTGAAATGTTATATTACAAATCTATCTTGATTCCTATTAAAAAAAAAAAAAAGTTATATTGGGAAAACCAGAAAAAATTAGTAAACTCTGACTCAGAAGTATTAGCCACATAAACTAACACAAAGCAAGAAGTTAGCCTGTATCAGCCAATGTGTAAAGATATTCATCTGCATGCCCTTAGCAAATTTAAAGGACTTTAATTGGCCAGGTTCTTTGTAACTGAAAGCCAAGGTAACTGAAATTATCTGACATTTTCTGTAGGCTAAATAAGGCAGTCCTGCTGAGTCTCATTGCAGTTAAGAGCAATGGTTCCTTAGGAGAGTCGTGTAATTCTACAACCTAAATTCTATTTCTAAAATTAAATTCCCTGAATACTCCTTTTTGGAGCGCACAGGTGATGTGGGTATACATTTGCAGGTGGATTTTTTGTTATCTATTTTTGTTTCTGATCTTTAAATCTGTATTCTTTACTCAGAATACTCAGCCCAAGAGCTGAAATAATTTTATTTTTCCATTTGCTTTCTCTTTCCAGCTGCTTTAATTCCTACCTCCTATGTCAAAAATGTTTGTTGCTCCATTGCACCTCAAACAAAGGTCTTAAGACTTTTTCAGCTTCTTGTATGGTTGGCTTGCTTCTCGAGAGAACTAGGATATACAGACAAGTTACCAATGACAGGAGCTCTGTGCAAGTGCACAGAATTTACTGGGATAATTGGGCATAGAAGCCCTTTTCACAAATGAGAATTAGAATTTGTTATATTCAGCCTAGCGACACAGAAATGACAATTCAGACATGCTATGTTCTTTGTTAATTTCCATAAAGGCAACACTTTCCAAACAACTTCTTTTATATTAACCATTGTAAAAAGAGGGTAAACATCACATACCTATGTTAATTGAAAAACATGTCTAGTCCCCAATTCACAAGTTTGCATTAGAATAATTAGTGTCAGGTGAATTGAACTGAATGAAGAATGAAATTGGCTCTAGCTGGCCCTAATTTGAGCAATGGGGTTAATCTAGGCCATCTCCCTTCCAACATCAGCAATTTTGCAATTCTCTTAATCTGATAAATAAAATATCTACCCTGCCACTTAAGTTCTAAAATGCTTCTGAAAGGCACCAGCTGACAGCAGTTCTTAAGCAGAGACCTACAGTTAGGCTTATTAGCACTTAGTATTTTCTTGTAGCCATGGTTATCCTAACTAATCAAGCAGCCTGGGCTGTGCTGAACAACACAGCACTTTTCAGCAGTGATAGTGAACAAATCCTAGAGAGAACTGCATTGCAGAAAACATTAGTTTTGCCACTGGGGACAAGCTAGCAAAAGAAATGCAGTGGGTTGACCCTGTCTGGAATCCAGGTGCTCTCCAAAGCTGCTCTATCCCTCCCCTCCTCAGGTGGGCAGGGGAGAGGAAATATAATGAGAGGCTCCTAGGCTCCCTCCCTCTTAGGTGTAGGGAGTGATCACTCACCAGCTGCTTTCACAGATAGAAAAGTCTCGACTTGGGGAAATTAACTTATTACCAATCAAATCAGAGTAGTATAACGACAGATAAAAACAAAGCTTAAAAACACTTTCTTCCCACTCCTTCCTTCTTCCCAGGCTTAATTGTATTTTCATGTTCTCTACCTGCTCCCCACCAGGATGAACAGGAGGATAGGAATGGGGTTTATGGTCAGTTCATTATGCGCTGTCTCTGCTGCTGCTTCCTCTGCAGGGGGAGGACTCTTCACACTCTTCTTCTTCTCCAGTGTGGGATCCCTCCCATAGGAAACAGTCCTCCATGAACTTCTCCAGTGTGAGTCCTTCCCTCGGACTACAGTTCTTCACAAACTGCTCCAGCTGAGAACCTTTGATGTGGTTCAGTCCTTCAGGAGCAGACTGTGTAGTGTGTGTCCCCCACAGGGTCACAAGCCCTGCCAGCAAACCTGCTCTAGCATTGGCTCCTCTACGTGGGACCACAGGACCTGCCAGGAGCCTGGCACAGCACACGTTTCCCACAGGGCCACAGCCTCCTTTGGGCACATCCACCTGCTCCGGAGTGGGGTCCTCCGTGGACTGCAGGTGGGTATCTGTTCCACCGTGGATGTCCATAGGCTGCAGGGGCACAGCTGCCTCACCATGCTCTGCACCACAGACTGCAGGGGAATCTCTGCTCTGATGGCTGGAGCACCTCCTCCCTCTCCTTCATCACTGACCTTGGTGTCTGCAGAGCTGTTCCTCTCACTCCTCTCTTCTCTGACCACACAATTGTTCCTGGACGTTTCTTTTCCTCCTTCTAAAATATGTTATCCTAGAGGTGCCACCACCATTCCTGATGGCCTTGGCCTTGGACAGCAGTGGGTCTGTTTGAAGCCAGCTGGCACTGGTCAGACATAGGAGAAACTTCTAGCAGCTTCTTACAGTAGCCACACTGTGGTCAACCCATTACCAAAACTCAATAAAAGGAAGAGCAATGCTCTATAGTAGAAAGGGGTGATGGATCAATGCTTCAAATCTGCAGCATAATGAGTCCGTCCTGTATATGATACAGGAGGAATGGAGTATAATGGTGAAAGAGGTGAAGGGGGAGAACACTTCTCCAGATGGAAGCTGCATTGTTTCTTTGGAAATAAGAAGGGAAAGTGTAATAAAGTTAGAGTACTATCAGGTAGAAACAATAGCAGAAGCAGAAAAGCAGTCTCATTAGCACTGTGATTTAAAGACTTCAGAGTGCTAATTTCCAGAAATGTACTCTGTAAGTTACTGGTATGAAAAGACAATCTTAGGAAATTTGGCAGAGGCTGAGAACGCTGTTGAGAAGTGTCTGTCCAGTTTCTTTGCATTCTGTCATCAGTCCCCATTTTTAATGGAGTGGGATGAGTGAGGCATGTCGCAGGCTGACTTTATTCATGCTTATCAGTGCTCCAAGCTTGTCAATACCACAAACACCAAAACAGGAGACTTGGGTTCCACAGAGCTTCGTGATGTTGGCTTCCAACCAACCCAGAAAGCAAGTAACAACTGCAAAACCACTGATGTGTTCACCTATCCAAGTCATGATTTCAGGCTTTTTGTGCAAAATTATGCAGATTAAAAGGGCTTTGAGAAAGGAGAACTTGATCTTTACATATAGTAACTACTATAATGTAACCTTTTATTTTCCTTGCCCTAAAAATATTTATAAGAATCTTTATTTTAAAAATACTGAGAACAGTATTTTTAGGTGGGAAAGAAAACTAACACTGGTTTTAGACACTGTCCTTATTGATTTGCTTCTCTCACAGGACTGAAGGTCTTGTAGAAAGTGATCTTGGATGAGAGCATAGGTTTACAAGTGCTATTTCAGTTAGAAAGAACAGTGACTTCTTTATTATATAATGCATTTTTGTGTCATATGGTCAGGGCCATTTCTTCAGTAACATTTCTTTCTCCTTTAGACCTAACTAGCAGTTGACATGAAAAACATGTGTGCTTTCTTCTCATCTAGAACTATTTGTTACAATAGTTTAATGTTAAAATTATTTGTGCTGTTCAAATTCAATAGGATTCACAGTGAAAAATAGCACACCTCACTTGCCTTTATTTATTTGCAGTACCACAAAGCTTCTGTGAGTACCCATCCTGTGAGAATGAAAAGGTGGCTTCTGCCCCAAGAACCTTGAAGTCTGAATTGAAAGGAAGCAGATATAGACAGAGAGCTAGATAGATATGTGTGTATATGTAAGTGGGCCAAGGAAAGAATGATGTAGAACACAGACAGCTCACCAGCTGCTAATGCTGTAGGACCCAGGAAAACCTGTGCATGAAGATTGTAATAGAAACTTTATGGATAAAATATTAGCCTTACAAGGCACTACCAGTCAAGAGAGCAGCCTGGAAATCCACAACATGAAAAGTTTGGAAAACAACCACCAAAAGAGAAATTACAGGTAAGGATGTATAAAAATACTTGTCTTCCTTGGCTACTGGTTCTCTGACCTCAGCTTTCTCAGCATATGCAGGCAAGGTTGAAAATAGAGTCAAACTGGAACAGAAAAATAAAGGCATCATTTTCCTGATTCAGTTCATTCTACAGGGGTTATGACTTCTCCTCCCTTTTTGTTTTCCTGAGTTCATTTACAGCCTTTATAAGTTTGAGCTGGAGGAAATAGGAGAAGAATGGTTTCTTGTGTTATTTCCTGGAGATAAAGTTCATATCTAAAATGCGAGACAGATGAAAATGGTGAAATTTAAAACATTGATTGATGATCTTAAGCATGGAGCAGGTTAGGTGTTTTGGACTGAGCCACTGAAGTTCCTACTAAATCATGTTTAAGGCATATTAATTAGTGCTGTATCAAAGCACAACACACTTATCTTGCTAACCATGCCATCACTTGAGAGATGACTGAGCTGAAAGTAAGCCTTTTTAAATGGTACAGCTGAGGCTGGATTTCACAATACAGCTCAGAAGAGTTTGCAAGACAGAAATCACACAAAAAGCCTTCCTTGCTCTGCCAAACAGGATCTCATCCTGACCAGCATGGAGATTCTCCCTAGCCATTCTCACATCACCTGCTCGAAGCTGGTTCCCATAACAGCTTCACTTAATAGCTAGTACCTTATTTCCTTAAACAGAAGTCAGTAGAAACTTCGTATCTGGGGTTTTGATAACCAGTCCAAGGCACACACAATGCAATCCCCAAACCAGAAACTTGATCTGAAGTGCAACTCCTTTCAGGCAGTAGATGACCCTAGCTACTGTCATCTTGAACAGTGTATAAAATGAAATATGTTTTCCACTGAAAATAACCAAAAATACTCAAAAATCCCTGCAATGTCTTTTCAAGCTTTATGAGCCTTCACTCTCCACTTTCTTTTAACATTTCTTTCCCTTAAAGAACAAAGTTATAAAACAATGGTTTAAAGCACTGTGTATATTTACATGCCCTACCCCTTTATGATTGTAGGCTATTTTCATCTTGCTCTGCTTCCTCTATATTTTTTCCACAACACAATATTCAGAGCCTGTATCTATATATTTCCTTCAGTCAATTGTTTAAGTAAGTCACAAACATGTAGAGTTTTGATCAGTTCTGAAACAAAACCAGGGATATTTCTAGCTAATTTTCCCACAAGATTTCCATAACTTCATTGACAAACCAGGTGGCTGCACAAACAAGTAAGAAACTCACTTTTGCTTTAACAGTCAATGAAATTTGGCCCTGCTCTCATTTTTTATTAAAGTTGGCAAAGTTGCAGTATCAATGAAATAAAACACAGGTGGACAATTTAAACATGATTGTAACTATATCTGTACTGGAATAGATCTTATTTTGTACACCTCAGGAAAAGAATCAAGCTGGTAATATTTATTCCACATGCTTACTCCTAAGGGTTTAGTGATTGCTGCAGCATAGAGTAGACAACCCAGCCACACTGAATAGTAGTACCTCCATGCAAACTTGTCTATCCTGTTTCTCAAACATATTTTTCAGCTTATCATATCTGTATCAATACAAATACCGGTGTTAAACAGTTTAGGGTTAGTGATAGGTATATGATCAATTATTTGTTACAGAACAAATAGTAGGGATGAGACTTTTGTAGTTTAAGTGAAATAGGACTGACTGTAGTATAGATGTAGAAACAGCACCACTGGACTTTTCATCTAGAACCACACAGGATTGCTGGGGCAGGAGTTTGAACTTAAACAAAGAATGAAAGATTAATTGATGTGCTTTGCATTCAGGATAAATCAGTATTTAAACCCATGTTTTGAAATAATTTTATGCTTCATATTTCCAGGATGGAACAAAGGTCATACAAGTGAAATATACACTAACATGTAGCTAGGACAAAACATCTGTGGCAAAATGTGGGGCAAGGAAAATTAAACAAGCCCATTTGTATTACGCCACAGGGAATAAACATTGACACAAGATTGCAGAAAGAGAAAAGGATGTCTGTAACAGTGAAAAATAATCACTTCCCTAAGATGAAATTCTGCTTTTGTTTGCAAAAGTCAGGTGGGATTCTCTTTCATATAAATGAGAACAAATGATTTGATAATGAGCATTTTGTCTTCATTCCTAATGCATCTCAGGTGAACCCTGCTCTTGCCAAGTACATAATTTGTCACCACAAATCTATGGATACTCTGATTTCCTTGGGTGATAAGCAGTGTTTTGTATGAATGTATTAGTATGAATATGCTAGTGTGATAGAGTACCATTGGCACTGGTAAGATTTATTATTCAGAAAGCAACACTGGCCAGGAGATCAGTGGAGAACATTGTATATTTTATTTGCGCTAACTTTAAAACTTGACAAGGAAACAGGATATTTTTCATTAGGAAGGAAAATTAAAGAAGTGTAAAATAAGCTGCAAATTCTGCTAAGTTTTGTCAACTTTGGGAAAAGTTTTGCATTATTTCTGATTGTTAGGAAAGTATATGAGAAGAGGTGAATTATAAAGTGTTGTTACAGTAGTTCAAACCTAAGGAAATGGATATTAATTCATAAAGCATGCTGTGATGAACATAGCAACCCATTTTATTTGCAGAAATGATAGAGTGAGATAAATACGAGAAAGGAATAATACTGTGATTTAAAAATAATAGAACCCTTTTGTGTTCTGGCAGATTAATTTAAATGTCTTACACAGGGACTACATGTCAAATTTGATAGAATGGATATATTGCTATGAGCAAAGACAATCCACAAACATGAGTTATATTTCCTTCAGTACAGATGGGCACAAGTGCCCTATTATTGAGAGAAAATTTGCTGACCTCACTTTACACTTAATATGATATTCCAGAAAATTTGGTTAGGTGAAGCCATCCTAATTTTAGACTGTGGACATTTGTAATAAGTAATTAAATAGTAATTAAATAGTGATTAAAATAAATCAGGGGCAAAAATAAGGCAAAGAATCTAAAAAGGGAATGAAAACCAGGAAAAAAATATTACAAAGTCATTTTCCTTGGGTGCAGATGCCTGAGTGCATGCACATTTGTCACACAGTGCTATTCAGAAAACAAGGACCACATAAAACAATCTCTAGTTTTATGTCTAGAGTGCCCTCTATCTCCCTACTCTGTTGACCCCTGCTACTTATTTGAGCTAAAGGTTCTTCTCTGTAATCAAATGAACTGCAATGAAAAAGTGGCAAGAAGCACTGCTGGTAAACTGTTGCCATGAAATAAAGAACAGAGGAAAGCAACTATAGGAACTGAAATACTGCTACAGTCTGAGCTGTTAGAAGCTGAGTGTTTCACCAGAGACACTATTTAAGCATGTCCTTGCTTACAGCCAGAATATAAAACTTCTGAGTTTCCCCCAAATACTATATTACAGTCACTGTTAGCTTTGACTTCTTAATTAGAGGTGAGGAGGATATAACTGGTGAGGAATGTATCACCACCTGCAAAAAATCCCAAACCTGTCTTCAGCTTTCACAGATCTTAACTGCTGAATGTGTCAGGGCACCCTTCTGAAGACCTTTCCAGATTTCTATGTGCTGTCTTTCAAGTGACAGGCCTGTAAACCCCACATTTCCTGGTAATGCAATGCTGTATTTCAGTCAATCTCTGTGCTGCACTAGGTAGCAAAGAGCATTCATCAGTAAACAAAATGTCTTGGGCCTTGCTGGCAATTCCCCTTGGGAGCCTGAGCACATAGTGCAGAAATCGACTTCAGAACAGAGCAGAGCTTTTGTGTCAAAGGCAATGCAGTACTCACAGGAATGGATTCAAAACAAGACATATTCTGCACACTCGATGAGATGTACATTTGGTCTTCACCTCACTTCAGTTTACGTCAGTAATATGTGTCTAAAAGTTTTCCTACAGGCATGGACAAAGATCTAACAAACAAAGTCAAGGGCAACACTTAACACCTGAGCAAATTAATCCAAGGTTCATTAATTCTAAAAGCAAAACCAGAATTCCAAGAATGTAAAATATGGATCAAAACATCCAGTTTTATAACCTTATTCCACTGCACAAAGATTTGCCTTTAGACTTGTGTCAGACATTTCACAGACCTCTGCTTTCTACTGGGAGCACTTACATTGTACGATTTCCCGGCCAGTGATAAGTTATTTTCTACTTGTTTTAGCAAAGCTGTGATATCCATAGCAAGGCAAAATAAATGAGCAATACAAGAGGACATTGAAGTATTTCTTTAACAGGTGATTATTTCTTCTGAGTTCTGAAAAGAATATAGGGAATTGAAATCTTTTTCTTTTGAAATTAAGAGAACTCACCTTTTAGTACTGCATTAATGCTCTTCTCTTTGTTTGTTATAAGCTTATAGAAGTGAAGGAAAAATCTCATTTATAGACTTACAGCATAAAATGGGAAGACAGAAGGCTGAAGGAGAAAATAAAGATCTGTCATTACTAGTATAGCTTCTTCTATATATGCATATTTATACTAACATAGGACAGTCTTTGTAAATATTCTCTCACATCTTTAATAGTCTGAGAGACAAGCATGTATTTGTAAAGATCTTCCACTTAAAAGAAATATATAAAATCTATTAGACTGCATTCGCAAAGCCCACATACCACACTGTGTGGTATAACACACAGAGAGCTGAGCCACACAAAAACCCATCAAATGTGCTGCCACAATAAGGAACATAAAAACTTCATGCTTTCCTCAAAAAGGACCAGCAGTTTTGTCATCTTTCCATGTTCTTGATATTTCTTTACAGTGAATTTGACTGTGAAATAGATGCAGGTGGCTACACTAAGTTCTTGTGAAAAATTATGAAATCAGATAAGTTTATTGAAATCTGGAATGATTTCTCTGCACCATTTGGTTAAATGTCCTGCCACAGATTTATTGCAGAAATCTTCACTCTTCTGGAAATGCTGGCTTGAATTTTCTTACTGTAATGCTATTTAAGAAACACTGTTACTTTCGTTTAGGCCAGAACTTACAAGAACCAATGATTTTTATGAAAATTCACATGGAAGATTTAGAATTTTATTTCAAATGTAATTTTGGGGGCATTCTTTTCAGACTATGCTATGTATTTATTTCTCACATGTACTTAATGATCTTTCTGCTGGATTCTTACAAATATTTTGAAGGTGTCTGCTGGTCAGTTCCAGTTGCAAAACCTTTTCTGTAGATCAGTGTATATCTCCTGTTGTTTACAAAGAAACAGTTTGCCTATACAAAATAAAAAAAGCCAGTTAAATACAAGGATGGAAGCCAATCCCACCACACACAGAAAAACAATTCCTAACACTTCCCTTCCACCGCATGTGGTAAATAGAATAGGAACATACCATGGGATAAACTGCTCACTCTCATTGATTTGTTTTTAGAGTCACAGTTCAATACCTAAATAAATCATTCTAGGAGTAGAAATTCCTAAGTCTGGTTTTATAGACGTATTGCTTGGATTAATTAATGTCTGATAAAGTGCAAGTTCTTCTTGAAGCTTTCCTGTGACTGGAGTGTCCATAGTGTCTCTCTCCAGAGGAATCTTTTGTTTCTAGTAACATAATTGATCTCACTCTGTGGGGTCCCCGATGATAGAATGCCAATTTGACTCATCCTCCTCTTCTCAGCAGGCTATTTTCTTGCAGCTTGGAGAAATTTAATATTACTGAGCCCTCCACACCTCTGTCCAGAACTTTGGCGTAAAGGAGCTGGTAGGCTCAAGGAGATACAGAATGAGAGATTGGCACAGATACCAAGACAGATAGAATGCGATCCCACAGACCTAATTTCCCTTGGAAGTCAAGTCAATGTGGAAAATATTCAGCTGTACATTCATAGGAACATTTAATACTGAGCTATTCTAGCACCTGCTGTTGTGACTTGACTTTTCAGACCTATTTCATAGGAGACAAAGCAACAGTAGGGTTTATCAAAGACTAGAAGTTATCATGTGTAAAATACCTTTTTTTTTTAATCCATAATACCTAACTCCAATTAAGTAGAAGCTAATCTTTTGAGTTCTCTTTTTCTATTATTTTTTTCCCTGATTTGTGTTATACATGTATTGTATGAAGACAGTCTGTTACTTTCAACTGTCTCTCCAAACAGTAGATTTATATCCCAGTTATGGATCTGAGAACTCTGCAGTACTTAAATCATATCTAATAGACAAAGGCAGTATAGACCAGTTCAACTGGTTAGCTGTCCACTTTGCAAATGGTCATCTTCTTGTGACAAGTTGCAGTCATTACTGCATCATGTAGAAGATTGGGTTTAACATATTGGTTGTTACCAATTCAATTCCATTTTGGTATAGTAGAAGAAATATTTTAACAGTGTATTACTTCGATTGAGTGGATAGGATTTACCGCCACTAGAGAAAGTTTTTACATCATAAGGATGAAGCCAGACCTCATAAAACACTCAGGCATCCCACTAATAGGGCAGATGTTCACACTTCCCTCTGAGCAGGAAGGATGTGTTAGGGAAGGATCATTTAATGATAACCTGTAAATTCATTTCTGCTGGGGCTGCAGTACTGATTTTCAGTGCTCAGTCCTTCACTGAGAAGTGAATCCCACTATCCAAGCACCCTAACCAATGCCTCACAGGGACAAGCCAAAGTAGCGGCACACTGATCATGGAGAAGACCTACCACAAGGAAACAGGAAAAGCAAAGAGCGAGCAAAACAATATCAGCAACCCAGCCCTTTCCAGAGATTACACTACTAAATCAGGGCTGTGAGCAAACACCTCTGTTTAGCACCCCAGTCTTGCATAGAGACTAAAAACGTCTTTGAAAGAATTCTGCAATTCAGTCTCTCATGCTTTTCTGTAAAAGGTCTGGACTGAATAGGAGAGGGTGGGTAAGAGTAGCTGGATCTTCTGTACTCCTCCTGAAAACAAGACATCTGAATTCTGTGTTTTTCTCTAACTGGGAAAATTAAACACATCTATTAGATATCTTGTCAACACATCTAGACAAGGCTAAAGATGTGGAAAAAGGCACATACGTTATTGGCAGCTCGTGTACTTGATTACATTGTTCTAATGTGGAGGACTGCAAGAACCAACTCCTCAGTTGTGGTGATAAGAAAGGCCTCTCCCAGGATACACTGCAGTTCTACATGTACCCCAGTTTTACCTCCCCAATGGGTTCTCTGTCTCCCTGCCCCTTTTCCCCCCCGTTCTCCCTTCCTCAGCTCCCTGTTGATCCCCGTTCCCCAGCCACTCCTTCCCTATCCCCCCGTTGGCCCACACACCCTGGCCCCTCCTGTGTGCCGCCCCTGAGCCCTCAGATAAAACCCCGGTACCCTCCCAGTTCTTGTTTCTCTGTTCCTGGTCCCCTTCACGTGTGGCTGCAATAAACCCCGTGGAAACCCATAGGAGAGCCCTTCTTGTTTCTCTTGGTCGGAGGATTACAAAGCTGTCCGGTGTGTGCGTGTGTTTGTGGGGAAGCGTGCCTGTGACACCGAGCGGCTCCCGGCTGGAGAAGCTGCTCGGAGGTTGCGGCACCTTGTCAAAAGCCACCTGCCGCGACATTCTAATGTTAGCTTATTGTGTTCCAAAATACCATATATTCCAAGGTAATGCATCCTTATAATGCTGCAAGGTCTTTAAAGGTTAATTTGTGCTCAATGAACACTTAGTAAACTGAAATTGATGGCATATTATCTTTGTGGGAAGAAAATCCCCTAAAGTCCAATAATAAAGGGTACCATATCTAAAATCAGAAAACACTAGCATATGATTTGGAGTCAAAAACTAATGTTGGAAATTAAAAAATTAGAAGTATTTTCCGTTTTTTTTTTAAGAATTGGTGAGCAGTCTTTGGCCTACATGAATTCTTTCCTACCTCCTCCTCCACGAATATAAATTATTTTCTTTCCTGAGGCTATTCTGGAGAAGTAAAGATTAATGTAACTGTTCACATTTATCATTTGATCTGGCAGAATTCCAAATAGTGAATATGATTTCTAGACTCGAAGTAATTCAAGGATGTTTAGATGCAAGGTTTTGATTCCATCTTTATTAAAAATGAGATTTAATAACAAGATCATTTTCTCTTTTGCACAAGCTCTCTTCACAGTAGCTTTTCCCTGATGAAATTCAGCATGGATTGGCTTTGGGTATGCTTTGAAACCTTCCTTCTCTGCAGCTGCATTGTTAGAGCACTTGTACTATTTTGAAAGAGGAGTGTTTCCTGCCTTTCCCATGTCTGCTTGTGAGCTGTTGGTCTGATGCTCACAAAGTTCAATTTACACTATTGAACATCCTGGAGGATACACTGCATGAGGATCTGAGCATCACTTTTCTTCATTTCATGAAACAAGCAAAGCCTTTTGGATTCAAATTATTAGCTATTAATTGTGTTCTTTGGTGATACAAATGGATACTATTATTGAATAAAACAGGACTGGATTTTTTTTTTAATTAAAGCTATTAAAACTGAATTAAAGCAAAAATCATGAAGACTGATGTCTAAGCCTTGGTATATAAAAATGTTTGTCATTCTGCTTTCTTACAGCTATTGCTTCTATTTTCTGCCTTTCATTAATGCCCTTTCCAAGGGATTTTCTCACCTAAGTTACAAGCTATTGTAGATACACTTTATTTGGGTAAAACATAGTAAACAGGATTGCATGACCTTGTCTTTTTGCTTTGCAAATATAATAATATTCAAATATATGTTTCATCTTGATTTGCTTAATTTTTCCAGTTAGAAGATTCCTTTTGCTAAGGAAGATAATCATTACATAGATTTTCATGACAGTGAAACAACATTTTAAAACATCAATTAATTTTTCCTTGATCCTGCAAAACTACTACAGATTCTCAAGCCTCTTTGACAGGGTGCACAAAATCCCAAACCTCCATGAAGCTTCCCTACCTATGACAATTATTAGGGTAAAAACCATTTTGACAGTATACTAAGAAGAGGGTCCAAGGAGTAGAAATATCTCCTTCCAATGAAGTCTCATATCTCCTCCACTCTATATTTAATTTTACTTTTTACCTTCATAAATTCTTCTAGTTCTTGATTTTCCACCAATTATTCGTTTCCTTTTGGTCTTCCCATCATCCCTCCATTTCCATCACTGTTTTTCCCCCCTCTAAATTGCCCACTAAACATTAAAGATCTTAAATGTTCCCAAATTCTTGTCCTTCTGTAATGTATTAGCCTGGTACATTTCAGTCTTCACAAATTCTTCTGTGAGAAGAAAGGGCCCCTGTGGACCAGTCTTTACCACCAGTGTTAAACAAGAAAAGAGGAATCTCAACCTGGAACCAACCTCCTGCATATATTGAGGAAGCATTTTTCAGTTAGCAGCAGTGACTAATGGGTACTTGGTTTCTTATTAATTTCCCTCCATCTCAGTTTTTTGAAAGATCAGGCAAGATATAAAAGGCAACAAGGTTCTACAAACTCATCTGTATTGTCCATATTTATTTACACCAAGGATGGCTAACATGATGTTTGGAGACTCTCTACTCCACAAATATACAGGAACAGTGTGTTGATATGACTTTTGCAGAATTTCAGTCAAGAGCAGGGGAAATTCTTCATGGCTTATCTTTATGGTACTTATCAGTGCATCCACTAACTCAGCATAAAAGGAGCTGAAGATGGCAGCACTTGAGACAATTATGGTAAAGTTAGAAAATCAAGCTTTTCAAGAGCAGCTTTAAGCATTATTGAAAAAAAAAGAGAAATCATTCTAGCTTTCTGAATGTTCCCCTGCTGTGTCAATATCAAGTGTATGAGAAAAATTATTTGTATATAGTTACAAAAAGATCGCTCTATGAATATCTTTCCCACCCCTGAAGTTTTAAACTGAGCAGCCTGTCTCTTGGGCTTTGGTTTTCACAGCTCTCTTTCTATGTCCAGAAAATGTCATTTATGATAAAACAGTACCTTTCTCTCTGCATCATTTCCTTGGCTTTCTGTCTCTTACTGCATGAGATTTGGTTTTTTTGTTCTTATCTTCCTATTCTCACCTTTCCTTTTATTTTCGTCCTTTTGTAGTGTCACACAAATGTAGTGTCAATTTATACAGTAAGGGTTCACTACAGGTTTGACTGTTTTAATTTTATTTGAATTTAATTTTAAAACTAATTGTTTTAATAATGATTATTAATTATGTAGAACCACTGACAGAATCTCACCAATCTATTTTCTTTGTTTAAAAGAAATAGGCAATAGTACTAATTATCAAACAGAAGAGCTGTAATGGTCTTGCAATGTTCCTTTTTCTAGTAGAGATTGAAGTTAATGAATAAGGTATAAAATTCTGTTAATGTATCAAACGAAAACACACAGGGCAAGAAAGAAGTCAAGTTAATATAGATTTAAATCTCATAAGGCTTAGGAGAATTTAAGCTAGAGACAGAACCAGATTAAAACCCACAACATTACAAGAAAGCAAAAATCCAGTAAGTGAAAAATCACTCTTTATACTCAATGGATGTGACATTGCCACCTGTAAAAATAAAATTTCCAACAAAGAGACTGCTTATCTCCAGCAACATCTGCAAATAACAGACACACATTGTGTGATTGCTGGACATGTGGCAAGCAGTAAGCTTTAGACTCATTAAGCAACTTCTTCAAAGCACTTTGTTTGTACTAAGAGTAAATTAGATGTAAAGGAACAAGATGAATTTATAACTGCCATGAGAATCCAGAACAGAGATATAACTAAAAATAAGGAAAAGCATTAAAACAACCACAGGAGTTCCTCAGGAAACACAGCCATGTTGTACTCGACACAAATGAAACACAGCCACTTATGTACTCTACATAAGTAATTTAGCTCACAAACTAAATAATTATCCTATAATATGTTGTTGAAATCCCATTATTGGCTAGAAGAAATATGCTGTGTTCTTCTAAAGGTAATGGGTAGCTGACATTTGCAGATAAAGAAAACCTATGTTTATCAGCTGAAAATGCCAAATTAAGTTACGAAATTTTTTCAGTCTACTCTAACTTCAGAGATAGAAATTTGTGCAGTTGTCAGAGCTTTTTGAATGCTTTGACTCTTCTCAGCAACACAGATGTTGACTTCCCATCCTCATCACAACTTCTAGTAGACCCCATAGAAATCTTCCTTTTAAGACACAGATTCAACAAAACTCTGTGCCAATGAAAAAGACAGTAGTTTTGGAGCAACAGCTAGACACTCCCTCTTGTCCCGTGTACATATTGTAACTTCTAATGTAGGCTTTGGACCTGAGAAACGTAGAGGAAAAAGTGTTTTGGAGGGGGAAACAGTTGACTTATGAAGCATGCTTGAAAATAGAAGAACACTTGCTTGCAGGCATTTAGCATTTCTTATTGTCTGTCTGACCTGTCTGACTTTCTCATAGAACTTCCAATCTGTTCCAGTCCTCATCTACTCAAGCTCAGCCTTCTTTCCTCAGCCTCCCACAGCTCTTATCCAGCTCATCCCTATCCCTGCTTTGAACCCTTCCCATCTTTTCATCTTGTCCTTAGTGTGTTTACCTCCCCTATCCAGGCACTGTTCATTACCAGACTCTTTGATTAAAGTCTTTAAATGGATATTTTTAGGTTTTCCCACATCATCCTTACCACTAACTTCTCAAACTTGTCCTTAGCAGCACTGCTATGCTTATGCCTTGTCACACAGTCTCCCCTGCCTTATCTGATTAATTATTCCTGTAGCTGCCTGGTTCTAAACATGTCCTGCTGCCTCCTCTCACTCATAATCCTCGTTATTCCCCAATCCTGACTACACTCATGGTTATCATATCTCAAATCCCTTTTCCTATGGCTGAAAAGTCTCATTTCTGTCATTCCCTTTCCTTCCTTTATCAATTTGGACAGTAATGAAAAGGCAGGAGGGACAGTCCATTGCCCAGCTCCATCCCACTGGTGTCCTTAGTACAATTCTCCAACCCTTCCTGTTCTAGTTTCAGCCAGGGTAGGATAAATTTTTTACAGAGCAGGAGGCAAACCTGGCCAGACCCTGATGTTTTTCCAATACCATCTCATGTCACTTATCAGGGGCAGGAGTTAGGGGCTCTCTCATTTCCCATCGTGGGTGGAGTGGGGTGGGGTGGGGTGGGCAAAATGGTCTGGTGTTTTACTTTCTGTGTAAATAGTTTCTTTTTCTTATATCTTTTGTTGTTACTATTGTTGCTGTTACTGCTCATTTTCTTGTTTCATTGCTGTTTCCAGTAAACTGTGTTTATCTCAACTCATGATTTTCACCTTTATGTGCCTTCAATTCTCCACTCCATCCCTGGAGCAGGAAGGGGTAGGAGAGAGAGGGGGAGTGAGCAGGCAGCATCTGGTTTGGGAGCGTCTCATAGGGAGAACTAAATTGGGGAGTACCATTTCCAAACCACACCACTTCCTTTGATCTCTCTCGTGGTTGGAAGCTGATGGTATCATTCTCACCTCTAACCCCTCTGTTGAATGCAAATAAGACACTATCGAGTGTGTTATGCAGGTGTTGTTTAACGCTTATGGAAAGCTTTTCTATTTTTAGTCCTGCTTGGCAATCGTTTAGGAAGACATGGCTCCAGAGCTGCAGATTTTATTGTATTTGGCACACAGTCCTGTGTTCTGTGCAGCCTGAGCTGAACTTTGCTTGGAACTGAGTACAGGACACATCCCCAAATGATCACCAGAGACCCCAAAGAGACACACGCAGGCACAGTAACACGTATTGTGTAAGGTTGTGTGAGCTAAATGACTGTGCATTGGGTGGATGGCAACTCTGAATTAAGTAGGTGGGTTTATGAAAATTTCAATGGATGAATTATTTTGCTTTTTACCTTCTAGTGTGCTTAATTTGTTGAAAACTTCCACCTTGCACCCTGCACAGAATAAAGAGCATTTCCTCTCTAAACCTGACTCTTTGTCTGCATTTAGATAGTTCCTAAAATCTGGCAACACTACTTGCAAAAAAGTCTTCCCATGTCATATGGCTCCTGAAGCCCCTGGCAGTATCATCCTTCATCTCATGTCAACACATATGAGCTGCAACATTCAGGGCTGGCAAAGGTTTGAGAGCTTCCAGTGAGGATGCTGTCTTCATAAAATATAGCTGTTAAAGTCAAAAAAATACTGGACATACTGAAGCAGTAACTTTTTTAAATGCATATAATGGAGACGAGATGGTTTCTCGCCAAATCTGCAAGACATTTCAGAATATCCCATGTCCTGGGGACACCAAAGAGGCAGGAAGGTATTCTGGAAAGCTCAGGGAACTGATGTAACTCAGTGTTGCTCGGATTGCCTCTTCTCACTAGAAGTGGTGTTCAGCTTCAAACAGAAAAAAAATCAAACCAAACCCCCCAACAATCACAACTATGATCTTTATGTGGGGACAAAAATGTAATTTTGTTATAATTTATAAATTTTTCTCACTTCAGTTGTTAACATTGAAGACCAGATTGGAACTTGGTTTCCCCAAGTTTTTAGAGATTTTTCTGAGAAATGCATTTATGCTGCAGAGAATGCCATAATAATTAAAGAAAGGTGTCAAGTTCTAACATCTCTTTTATCTGGTTTGTCTCAGATTTAGTATTAACAGACTAGAAATACTGTCTCTGTCTGTAAGCACATTACCTGCTGTAGGCATTCTGATTTTCTGTTTTCAGAGAAAAAGGTAGCAAAATATCTGTCTTCCAGAGGATGAAATTGATTCCAAGAGCTGATTTTTAAAAGACTACTCCAATTTTGTGTGGCAAAATCAGTAAAGGAATCCATCTTCCCTCATTCAAGTTGAATACTATAGCCATTGGTCTATGTTATTTCTGGATGAATTCACTGGAAGGATCATCTAAATAGTTCAGTTACATTTCCTGCACATTTTGCAAACTTTAAATGAAGGCTACAGGTTTACTACAGCAGGTTCTTTCCACTGTCATTTACACAAAAAATGGAAAGCAAGAACTTGAACTCTAATAATTAAAGTGTTCAAATAAATCAAGAAAGATGAAATACAGCTTTAGTGTCTGACATCTTTTGGTCTCAAGATGTGCATATTCATTCTTTCTCTGCCATTCCAGCTTAGTAAACCAGAATGCAGATAGCCCAATTTAGTTAAGAATCTGAGAGTTATAAGGCAAAATCTAATAAACACATCAAAGGAAAATAAAAAACTGAATCCAAGAAATCAAACCTCTCCTTAATTTAACTGGTTTGTTTTTGGTTTGGTTTGGTTTTTTTTCACAGAGCTGTTAATTTGCCAAAAAGGAGAGAAAACCTGAAAAACAGGGGCAAGCACTTTTAGCAAATACTTCATTCAAATCACACACAGGAAATGAGCACATTCTGGAAAAACAATGGGTTGAATGTAAAGACCAACAATAGAGGAGACAATCACAACTGGCTTCTCATGGGAGAGGAAACCAGAACAAGTGTTTCCAAAAAGACCAGGACGTTGTTGGCTGACTTCTAGTATTTGAGGAAAGAAATTCTCTTAGGATACAAAATTGTGAGGCCTGGGCAGCTCTTCCTTACCAGGCACGTATCCTGGAGCAAGTGATGGTGTTTCACGGTGCTGGCCATCTCATAGCTAAGGAAAGGGTATGCTTGCTCTGTATTTGCTTCTCAATTTTTGACATTTAGGAAGGATAAGAATAGGTTATGTTTTTTAAAAAGCTAAGTGGCTAAGGCTGCTGAGGGACAGAACACCTACTCTTTCTATAAGACCATGCTACTCTACCATGGCCACAGTAACAATAAATCCTCAGATATTGCTCTGAAAACTTGTTTTAGATTTAGCCCTTTCACACACTGTTTCTGCACTACTATCTTTCAAGATACAAATCAAACCAAGGGCTAAAACATAATCAAGCTAGCTTGTCAAGTTTCCACTTTCTTATTTAAAGGGGAGACTTTTGAAACACAAGATTTTGTACACCCTAATAGATCCTCAGATCTTTGCAGTCTTCCAAGCTCTTCTCTGAGATACAGCATAATGCTACCAGCATAATAATCAGTCAAAAGCCTTGTTATACACAGGTATGACACCTGAGTTAAGTACAACAAACAACCTTGTCAATCAAAATTCACATTAAAATGGGAACACATGTCAGTTCTATCTTCCTGACAGCTTTACATGTCTGAAATACATCTGTGCTCTAGTTCTTTCAGAGGATTTGGAGTTTGATTTAAGAACTAGTGCACTGAACTAAAAAAAAAAAAAGGCAATGTCTTTTTATGGCCTTGAACACTGCAAAAATCTGCCTTCATTTAGTCATAAAAAGACATTTCACTTCACATGGGAACTCTTTTGCCACTGTCTAATAATAAAACACCACTCAAGAATCAGTTTGAGTTATGTATGTTCACATTAAATCCATTCAAGTTAATTTAAATGAAGTTAGAACAAAAATGGTACCAAGCTACCTGTGCTAGTGGTGGTGGGTAAGCAATTGTATTTTGGCTTGCAGGGAGGGCAGGATTTAGTTGCAGTACATACATACTCACTAGACAAAAAAGTAGGTTTATTCATTTAACATCTGCAGTGCAGACAAATCCTAAATATACCATAGCATCCACAGATTTGCACCACTGAAGGAATCTTTGCCAGTTAGGCAGAGAAATTACCTTCAGGACTAATGAGAAACACTGGACTAACCCCCATCTGTTCCCTTGTTCCAAACAGAAAATATGATGACAGGTGAAGATAGCAAGCAGACCTCTTCTTCCACTAGAAAGGTATGGCTCTGTTGTTGTTGCTTTTTTGACATCACCCAGACATCCATGCTGTCATTCAGCTGGCTCTGGCAAGATGTTTATTGGATGGGAGACCCACAAGTCCACTTGCTCAAAGCCTTTAAGTAGAGCTGCAGCAAAGTCAGCATGACCTTTGAAGGGATGTGACGTGTGAACTTGTGTTACTGAGGCTCACTGCTCCCTTCACCTACGGCCCCCAAAGCAGAGGCTCAGGCACCCAGCTGAGCAATGGGTGCACATCTGGAGGAGGCTCCATGGAGGGATAAGCCCTGAGAGTCATCACTCTCTAGTATGGCTCTGTCTCCAGATGACACTTTGGGGCAGCTGCCAGCGAAGGATGAATTTCACCAGGAGGAACCTCATGTCAAGGTAAGTGTCATTTTACCAAAAGGCAAGACTAAACTTTATAGACTCTCACTCTGGAGAAGGAGATTAAAATCTGGGGAGTCATTTTGTTCTGTTATAATGCCCTTTTTTTGGTCTGCTACAAAGTGTGTGCACCTGTCTGCAAATAGACATTTGACTATTCTGGACAGAGCTGATTCTCTTCAGAACCTCTTCCTTCTCATTTGTGGACTTGTCTCTAAGAACTTCTTCTGAAACAAGAATTTATGTCCTGTAGCTCAGCATATCACATCATAATTGCCAACAACAGAACTGAAAATTGCATTTACATCCAATGTATGCCTGGATCATTTTCTACAAAAGAAATAATTAATTTTCCAGGGAGCTTTTCTGTCAAATTAATGGTTGCTTTGCGAGTTAAATTCCTCTTAATTTCTTCTAGAAAATCATTGGAGATTAGAGGGATGAGAGAATAAAGTGGACAAGAATCTTGCCTTTCACTTCAGCTAACAGTGTATTAGAGTCATCAAAGCTCCCTAAAAGAATTTAAAGACAAAAAGCTGTGTTTCACATGAAATCTGAAGCTTTTGTTACTTGAAGAACTTGAGCGCTTTTTGATTGTGTTTTGAATCAACTTTTCTTGTATTAGTTCAAAAGCTATTGTTATGATAGTCTGCAGAAAATAATGCTAAATTAATTCCATAAAATTTTATGACTGAAATTATACAACATAGTAATGAAATGCAAAACTCCTTGTTCATTAGGCTTATCCATTTCAATTGTACCTGCAGTACATTTCTCAGCAGGAACTGTTAATCATACAGCAGCATGCAGAAAACAATATATTATATTGATTAAATAGCCACATTATGCAGCTGTGTGCTGAATTATGCCCATGAAATTCAACGTACACACATTACTATTTTTATTAGATCAAGAGAATTTTCTGTTTATGAAATTTGGGAAGAATACAGTGTCATTTTTGTGTGCACTACAAGTAGCAAATGAAGAATAGTCCAGTATTTCAATGATAACAGTGTTCTCCTAAAGAAAACCTCTGCATGAAATTCACAAAACAGTGATCCTTCAAAGTACTATTTGCAGGCACATGGAACAGTCCACACTGAAAGACTGAAGCACGTAGGAAGATTAGAGGGTTGGACAGAGAAAAAAGGATTGGCAGAATTGAGCCATCAAATTGAAATATTCAGCCAATCCCTACGCAAGTTGATACAATTCTGAATACAGTTTATTTGCAAGGGTCACTTGGCTAATTTACCCACTACCCAGTGCCTCCAAGGACTTTGAGTGCTTTAAAGATTAAACTGCTACATACACATTAAAAAAGCTTGTCATAAAGGCAGTGTGTGGTATGTTCACATTCACAGAAAACAACACTGCTTACTGAAAGGTGTTTATGAAACTTCTTCCATCATTACACTATGCATATCCTTAATGATGCCTTGAAGCTGGTTTCTCACTAGGATTTTCAGCATGTAAGGTTAATGGAGGTTTACTTCTGGAACTAGAAGTAATGTCCCCAAGACCCTCTTAAGAATGCTGGAATCAATGGCACAAGTGAAGCAGAAAGAAGTCTACTTCAACAAACCTACTTAGTTTAGAATTTCAGTTTTCCTTTACATATAAAATATAGCACTTCACACTGTAGATTATGCTACAAAGAGGAAGGACAGGGCAAATTTATATCTTACAACATGTTCTCAGATTACTGAAATCTTCGGCTTGCCTCTAAAACACCATGATGTAAGGCCTGTTAACCAGCAATATTTGAAGAAAATCAGCATTTGCATTTACAGATGATCAAGGATTTCAGATTCCTTGAAGATTTGTGGCAGTGACATCAGAACACCTAGAAAATGGGCATCTAGCCCTGACAGGACATTAGGTTTTAGGCTCTTTGTCCGATTGATGGACACAGACTCTTCTGGGGCTGGGCAATTCTGTAAGAAATCATGCTTCAGTTCCTGCATTTGGAGGATGTTCTACAACCTGAGTCTGACAATGCCCAGAGGGCTTTAACCAGTAACCTGTCTCACAAAATGCTGATAGTTGTACAATTCCATCTCTCCTGTGTTTCTGGATAAAGCAGCAATGCCTGCTGTTCCTCACACTGAACTGAAGGCTGGCCGTGGGCATTCATCATCTTCTGGTTGTGCCCCAGAGGTCAGGTCCTCTGGGTTACAGGATTGGGCTCCTCTTTACACCTGTTATGCCATCAGACCATTCTTGTTCTGTGAATGTCAGGCCACATATGTAAGTTCATTTATGTGTCAGACTGGGGAGATTTTGTCCCATTTTTAAATAAAAAATTACAAGACCAAGATGGTGCCACAGATGATAAAACTTCTTAAATTATTTTGAAGACGCATTTTTTGTTGCTTCCTTGTGTATCAAATTTACTCCTAAAGTGGCTGTAGTTTTTCACTCTTAATAAACATTTTGGTATGCAGTGGTTGTAATGCCTTTCACGCTGCAGTGAAGACTGCAGCCATGATCGCCCTGTCTAGTTTCTCCATTGATTTATAAGTGAGTTGTAAAACTTTGTTCTAGTTTCAAAACAAATAGAACATTTATTGTTGAAAGCAACTGTTTAAAACACAACTTCACATATTAATGTATCAAAACTACATTGTGCCAGTTTCCTGGACTCCCTTTACAGAAAATGCATGTTTTTAAGAGCCTTTCCTTTCTTGAGCATTATGTCTAGATTGATAATCATCTAAATTAATCAAGAGCTACTCAGACTTGAGGTCTGGATTCACTTGAATAAGACCATTGTTCTGAATAATGTTAACTGCTAAACTGTTAGCGGGACGATTAATTGAACAACTCTTTGCATGCTGGCTCAAGGTCCTGACAAGCCATAATGAACTCATGATGGATAGGATATCACTCAGCTCACCACTGCATGGCCCATCTAATCTGATACTTGAATTCAATTCTGATTTTTAACAACAGTTCCTCAAAATGAAAAGGAGAGGTTTGCTGCACACTAGTAAGTCAAAGTAATGTTCTCCTATCTTCCCTAGGTTTGTCCTGACGTTTGGCTATGAAGAAAGCAAGGTATAGCTAAGGATCATTGCAATCACCTACTCTGAACTTCTACATAAAACAATCCATAGCATTTAGGGAAGTTTCTATAGCTGTACCTTATAGCACTTGGCACAGGTTCTTCCCAGACACTGGAGGACAGCTGCTTATCTGTTGTGGCAGTCAACCCATTATGATCTCGCTTATCAATTTACTACAGCACCAAGAGCAAATAGAACAATCACAACAGTAGCAGGGATTGCTACAGGAAGGTGAAACTAAACTGCAGAATTCAGATGGGAAGAGAGAAACACACAGCACTATTCCCAGGAGCAGCACCAATTTTTCAGTGGAATATCAAAGCACCCCAAAGGACACAAAGGGTCTGCATCCTCAAGATACACAGGTTTTAGGAAACAGAAACTAACATTCTCGCTTCTGAGAAAGGGACATCTGTTAAATTTTCAACTACCTATATGAGATTAAAGCTTACCCTTTTGTTCTATTTCCATAGTCCCTAAATAAAACTCAGACAAAGAACTGATTGCCAGCAATTGAAGCCCTCAATTGTAATAAGTAAACAGATAGATAGATGGTACATAAATAAATAAACACACAAGCATGACTACATTTCACTGCAATTTTATTAAAGCTGTAAACTAAAACAACTGCCTATAATGTCAGCCAGATTTATTATTCACTTTGACATGGTCACCCAATATTGGCATGATCTATTGCAGGGAGGCATTCTCATAATGACAGAGCTGAAAGCACAGCCATCAATTGTGGTTCTCTTTCCCAGGCTCAATTAAGAAATCTCTTTCTTTCTATTCCTCTTCTCAGGGCTTTCTTCATATTCTCCCTTGCAGCAGTGGACAGTGAGTGCTAATAAGTCAAACACTTGTCATTTAATGTCAGTACAAATATTGCCTCTTCACATAGGATTATATTTTGCTTTTATTTTTTCTCATGACTGTGTGTCCTTTTGGTAGTATGGTTGATATAGTATAACATAATAGATTTGAATATACACTATAATAATTATGGTCTCTTTTGAGACCTGTACCTAGAAACAGGCTATTCAAATTAGACCCACATGTAAGATTTTACTTGACTACTGTCTCCAAGACCATAGAAATTTTGGACCACAAGGCAAATCAACACATTAAAAATAACACGATAAAACATGCTATGTGCCATCCTTATATATTGTTGAGGTTTTTAACTTTGTATTTCTCCAGAGTGTGAAGATTTGAACTGCTCTAAATTCTGCCAGCATAGTTTTCCCTAAGAATGACCCAGTGGTCCTGTCCAGTAGAATGTGAAGGATGTGTTTTGGTGACTTAAGAAATCAAACCAACTCACATTGCTACACTGACAAAGGTTTTGTGAAATGAAAGTCTGCTTTACAAACTCTTTGGTGTTCTTCAAAGGCTTCGCTAAGGACTTGTATAAAAGAAATCTTGTTGACTTTGAGAGAGTCCTCTGAAAAAGACAGCTCAGGAAGGTATATAGCCTTAGAATAGAAAGTAAGGACATTGAAAAAGGGAAGGGAAGGGAAGGCGCGGGAAGGGAAGGGAAGGCGCGGGAAGGGAAGGGAAGGCGCGGGAAGGGAAGGGAAGGGAAGGCGCGGGAAGGGAAGGGAAGGGAAGGGGGCACAGATGCTCAGTTTTCACAGTGGGAGGAGGCCTTGAATGCAGTTCAAGGATATGTGCTTGCATCTGTGTTGCTCAACACACTAGGAAGTAGTCTGGGAAAGGAGCAGACAATGATGAGGCAGATTTCCCTGAGCTACTCATCTCAAACACGTTATAGCAGAGCTGAAAAAGTTTCAGTAAATATCATAAGGACAATCAAAGTCAAGGAGCAGCTTCTGCATCAAAAATAACTAAGTAGAACAGGACTCTTTGGAGGGTAAAAGAAAAGACTGAGGGGACTAAGACAGAGCTCTTTAAGATCAGAAGTGTCATAGAGAGGGTGTATAAGGCTTGATTTGCTATTAACTCTCCCAAGAAAAGAAGTGGGAATATGAAATTAAACTATGAAGAAGGCAGTCCAGAACAAAGAGAGTTGTTCTTCATACAGTCACTTTAGCTACAGTACTGCTGGCTACAAGGTGCTGTAGAGTGTAAACATTTACAGGACTTCCAAGAGAGATTAGCAAAGCTCACAGAAGAGACACCCGCTATACTATAAAATAAAGAGAAACTACAGCTGTCTCCACAAGCCCTTGAGCTGCAAATAATTGGATACTAGAGGAATAATTGTGAGGACCATATTTACCTTGTTCTTACAATCTTTCCTCTGCATCTGCTTTTGGTCACTGTCAGGGACAGAATGCTGGGCTATATGGATTTACCTCCAGGCTGACTCTTCATGGGTCCTCTGCCATTCTTAATTCAGCAGGAGTTGACATATCAGCTCTACACCTCTGTACAAGGTCCTTATGCAAGGTATCCTATCACATGTCCTTCTTTCTGCTCTAAAATTATTTGCAGCTGCCCTTTCAGCCATTTGAATGTTGGAATATATAGGTAACTCCAAAATGCAATAGGTAACTCCAAGAATACTGGCAAAATAGGGAGCCCTTGATTTGCACTCAGAGTTGTTTTCTTCTCTTCAGTGGTGAGAATGCACTGAAAGGCTACTGAATTGCAGCATGCATTAGGTGTTTTGTATCTTGTGCCTTTTTATATTTTTACATTAAAAAGGGTTATTTTAACCATGAATTGTTGTTGATATACCATAAATACAGCACATTGCAAAATACTAAAGTCAGAGAAATGCATTTCATAAATAAAGTCTTTTATAAGTCAGAAATTTTGTTTTCATACAAGCTGAAAATTCAAGACTCAATGGCACTGTGTGCTCAAAGTAGGATTTTTCAGCATGTACCATTTTCTATGTATACTACTCAAAACTATTTCACTCCATAAACATTTTCCAAAGGTCATGATCAGAGTCACCTGGTAGTCTAGTCATTAGAGTACAAATATCACAGAAAAGCTTTGAAAGTCTGGGAAAGTAGAATATATTACTTGGGATTTTAAATACTGAATAAAAATAAAGCATATGAAAGAATTCAAGGAAACAAATCATATTCAGTAGGTGCACTTATCCAGAAGTACAATATCTAAATGTCTGTTAATGCTCCAGCAATTTACATTGCAATATACTACTATTATACTATTTTTAGTTGTTTAGTGATGGACCATGACCATTAAAATGGCAACTGAAAACTGCAAAATCAGATTCTATACCAATTTGCATTGCCAAACAGATCCTTGGAGATTTCCCCCTTGAAAAGCCACAACAGATGGGTAAATTGACTGTTAAAATCTGTAACAAACTTTAGGTCTGTATCTAATTTTCCCGTGCCAGACTGAATCCTGAACAGTGTAGCTAAGAACCATGTTTACTGTTAGAACCATGCAAATGTGTAGCAGCTCTTGTTCATGTCAGGGCAAAATGATATTCTATTAAAAATGCTGTGTGGTTCTACTCAGTATGCAGTGTGAGCTCATCTTGGAACTAGAAATCAAAATAAAAATAGAATAAATAGACAGATTTCCAACCAACCAACCACACTAAGTTATGGTATGATTTCTAAGTCATGGTATGATTTCTAAGTCATGTTTTTGAAACACTGATCAGAATTAGTGCTAAATAAATACTACATAACAAATACAGAACACAGGAGATTTTAAACTAGCTCATTCTGTGCTAGTTCCATACGGAACTGCTTTTTCATAAATATTCTAATGAAAGGTCCACACAGATTACCATTGGGCTGTTATTGGAAAATTCACCCATTTGAAGACCTTGAACAAGAAAGCTGGCCGGATCACAACATAAAGATATGAACATGATCATTCCCCTCAGAATTCAAACATTGAGTACCTCTGAATCTTTACTGTGTAACTATTCATTTCTTGTGGAAAATAGAAAGTAGCATTTTATAAACAACTCTTCACAACAGCCGTAAGTTCTGCAATTCAAGCAGATGTTAAATTGCTCATGTTTGGTGGTAATAAGCCTGACACTAATGAGACTGCACTGGAAGTGTCATCATGCCTATTAAAGTCCAGAAGACACTAGAAGTGCTGCATTAGTCTGCTACAAGCTACCTAGTAAAATCTTTAGCTCAAAAATCAGAAGTTAATGGAATTAATGGTAAAGGTCCAAAGTCACTATCAGTGACTGGCTCATTCATCTGGCAAGACCACAAAAATACACAACAGTTAAAATCTGGCACCATCGAAGCTGACAGTAAAGCTCTGTAAATCTTTGCTGTTGGGATGGAGATCCCTTTTACATCCAAAAGGGATATAAAACATAAGATTCCATGAAATTACCTAGTTCTGTGCCAGAAACTAAATCTACAGAGCACTTGGTGGTCTTTGCAGATCCAGCAGATCAGACTGCCAAAGATGGTTCACTCTGATTTTTTTTTTTTTTTTTTTTTTTTTTTTTTTTTTTTTTTTTTTTTTTTTGTGGGGGAAGGTAATCCTTATTTGGAGACTCATAAATAAAATCAAAGCATTTGTAAAGAACAGAGGAGAAAACTAGAAGACTAACACCTCACAACTACACATATATTTATAGTTTATGTCTTCAATTTTATACTCAATGCTTTTTAAAATACCTTTTTGCAGTGTTGTTCGTCTGTTGTCCCTACAGACAAAATAATCCAAAATTTCAAAATGCAGTACCAGCTGTAGCTAAAATGTTTTGTAAGCTCCCTGATTTGAGCTCTATTCAAAAATAAGAGACTTATTCACCTCAGCTGACACGGCCTGAGCTGCCTGGTGGCTCACCGCGTCGGGTAGCGGCCGTCCCAGTGTGCCTCAGCAGTGCCGAGCCCTGCTTGAGGTGCAAGATACAGGGCCCGATGGCAGCTGAAAGGCGTCAGTGGAGGCAAACAGGAGAGGGAGGTCTTTGCTATGGGTTCCAAGAAGGCTTATTATCTTGAAGGTTCCAGGGACCAAAGACAGACACACAGGGTGTGCAAGGGGTTATAAAGAGGGGTGGTGCAAGGGGAGGGGACAACCTCGAGGCCGGTAGGGAAAGGAAAGGGGAGGATCTCAGGGCATGGTGACAGTGTACAAACCCATAGGGAAGACCGAGGGGAGGGGTAATATTTGAATAAACCAATGAAAAACTGAGGAAGGGGGAACTCGCCAGAGGGAAGGCAGGAAGAGGGGTAGGATTGACACTGCAGGGGAGGGCCCTTGGCAATAGGGGCAGGGAGAAAAGCCTAATTGACACGTACAGGGGAGTATACAAAATCATCAGGGGGGGAACTAACAAAATGATTGACAGCAAACAAATACTAAACAGGGATAAACCAACATCATAGGAAACGGGGAGAACAAAGGGAACAAACCAAATATACAAATAAAAAACACACTGCAATGCTCAGGTAAATTTTACAGCAGGAAAATTTGCTGTCTGGGACAATTCCCCATAACCCAGGAGACCCAGACTCTCGTCTGCTTTCTCATTAAAACATTTTATCTCTGTGTGAGAAAATTAATGGTTAGTTTGTACGAAGTGGACAACATTTGACTGCAGTAAAGAGACACTTGCCACCATAATTCTCCACATAATTATTCCCTGGCATAAACTACAAACAAATTTTCACACAGTCCCTTGGACATTTAGAGCTCACATTTTGAAGGTATCGTTTTCATTTCAATGTACCAAAGACGTGTCAAAACCTCACTATTTTTTTAAAGAACTGTTTTATGTTCTGGGCAATCCTACTCCAGAGCTGCCATCTGCTAGTTCTGTACCGATTGCCATGTCAGTACTTTCATAGAAGGCAGCCACTAATGCTAAACTGCCCCATTAACTGAATCATTCATTCAGCAGCTGGCTACTTTGCACATTGTGTCAGCCAGGATTTTTCTTTCTGTTTATAAGCTATGGATCTCAAGCCACTATCTCTCAGTGAGCTATCTCCTTTTTGTATCCTTTGTGTTAAATGCAACCTTAAGACAAAGAAATCTTCTGAACAGATTTGAAAGAGAAAATTTTGTCAAGAACCTCATATCAGCTAAGACAACTTCAGGAAAAAAGCCAGTTAAAAGAATGGAAGTAGCGCTGGTACTGAACAGAAGCACACATTTCCCATCACTGAATCTGATTTTGCCTTTTTGTAAACATGTAGAAGTCATAATTTTTTTTCCCTATCCTACACACTTAGGATGTTTCACCAGCATTACACAATGAAAAATGATTACCAACCGGAAAAGAATTCTCAAAAAAAAGTCTGACACTGTTCACAGAAAGAAAAGCTCTTTGAGGCAGCTGGTAGTGTGTTGACTTGTATGTAACCAGGTTTTCGTCCTCAGTTGTCAGAAGAGACAAGAAAAGCTTCTCTGCTAACACTTCAGATGGCAACAGACCTGTTCTAAAACATGTTGCTGATTCAATTCCTTTACTTTGACATTGTCTGTTGCACTCAAAATAGAGTATTTTCAAGGGTTATGCACAGTGTGTAGAATGTAACTTGTAGAACATGACAAACAGACCACAGGTGTTTTAATAGCCTGTGAGTGTGGGCCAGTGTGGAAAATAAAACAGCTCTGCAGGAGAGGTATGTTCTGACTATGGTGACTGAAAGAATCATTAGTCTTTTAATAAGGCATTGGTTTCTGTATCTCTCCTGTCCAGTGCTATCTGAAGCATTAAGATGTGGATAGTTAGGTGATTTATAATAGGATGCACTCCATAACCTTCAAGGAATAGGAAACTTCTGGACATATTAGAAAGGTAGACAATGAAGTCACCAGCATCAAAACTACCCTAGAAACTTAGTAAGATTCCTTGATCTATTGACAATGTCACCAGACTGTAACATGACCTGGGAGTTGTCAGGGAAAGAGAAATTTAATATTGCTTCTTCTTATTATTCAAAGTACTAAGACTGAAACATGTATCTTAAAACTTTTGTTTAATAAATCTTAATAAAAAGGGCCAGCACAAGCGTTTCTGCATATGTAAGTATGCATTCATTCAAATACTTGTCTGCAACTTCCCAGAAAGTTCATAAATCCCTCAAATATTTCTGCATTAAATCACATGCCAGCATGCACAATGTTTCCATGTTCAGTGAAGAACACTCTGTACTTCAACCTTCAGAGTTACAGGCAGAGAAGGAAAATGGTTGTGCTCTTGGCATACAAATATACTTTGACGAGAAAGAGATGAGAACATTACCAAAAAATCCTCTCAATCAGCTATAGGTCTTTACTCCAGGGTTAAATGAACTTTTTCTAAGACCCGATTACATGTTCTTTTTAATTTTTCCCAGGTCATTACTCTTTACGTCCAAATTACATCTCTTGACAAACTTAAACTTTGCGGCTAGAGAGAAATATTTATTTCTTCCATAATTAGTTACAGAGTTTTCACTGCCCATTCCTGAGCAAACACAAATTTAACTGGCTTCCTTCTTTTGCTTCCTATTTCTAATTAGCCAACGCAATAATGCCTTCCCTTTAGAAAATGAGCACTGGACAGTGTTTACTGGAAAAGCTTTGTCCTCCTTCCTATTCCCAGTGCAACTCATTAACCCTCTTCTGTCTTGGCCAAGGGTAGAACATATCTCACACTCATTTCTGTTGTCCAGAATCCTGCTAGGTAAGTTTGCTTGATACTATAAAATATCAAGTATTTAGTGCATAGAGCCATTATTTAAACTAACTCTGAATGCCTTTCCATCTATACTGATAATGAGGTCATTTGCATCTGAAGCAAACAGAGGGACAGAGAAGAATAGCAAGAAACACAGGGTTTCTTTTGAAAGAAAATCATCCTGACAATGTTACATGTGATTATTTGTTATACTTGTGTTATTGTCTTGATATAGCATCTTTTTCATAACTGTTTAAACCCTTAAAATATAATCTTAAAAGGACTGTCCAAGCATTCTCCATTTTCCATTCACAACAGTGAATATAGGAGGCTAATTTGGCCATGATTTGCCTGCACACTTAGCTTCACACATGTGTATCCAAAAACACAGTAGAACCACTCCCAAAGTCCAACTCAATCCTCGTTGAAAAAAAAGAGCAAATTCTTTCACCCCTATTGACATTGTGCTCTATATGTAAAGAACTAAGTTTATGTTTAGGATTTCTGCGAACTTCAACAGCCAAAGGAAACGCCCTTAACCTAAATTAATCATTTAGGAGTAAGACTATAAACATCCCTGTAAATATCTGGAATTCTTGTCAGCAGTTGCAACCCAGCTACCCAAGATTGTTTTTTACAGTTCTTTGGTTGTTAATACTTAAACACTATCTAACAATGCCAGAAGAGAACCTTTCATTCTGACAATAGGAACAGAAAGAATTTGTGGTTTAAGGGCTTTTCTGAGACTTAGAATACCAGAATTCAGAGCTAAGCTCTGCTGATGGCTTTTCTTGTGAACCAGCTCTTCTGACTGCATTGAAACTATTTGTGTGTCTAATTGGAGCTACCCTTATAGCTCATCCACATGTTTTACGGTCTGTGCAGACAACTGGGCAAGGGTATACAGCACCCACAGGTGCAACAGCAGTGGGGCTAAGCACCTAGAGCCATTATGAGTCAGTTTTATCTTTCCCAACTTTTTATGTCTATATGAAGAAATTCCAGAAATATCTGAAATATCAAATCCAAGTATTTTATCAGTTACCTTTGAAATGATGACAAAATGTTTTTCCAGATATGTTGCCTTATATATTGATATATTATCTGTCCTTTTTTCATTATATACAATCCAGAAGAACATATGTTTAATATATGAACAGCTTTAAAAAAGAAATAGCACCTTGACTGAGAACCACTGGAAATATAAATGGTTAATGAGCATTTAAACTAGTGCTGTATTTTATTTGTCACTGTATACCAAAAAATCTACGGTGACAATCTTCCTGTTTGGGGACTTGACTACCCTTAGTGTTTCCAAAACCATTTTCTACAGTATAGCAAGCACTTTCCCTCGTTCAGTTTAAACCTTTTACCTTTATCACAAGCTAGGGCACCAAGTCACTGTTGTCTCTTTCTTAGCTGCTAATCTTCTAAAAGCTGCAAATCCTCTTCTTTAGAACTTCAACTTTTCCAGCATTTCCCATTCGCATACACGTTGCTTATTGTAATCATATGTGGGAATTTTCCCCTTCTCTGATTGATTTACATTGTGTCTGATTCATCCTAGTCCTCCAATCAATCAACATTTCACATTCTAATCTTCCCAATACTTGTAGTTTTCCTGCCCTTAGTTGTTGGGTTTTTTGTCTGAAAATTTTACAAGGGCATTCTCTATTCTGCTGTCCAAACCCTTAATGAAAACAACAAGTAATACTTAACTTGAGAAACTTTGCTTTGCTCTTCTTTTCAGTTCGTGAACACCAGATAACTCCTCTCAGTGTGAATTTTCAGTCACTTGATTACACATTCTACACCAGTTCCCTAACCTCTCTGTGTCTCAGTTATGAAAATGCTATGCAAGAGAATCAAATTCAGTTGAAAGTTAAGTTATGTGTGAAATTTTCTTCCTTCTCTACAAAGCATGTCCCTCATATTGTAAGAAGTTAGGTAGTTTGAAGTTCATGAATTCTAAACAGCAGAGATAATTTATAAAATGAAATTAAGTTTTTCTAAGGCCTTGCAAATGGCCACTTGTTATGACAAAGTGAAAACTGGTCTTGAAAATACTACCAGATATGTAAACCAAAAGAATTATGTGTTTTCCTTTCCTTTTTTGAGCTAAAGAAAACCATCTTATGTAGGTACTTAAAAGAGAACTTCAGCATTTGGACAAAGTTTGATGGCTAATCTCAGCAGTTGCTGTGATTGCTCCATTGATTTGTGGTTACTGAGCAAAATCTTATCAATAGACAAATGCTGTATGTGCCTTTGTAATTTAAAAAGTATAGGTATAGACAGTAACAATTCTACAGTCCTTTCATTAAACATTTGATTATGTCCCTTTCCTAATAATCACTGAACTTTAAAATAAAGAGGCATATCAATATATCTAGAGCCATATTTTGCAATAAACTTAGAAGAAATCACCAAGTACAATCATACACTTTAGGATTCACTATTAACAAAAATATCCTGCCCATGGATATTTGTTTTATTAGCAACAATACTTGGAATTGCTAAAGTTAGTTTGAGTTGTTTTCTTTCGTCCATTGCAATTTGAAACTTTTGATAGCTCCTTTCTTTGTCCACAATGTTTTCACAGTTTATTTCTGAAACCGTCATCACTCAAAGCCAGGAGTCAGAAAGTTGGCCTCACTTTCTGTCATTTACCTGCTCAGCTTTGTACTTCACCCTAAATGAGTTCTGCCAGAGCTTCTTACACATCCATTTGTCCATGAGTGTGTGCAACTGCTCCCTCTTTGTGCATGATTCAAGCAATCTCTGAGGCTGCTACTGCCCACTTTTCTTTATCCCAAATTGTGTAAACTCAAGTTTTATTTCTTTAGAGGTCATGGAACAGAACGTCACCTACATCAATCAGTATTATAGGCAGCGAAATACAGTCTGCATTGTACTGTGGATACAATTTTTTCTCATTACCTTACCCTGCAAAGAATTGCATATGAAAAGACGGAAGTGGAGGTTCTGTGCAGAGTCAGAACATGGAAATATGGATGAAGTTTGAAAACTCTTGCTATTAGCCTTGACTAAAAAGGATGAAATTTTAAAAAATATTCAGTTTCATGTTTCTAACGTGTAAAGTTAAAAACCTGCCTCCCCGGTTTTGTAACAGTAGCAAACATTAGAAAAGTTTTTCTATGGAAAGACCCCTCAAACTAGATTTCAAAAGTCTGAAATTGTTAGACTTTTCTGCCTAGTAACTGTTACAATGCTCACACAGAGAACATCTCATGTCCCCTATCACCCTCACTGTGAGGTGCAAACACTTTGTGACATACTGCATTTGGATGACCACTTTAATTACTCATTTTGATAACAGACTGGCCACTGCAGTGAATAATAATAAACACCTTCCCATCTGCTGGATTTTTAAGACAAGGCGGCATGTTGTTCCCTCCCAGTCTCAACTCTACACACCTGATAATCTACCATTTTTTTCTTGTCTTCCACCAGCTAAAGAACACAATAATTCCTGTCGCTAAATAGGCAAGATAGGAGCAGTAAGGACAGAATAACACTGCTGAAAGTGGTGGTAAGAGAGAACCTATCAAGACATCAACAAGGGATGTGAGGTAAAAGAAGGCTCTAGAGGCTCACACCTGGTTCAAAGCCAACATATACATATTGATTCTTTCTTCTGTCTGGTTTAATATGCAGTTTCCCTTCAGTTGGATGTGAGTAATAACCACGTTATACCAAACTTTCCAGGAACATACAGCAAAATCACTTCTTCCAAGAAGGTAGTTCCCTGCAGTTTCTGTCTATGTTTTTGGCAAGAATTTGCTGACCTTGACTGGAACCACCTAGTAGCAAATTGATCACTGCCATAGAATTATTAAATTTTTTTAATTCATGCATTCTTGAAATCTTATTAACTGTCAGGAGAGGATCAAAGTAAATCCATCAAGTTAAATGAACAATGTTTACTTTGTCTCTACTACTATACTATAAAAATTAAGAGGACTACATACTTAAGAAAAAAGGTCTTGAAAGGTCTGAAGTCCGATAATTCATGCATTACTCAGACTAAGCAAAAGAAAGCCCATTTCAACTTTCATGTATTAAAATAGGATGCAAACTTACAATATGAAAAAGTGATACTAATCATGTCAGCCCTTAATCCAAATCCAATAGAATGCACCAAAAAAGTAAATGAAAAAATACTGACGATTCAGATTTAAGTACAGTTGTTAGTAATCCTAGAATTGTGACTGTTACGAAGTTATGGTCTAAAGCTAGATACACGCAGAAGGATGTTTTTCTCAAAAGATATGGGACTTAACATGATATTGATTTTTGTGGAAGTGCAATCACTTTCTCTTCACTTTCTGAGAAGATTTGTGAGTTCAATTCTAGTGTTGTATAGCAAGAATTCTGTATCTATTCAAGCCCTTAGATAAAGAACTATTGAGCAGTAAATCAGATGTCAATCCTGATGTACAATATTGATAATTTAGATCTTTCCTCCTGAAATCCACACAGATTGTTTTTTCATAGGGTGTGGGTTTGGGAATTTTTCGTTTGGTTGGCTGTTGGAGTTTTTATTATCCTTGCCCCATCTTCCTGACTAAAGTAAATGACAAAAAGACTTCATACAAATCCTGCATCTTAAATATTGTCTCTATGGAGTGAAAAAAAAATCATGTGAATTGTTAGGTCTCTTTGGCAGGTGCAGCTTTCACCAGGCTCAACAGGATATTGTGGCAATGAAGCAGTGGCAACACAAAACATCAAAATTTAAAAGAATTAGATAATTTTCTATGCAAAAGATAGGACATGGAACCTTTCACCTCAGGAAATGAGCTTTTGTGAAAAAAAATCACAACCTAACAGCACATCACCTGAAAGTACTTTGACAGGATTTGATGAAGAGTCTTGGTAGCAGCAGTGGAAATCACAGCCTCAAATTAGAGGAATTTAGGCACTGAAGGAAAACATTTTCTTCTTTTTACTTTTTTCTTTCTTAAGGAAGAAAAATCTTAGTTTTATCACAGGAAGATAGCTTGGGGAAGCAGGATCAAGTGCAGAACAAATGAGTAGAGCAAAAAGGAATCAGTGAGGACTGGAAATACCCGTCCATGACAAACAGATGGAGCAGGTCTCTGACAGAAAGCAAGATAGAGATTAGGCGGAACATTGTCTGCAGCTGTAACTTGCACAGCATGGGAGAAGCTGGATCATGAAAGGAAAAAAGAGCTCTTTGCTAACATTTGAGCAAAATTCTGCTTGTGGCTAAATATGCTTCCATCTCATCTTCCTTTGACTCTGCCTTCATCTCCAACACGGAGCTATTTCCCAGGCTAAACTACTGCTGCAGAGCATGCCTTTTTTGAAGCAATACAATCACATCTTTGTCAAGTCTCTGTATAAGGACCAAAAATAGAAGCTATATATGAAGCAAAAGGGGAACTAGTGAGAAGTTCAAAACTGAGCATTCTGTATTCTAAATAATCTCCTGAGCAGTTTTATTTAACATATTCCTCATGTTGGAAGTACCTACTTTCTTTTTGTCTGCGGTCACAACCTTGTCAGCTTGGATGAAGTAACTTTTTCATCTTGCCCTTTAGTACAATTTATATCTCACTACATGAGTTTTAAAACCAGACTAAAATATCTTCTTTCCTGCATAGATTTTACAGCTGCTGGCTAAGGATCAAACTTCGCACACTTGCATTTTTCTTCTAATTATTTTATTTATGAACACATTCCTAATGAATTTCAGATTTCAAGACAATAGGTGGATGGGGGTTGAAGGATATAAGGTGAGTAGGCATTGATATTTGTTGGTTTTCAGGACTATTATTACATTACAGGTGCTTACAAGTGAAGAGGACTGAAGAATTTCTTCTCTACAGTCATGAATTTCTGCTGAGGCTTCAACATAGCAAAAGTCACTAAAATGATTGGTTTACTAATGATAGAGAAGTTAAAACAGCATTGTATTCTTCCACATAAATATATTTTTAGTGCAGAATTATAAATTCAGTAATAAAACTAACACAATATTTTGCATTTTTAAACAGAATTTTTTTTCACAAGCAAAATCAGGAAGACACTAAGTGTCAATACTCTTTCACCTTTCAACTTTAATGCAAAGTACAACTGACTGCTATGATGTACTAAGCAGCCCAAAATAGGGGAAGGCCTAGGGCCATTGCTCCTTATTAGCATTTTTTATCAATGCCATCTGATGCATTTCAATTAACTTCTAACCTCTTGCTGTCAGAGTTTGGATATATCTGTTCCTCTAATTTTTATGCACAGTCCTGATCAATTCTAGGAATAGATCACACAGGTAAGGGGACTCCCATTTCTAGTACTGTATGGCTGTCTTTTCAATAATGTTTTACATAAGTAAAGGTGAATTATAAGACTGAACAACTCTAAAAGTAAGAGACAGTCCATGTGATTATTTTTTCCGAAAAAATTACAGAATTAAAACCCTAAATAATAATTGGTATTATTTATTGGTTCTACCAATCTAAATACAGTACTTGGTTTTAACTTCAGTCATGTCAGAATTCCTCTTTGAGCTAAGATTTAGGTATTTTTTATTAAACTTTAGTGAACATATCGCAATATACACAGATATCCATCTGTGGGCAATCTTGTGTTGTACCATTATAGAGAAAAGTGTCCATTATAGAATAAATCACAGTGATAAAACATTAACATTTAAAACATTATTCTGCAAGAGGTATGTCATAAGCAGCACAATTTCTAGGAGGTCTGACAGAATTTTCTTGTCTGACAGAAACTCTGCTCCCAATACCAGACTGTCTTCCTCTAATTTAAGGTGGGTAGAAATTCATTGACAACTTGTGTCACATACGCAAAAAGTAAAATTGAAATGGCAGTAATCCTGTGAAAATACCAAGATATATTCTCTGCATAATTGCTTAAATTTTCTTTTAATGCCATTTGTACAGAATGAGAAAGTCATTAAAGCTCTAATCTTTAATATTGCTATTACCTTAACTTTTTTTCTGACAAATGGTAAGATACTGGTTCATCTTAAATTAATAGAAATTTTGTGGAACAACATTTTCATGTATGGCTTTTATAACAGCTTTTTTTTTTGTCTTTATGTACATTTGGGCATGTGTGCATGTATCTGTAAAGAGAAGAGATATAAAAAGAGATTGCAAATAACTAATTAAATTTCTGATGTCTCAAAAAAACCTGTTTTCTTTCTTGGTGGAAGCATCAGATGTCAAAAGTAAATGACCTAAGCATCAAATAATTTGGTTGTATTTAATGGATAAATTGAAAAATCCTAAAATATGAGTTCTTTAAAAAACAATGTTATAAATCAAAAATCATATACTGCCACTACAGACATTCAGCCTTCACCACAAAATAGACAATGTTTTCCTGACGTCCATCCAAATATTTTTTATAAAAGTAGGATTAAATTTATAATTTTAAAAGTGCTGACTTTCCTAAAGGCAGTAACAGTAAAAAAGGAAGTTTGGAATTTGTTTGAATTAAGCACTATTTTATGATTAGAAAGAGACAGAAAAAATCATTTTACATTCAGAAAGGAAATTAAAATTATTTGGATAATATTGGTGGACAGAAAAAATTTAAACTCAAATGAAAAATGCTTTAACTATTGTTTAACTGTCAGAGAGAATGTTTTCTGTTCTAAAGAGTGACAGGGATAAAGAAAGTAGTAAATTGGGTGTGGAATCATTAATCTGTAGTTTCATGAGCCAATAGCAAGCCAATACCAATTTTGCACAATTGCAAAGATTCTAACATAAAAATACAACTTCTACAAAATGAATATTTGATGGTGTCACTAAACAGAGATAAGTACATATTCTAAAATATACTGCATGCTTTAGCTATGAGAGAGAACTGTTTTCCCAATATCATCTGGGGGATTTGAAACACAGTATTATATTTCTAGGATATGTAAACAGTCAATAAAGTGAAATTCAATGAGATTTAAAAAGTGCTGGACTTGAAATATAGATTTATCTACTAAAAGTAATCCATTTGTTCCCTCAGAACAAAAGTCTATGAACAAAATATTGCCATAGTATGAACTAGTTCCTTTTCATTCCACTACCATTCCCATCACAAACTCCAAAGTGTTTGGCCAAGTGAGAACAGAGATTTCACCATTCACGTCCTTCCATTCAGCTGGCTAATTATTCCTTCTGTTTAGATTCAGGAACTGGTCCTGAGATATAGTGAAATGTGCACATCTTTAAGACTCCTGAGCCTTTACAAACAATAGTTAAATTGTTTAACTGTTCCAAAGCAGACATTGAGATATGTCTGTCCTGCTGAACTAATTCTATGCCAAGCTGGGCTTCCTTTTTTTGTACATGTGAATGTTTGAGGAAGCTATACATATTCATAGCCTCATTAAAATGCTTTACCATTACTTTGTCAACAAATTCAGAATTTTTCCCCTACAAACTACTTAGAAGAAACCAAAAAATATAATTAATAACCCTCCCTTCACTTGTCTAAACTTTCCTCTAATAAAAAAGGATCAATAAGCCACAGTGACAAATACATGTTGAACCATTATTACAATATCTCATAATGACTTTTATTACAAAGCCAAAATATACCAGCAGTAGTCACATAGAGGTGTTTGATGACACAAATTGATCTTAAAATTTTAACAATGAATAACAATGGTTTGTGTTGATAACTGTTAAATAGTGCTGGCAACTGAAGTAAAATGATTCAATGTTTCATTTTTCTCCCCAGATAGACTTCCAAAGTGACTCGGTATTTTCCACCTGTGCATTAAGAATCTTTGAACAAAAGCTATACAACAGCAAGGAAGAAGACAGACCAGGGTAAGGGAGAGCTAGACTGCCTCCCTGCCAGCAGGGAACTGGGAATCTCACTCATAGGAGCACTGAACAGAACTGGCACTAAGCTGAGTAACCTGAGCCCTTGAACCCATTATCCTAGGTATCCTCTAGTACCAGTGACAAGAGATGGCACCCCCAGAAAATTATCTGCAGTCTTATGACTTTAAGTGTTTGAAATATTCTGATTTCAAAACCTGAGGAATTTGCCAAGAGTGACTAAGACTCTAAAATTAGTTCTGTCAGTGAAATCCCTAAAGCAGATGCACATGTCCAGCTGATGAAATTGGAGAGGATCTAGTACAGAGCAAATTAAGGGCCTACAGTTTCCAGTTTTGTATTTTAACTAAGCTAGGCCTGTAAAAATCTAAAAAGTGAACCTTGAATATATCCTAGAATGGCAAAGCCAAATAAAATGCTGTTTTATTTCCACTAAATAAAAGCTTAAGTTCATCTACCCAAGCTAGTGTCTGGATTGTGGATATTCAATATTAAGAAGAAAGGACTGGCTATAGGTCAGCCAAGTAATTCACCACAAATTCAGCAGTATTCTGGATTGCAGTCCCTGGTCTAAAGATACAGACTAAAATAAACTAAAACAAGGAGCAGTAAAGTGTTTCTATTCCACCTAGCAAATAATTTCCTTTTTTTACAGAGTATCTGCACCAATTTGCATCCTAATCACAGTCAATGTAATTTTGGTCCAGTGAGCCACAGAAAGGTTTGCACTGCCCGTCCTGAAATGACAGGAATGTCTGGCTGATACATTCTGAATGAAAAATAAACATACAAACAATACTAAATCTAAATTAAACAAAACAGTTTGATCAAGCTCTGGTCAAATTACATGATATACAATAAATCCACATTATAAAATTGACATCAAGCTTTTTCAAAGTTTAAACCCCCTCATCAACTGCCAACTAGAGGCCAGATGAAATCCCTGTAGGCTTCATGGTATAGTATTCCATCATGGAAAATTACTGTTGTAAGCATGAAATAAAACAGAGGGAGAAGACTCAAAGCAGTGCAGTAATTCCAGCAGACTTGAACAATCAAAGACATATTCATGAACAATTTTGAAATTAAGTGGGGCATCTTCTCCCCGCTATTAACTCCCAAAGCCACATGCAGGCAATTTTGACAGCCTTTGGACTGCATCTAGTTTATTTACAAAATCAATAGTCAGTCAGTCTAAAAAATGCCATGAATGTTAAAACTAATTAATAATTTGGACAGATTTGTCCTAAATGTGCATTCCTTTTTAACTGTTAAGATACCAGCCTGGCGCAAAAGAGTTTTAGGAGTCAGCTGCATGATTCACATAACCAACATAGTGTTAATAGCAGAAAAATAAATAATTGAGAAAATTTTGCCCCCAGGAAAAGCAGCACCCAACAAGCCCCCAAATTTTTCTTACAAAGTTATTTAGAGGCTATTCATGGCTGTGTTTCCTGGAAAAGCGAAATGGAGTGGAAGGTGGGGCGGAGGCGGGCAGGAAGGTGGGAAGGGGGGAAAAGAAAGGCTTCCCATGTAAGTTTACAGACTTGTGAAACCTGACCAGCTCCAGCCAAATTCAGAAATGCTCCAGTCCAGGAGGAACCTTGCAGTTCTGTGACATGTACATCTCTTCTAAATAAACAGAGATGGGGATCATGCTGTGATACCTGAGTATCACCTGAACCTTCCTGGGAACTGTGCTAAGAGTTTAATAGTGTGGATGAGACCAGGACAGCACTTGGCGCCAAGGTCTGCCTTTCCTCTGGTTTTCTAGTACATATTGCCTGACTGACCTGTTGTAGTGAGAACAGATGCAGAAAAAAGTCACACATTTTTCTCTAGAAAAATCACTTGTAAACAATGTGTTGACAAGAGACCACAGTCTTCTCCCAGCCCTGTTTGACATCAAAGAGCAAACCCAATGACACTGGACACTTCTGCCTTGATGAAGTTACAGGGAAGCGTCTCTTAAAATGCTACTACAAACCTAATTCTCCTACCCTGGTCTCCCAGCTGATCATTCATACATGACAAAATGCATCTTAGAGCCATGACCTGCAAAAATAAAGAAGCTCAGAGTGTGCAAGAGGGAGGATTATTCCAAATAAATATCATATTCTACAACTACAGAAAAAAACCCACAGACAGGTTTTGATTCTAGTCATGGAAACATATCTTTACACATCAGAATTTCCTCTTACATGACACCAGATCTTTTACTCCTCCTGATGGCCCATCTCTGGACTCCAGTTTGCCCATGTTTCTTTTGAACTAGAAGGCCCAGAACTTATCCCAGCACTCCAGGGAGGGTACAGCCAGTGCTGCATAGGTAGGACTAATCACCTTCCTTGGCCTCCTGAGCACATTGTGATGCTATGCCATGTAAATCATTCAGAAACATGCAACTCTGCCAAATTAGTTTTTGATGCAGCAATTTTCACCTTCTCCTTGCATAAGCAATATTTCTATTTCTGCATTTCTACAGATAGAAATAAAGTATGTTAGGTCATTAAAAAAAAAAAGAATAGCTCAGACAAATCATTTTTTCCATCTCCCGCTTTTTTCCTTTAATCACCAATATTTCTTTAAGCAACTTCTCTGAGATTCCTAGTCTGTAGCTCTCTGCTGAATGTACAGTTTTAAGCACTCAGCTGTTCACAGTTTTTCAGCTCCATGACTATAAAAAGCATATTTAGCTTTGTGAGTCATGTGGAAAGACTTATCAGCCAAGATACTTTATTCTTGGGAAGAGGTCTCTAAAATTAAGACTTACCAAATTGGAGGCTGAAGCTTCACTTCTATGTTGCTCTAGAGATGGTAATGAAATGCTGATTAGACTTTCCTAGGATTTTGAAAGTGTGGCATTTGAGACCTCCAGAAGATATCCTAGGGTCAAACATAATGTATCCAGTCACACAACTTCAAACTATTCATGAGTAATTCTAGGAAATACTGAAACTCTTAAATTACTACCTGTTATTGTTATTTTATTTTGAGAAAACAGACTACAGAGTGAGTTAGCTATTGCACAAAGTTTAATCACTTTTTTTTTTCTTTTTTTTTCCTCGTCTCTCTTTGCATATTTGTTTGAGGGACTTCTAATGTTCTGGTCATTATTTCCTTGCAGCAGGATTTAAAACATCTCTCATAGCTTCAAAATTTTAGTTTTGAATTAAAAGGCATACTGGAGAAGTCAGGAATAAAAATGCTCAGCAATTGAGATAAAATCATTCAAATCACTATTCTGTCACCATAACAACCTTTCTTCCACAAATTTGCACAGGAAGAAGCCTAACATGCTAAACAGCTATGAAAGTACACCTAATTATGATTTATTCATTACTCCTGTGATGAGCACTTACACATAAAATACACTGTATTTGGGTTTGTTTATTGAGTAAGAGTCTTATAGACTAATCCTAATACATTAAATATTTTTTTCCAATACAATGTTTATACCTGTTTTAGAATACATAAATCATAACATCATATTTATCACAGTGCATATCTCTATCCTTACAATTATTTTCTTTTAAAAAGCATACATTTTTTAGCTTAATTGTTCAGTATTATCAAATATTAATTAACACAACTTCATCCTCTTACATAATAAATACTGCTACTTTTCCTGAGCCTGCTTCTTTCAGAGCTATTCACTTTCAGCAAGGGTTGTAGAGATAGATTTAGCCCTGATTTGAAACATGATCTTATAAAGACTTGTGCATATTCTTAATATCATAGATGGATTTATTAAAATGGTCTGTATTTCCTTGCCACATAGGGCATAAATTAACAAAAGACAAGGTACTTTTTCTCCAGGAAAAAATGGCAATATGTTCAATGTGCACNNNCAATATGTTCAATGTGCACAGACAAGTCTTCAAATTAAATTGGACTTTTTAGAGAATTCAACATGTTCTATTATAAAGGTCATTTGAAAAGGACATTGCATACTGGCAAAACAGCATTGTTTAAATAGTGTGAAGAAAGATGGCACTGCTTAATATATTATTCAAAGTGCAAAAGTGTAATTCATGGCTAAAATTTTCTAATCCAGCCTGTAAGAAAGACATACGAATTATTGTCTTTTAAATTATATTGTTTGCATGATATCCCCACAGCCTAAATAAACACATTTTTGGTCTGATCTTTTCTCATGTGAACTGAGAAGTTCCAATGAAGAAATATTACAACATCATAAGAATCAATTATGTCTTTGTGAGCCGAAGTTTTTGTGAACTTATCATTTGCCAGATGTTTAAATTTGCCTTCTGTGCCCATTTAAGAGGAATGCATTAAAGTTTCCTACAACAGGTCCACAAACTGTATAAATAAATTCCAAAATTGTTACAGTCTCATATGGCTTTTAGAAGGAACAAAATGCTTTGAAAACATAAATCAGGTAAGTATTTTGAAATGGATACATAATTTAAATACTGTAGGAGTATAAAATATCAAAAATCTCCAAGCATCTCAGAAATACATTATCTTCTCCTAACATGTCTAACAAGTCCATAGACCAACAGACCTGTTAGACATATTAGGAGAAGATTATGCAAAATTGTATTTTGCACTTTTTAAAGTGCAACAGAAAGACAACTCTGTGACATTTTTCTTCCAAGAGATTGGTTAACTAGTGCCATATTCACGTTGGATGGGAAAAGGACAAAGCCTGGCAAGATTCTAGCACCTGAGCAATTGATATGATTAAGGCTAGCCCCACATCAGAAAAGAGAAGGACTGAATAAAAATAAAATAAAAAAGACAGATCTGTCGTGCTGTGAGCTTCAATCAATGACAATGATAAGAGTTTCTCTGCCATGAGCTTTGTGAGGGTTGTGGCTAATTACCTGTTCTCTTTAAAAGAGTGAAGGGAGAACTTGGAGAGGAAAAGAAACAACAAAAGAGCAAGAACAGTAAATGGGTCTGAAAGCACAGAGAGGATTCTGGAGAGAGGCAAAATGGCAACTTTGTGCATAGCTAAAGG